>JAEMWC010000658.1:287500-315000 GCA_016490735.1 Pachyseris speciosa
TTTTCAAGCTCAGCCGCTTAGAAGACCTAGAAGAGCTTCGTTGCAACGCCACTAGTCCTACCGCAACTGAAATCCGCTAATGAACGATAAGTACTTTATTGTTATAAGGCCATTATCTATTCAATTTTCTTCTATGTTCTTCACTCATATTTCCCTGATTCTTGATGCAAATGCCAAGGAAAAATAAGAATGTAAACAAGTCTGAGATTTCTCTCTGCAGATCTCTCTTTAAGGAATTACCATATTTCGATTATACCGGTAGCCTTGTAATGCTCCATGGTCAATTTAATAATAGCCTATCGGTAAATCATCAACCAACAAAATATGAACTCGAAAACTTACCTAGTCTTTACGATTTAAATTTATTTGATCTTAATGTCAACTTGGATGCAAATATTAGCCCTTACGAAAATTTATTTAAAAATCAAATACAAAGTAGATATTTCTCTCCACACAGTTTTCAGCAGGCAAAATTGAAATGGCCAAAATCGGACTCTTGTTTTTCTATCCTTCACAATAATGTCGTAAGCCTGAACAAAAACTTGGAAAATTTTCAAACACATATTTTTGAGGAGCTTGAACTTTACTTTGATATAATAGGTATTTTTGAAACCAAAATTACCAATTCAAATTTAGGCGCCTTTCAACCGTACATTCCTGGATATAACTTTGAATTCGTTCCGACACCTTTATCCTTTGGGGGTGTCGGCTTATTCATAGATGAAGCACACAACTATAGAGTTATTGAAAAAACTGGTAATGAATATTTTCAAGCTTTGTGGATCGAAATATCATTTGTTAAAAAGAAAAACATCATTTGCGGAGTCATCTACAGGCAGCACAATAAACCAGAACGGTTCTTGCGATATTTCGAAGAGACCATCGAGAAATTTTCGGCTTCAGGTAAACAGATTTGTGTTTTAGGTGATTACAACCTCGATGCCCTCAAAATAGAGAGCTCAAGTTATAGTCATGATTTTTTAATGAGTCTTCAAAGTTGTTATCTCATTCCAACAATTGACAAACCAACTCGAGTAAGACGAACTTCAGCAACACTAATTGATAATATTTTTGTGAATAATCCTGATCACGTCTGTGCTAGTGGCAATATAGTTTCAGATATTAGTGATCACTTTTCGCAATTTTGTATTTTAAACTCTGCTGCAGAACGACCTAAAGCTAGAGCTCGAAAAGTCCGCGATTTTTCCAACTTTTCGCGGGATTCCTTTATCTCGGATCTTTCGCAAGTGGATTGGTGCGAGATCTTCATTAGAGGTGGTGAAGATATCAATCATGTATTTTCCATGTTTTATACCAAATTAAACAAGCTTTTGAACAAGTATGCTCCGATGAAAACATTATCTAAAAGGAAAGCAAAGCAGCTTTCGAAACCTTGGATTACTAAGGGAATCAGGGCATCAATTAAAATAAAAAATCAACTTTATATGAGTGGAGACCAAAGCAAGTATAAACACTATCGAAATGCAATATCCAATTTAATTCGTGTAAGTAAGAAAAAGTATTTTTACGAATATTTTAATCACAACGTATCTAATATGAGAAAGACATGGGAAGGGATAAATTATTTACTAAACCGCAAAAAGAAAAATAATATAACAGTTCATAACCTAAAACAGCGAGGGAGTAATACTACCACCAATGATAAATTTGCGATCTCAAACATTCTAAACAAACACTTTACGAGCGTCGGACCGAATCTAGCAAACAAACTTTTAAATTCAGACAAACATTTTACTGATTTTCTTGATAAAAGTAACTCACCGGCCTCGTCATTTTTCTTTCAACCAATAATGCCTAACGAAATCAAGTTAGAGATACTCTCAATGCCAAATAACAAATCACACGGGTTTTACTCCTGTCCAACGCACATACTGAAGTGTGCAAGTGATATTATTAAGGATATTTTAGCCGATATTTTTAATAAGTCTGTTGAACTCGGGATATACCCATCTAAATTAAAAATGGCAAAAGTTATACCAGTCTTTAAAAATGATGATGATACAGATCCTAATAACTATCGACCAATTTCATTATTATCATGCTTTAATCGAATTTTTGAAAAGTTAATGTATAAAAGGATGAAAAAATTTATAGAAAAAGAAAACATCTTGTGCACATCGCAGTATGGCTTCAGACAGGGACACTCAACAGAACATGCTATTTTGGATATTGTTAACGAAATACAGTCAAATATGGATAAAGGTCTTATCTCCTGTGGCGTTTTCATAGACCTCCAAAAGGCTTTTGATACCGTTGACCATACTATCTTACTTCAAAAACTGGATTTTTATGGATTTAGAGGTATAATAATTAATTGGTTCTCTTCTTCTTTGGGAGAAAGGACGCAAGTTACAGCTGTTGACTCTCTAACTTCTGATATATTAAATATTGTGTGTGGAGTTCCCCAGGGTTCCGTATTAGGTCCTCTGTTGTTCCTTTTATATGTTAATGATATCTACTCTTCGTCACTAAAATTTAAATTCTATCTTTTTGCTGACGATACTAACATACTATTTTCCCATAAAAATCTTAAATGCTTAGAGAAAATAATGAATGATGAACTCAGTAAGGTATGTAAATGGTTAATATCAGTAGTATAGTACTTGGGGGTCCTAGCGCATTTTCACAACAACGCATTTTCAAAGTCAAATTTTCCAAGGTCAAATTCATCATATTGAACCAGCGCATTTTCCAAGGTCAATTTCTCGGAAAATTACCATGCGCAACTTTCTCAGAAAAATAGTACTTAATTTATAAATCAACAGTATTCATGGAGAAACGGCTGATTTCAATAGTCTCAGCAATAATAGGTATAAATCAACAGTATTCATGGAGAAACGGCTGATTTCAATAGTCTCAGCAATAATAGGTATAAATCAACAGTATTCATGGAGAAACGGCTGATTTCAATAGTCTCAGCAATAATAGGTATAAATCAACAGTATTTATGGAGAAACGGCTGATTTCAATAGTCTCAGCAATAATAGGTATAAATCAACAGTATTCATGGAGAAACGGCTGATTTCAATAGTCTCAGCAATAATAGGTATAAATCAACAGTATTCATGGAGAAACGGCTGATTTCAATAGTCTCAGTATTCATGGAGAATGAGTTCTATTAAGGTAATCTATTTAAGTACCCTTATGATATAAAAACACTTAAAGAAATATCGCTTCAGGTAAAATGGAGAATGACGAAAGAAAGAAATCTTCGGGCCTTGGAAAAGCCCTCTCAAATCAGGTCAGGTAGCCAGATGGTAAATGGCCTGTGTGATTCAGATATTCATGAATATTTGATTGAAGTAGAAAATTATATAACATGTCCTTTTTGTGATCAGAAAATAGCAGAACATAGTGTTAAAAATGAACCGTGCTGTGATAATCAGAGAATGTTTAACGATGATGGTGAAAATGTTTGTCTAAATTGTGGTTCAGTCCATGGTTATGATTATTGTAAGGACTACGTTGACTTTCATAATAATATGTATAAAATAAAGCGAAAATCTGTATATCATCGGAAGTACCATATTGAAAATGTGATAAATGGTATATGTTACAAGAATAGATTTCAAATTTCAGTAAAAGATAAGGATAAAATATTAAGAATATTCAAGGAGATAGACACTATCATTCCTTCGGTGAATAAGAATCGTAAAAGAATGATAAGCACCAAATTCATCATGAAACAATTGTTTATGATGATGGATCTGCCTTATGAGTATATCATATTAACCAACTTAAAGAAAACACTAAAAATTTATAATCGATATTGGGTTGAGATTCTATTGTTGAGATTTGATAAGATTATTAGTATTATCAAGCAGTGAATTTTTCATCATATTTCAGTAGGTACTTATCAATAATTGGACTATTGTCAGTCACATAATCATCGATATTCTTCATTAAGATTTGTATACTTGAAGCATCAAAATCACCACTTCTCAACTTGTCTTTTATTGAATTGAGTAGATGTTGATAGCTTTGATAAGCATATGTGCAATTCTGGATTTTCAAATCTAGGTTTTTATGCTTCATCCACCCCTGTATCAAAAGTGATGCTGTACTGATGGCTACCAAACTAACACCACCAGTTGCCACGCTTGCAGCAAGACCACCTGTTGCAAATATAATAGACGCTGAATTACCAGCTAATTTCCATTTTTTGAATCGTTTAACCGCCTGTTTATGAGCCCAACACTTTCTGTGATATGTTCGGTAATAGGATTTTAATTCATTTACCTGATCTTCTGTTAATTCATCTGAAATATGGTTCCAGCTGAATATGCTTTTTCGCTCTTTCATACAATATGCTTATATAACGATTCTGTTCAACACACAGTACCACAAACCAGATAATTGCCCACTTAGAGGTGATAACTTACTAATTTTAGTCGTCAAGAAAGACGGTAGAGCATAAGAATATCCTCTATCAAGTGCATGTTTGACATAAAACCTACCGAAGGCATCGTGTAATATACCATGTGTCTGTAATGTATCAATCCAACCAAGAGTATGCTCCAAAAAATGTGTTAAGCAGCCCTCACCGGGACCGATTAATCCAATGCCTATATGCTCCTGGATAATGTCTCTCACTTCAATATATTTGTTAAAATGTTTGTGATGCAAATACTGGTAAATCAACGCTGATTTCAATATCCTCTTATCAACACTAGGGTTTTTTCGTTCAGCATCTCGAGTAAACCATTTCACATATCTAATTATTTTGTTCATTTATATTATATCGTTGGATTAAAATTTGATGATGATCTGAAATTGCTTTTTCGTCTAATATAGAATCCAAGTACACACAGAAAAAAATAACACTACCGTCAAGAGGTGCGATGGAGCTAGGATCCAAATCACCAAAAGTCATTTGCCGACTACCACTTCTGTTAGCCGCTGTAAAACTTCCAATATGTTTTTTATTCCAATAGATTTTACTTGTGTTTGTTTTTGGAGAAGATAAATTATCCCAGTGAACAGACAAGCAGTGCCAAACATTTATTTGACCCAAATCATTTACTGAATAATCTGCTATTTTTCTGAAACTTTGTATAGATGCTTCTGAACCAAAATATACACAATTTGATTGATCAACACCACTTATAACTAAATTTGAACCATTGTAATAGCTGACAAACTTATCATAACCTCTATTATCATGACCAAAAAGACCATTTTTCCATGGACTTCCACCTGTATTTGAATTTAATTTATAAACAATGAAGACATTAACAACATCATTATTTAAATTGATTTGACTTATCATTCTCTGTGATCCATTAAACTTCAAAAAATAACGTCCATTATGTTTCTCAGCCTTGGTACAAACAGTGGGTCTTATGTTTAAAGTTGATTGTGTTGCATTATTTTCTTCATTCGAGAGATCGTACAATGTTTCAACTTTTCTGTCTGCATTCATATCTAGAAAATTATTATTCGCTCTGTCGATTTGATAAGTACATTTAGAGTATAATCTGATGAATTCAGAAACCCACAAATCCAAAAGCTATCTCTGACAATATCTGAAACTTGTGATTTGATTACAACATGATCAGAATCATTGCCTGCTTTTACATTAGTCAAATGTTTGTTTCCAAGATCACAGTGACCATCTTGTGTTAATGTGAAACCATTTCCATTATCACCTTTAGGACCAATTGCACCAGTATCGCCTTTATCACCTTTATTATCTTCATTTTGTGGAGAATTAAAAACTCCCATTATAATATTAATTTAGATTAATTCATGACCACTTCAAGTGTGAATGCTGTATCAAATGCTCTACTATTAGGATGTGAATAGTCAATTATAAAATAGCCTCTCGATAATGATTTATTGACGTTAACCGTTGTGATGTTTCTACTCATAGTATTATGTCTGTGTTCATAAATAGTTGCTGGTAATGGCAAAGGCATACCACCTTCAGCTTTTGTCTTAAAGTAGAATATTCCGGGTTTTGTTCCTTGTATGATATACATTTTCTTAATATAAAAGTTATTGTTATGAATGACTAAAAAATCAGAGCCATTTATCAATACAGGCTTTAAAGCATTCTTATTATGTCCTTGTTTGGCTTTGACAGAGCAATTTAAATATTGTATTTGACCGATTATTCCATTCCCGTTCAAATTTAGATCACCTCCTAATTTTGGCTGATAGAGAGCAAATCCTCCGAGATCTAAAGCTGTTTCCATAATTACACCTGTAACGCTTGAACGAAATAGATTCAAACTATTATTATGAATTCTATAGCCATTCAGATTTAAATCACCACCAAGTTTGGCCTCACTTATAAGAAAGCTGTTCATATTAATATTATTTAGCATTGTCAATTCACCATTTTGACCGTCAAATAAGTTTGATGAATTATTAATCAAAGCATGTCCATTCAAATCTAAATCAGTTTGTAATTGCATTTTTTCATTCACGATTTTATAAGCTTCTGCGAAGTCGTAAACACTTGATGGAACGTCTACAGCTTCAAAATCAATACCATATGCAACACAATGAACTTTGTACTTATTTGGATAAGTTGGGTTAGCATTAATATGTATTGTACAATATAAATATTCAGGTGGTGAACTTGCTGATGGTTTTTCAATCCATAATAAATATCTCGAATGATCTTCATTTCTGTTGTCAAATTTTCTCCCTACAGTTTTATGAATTGTAATTCCACCAGTTGCACTGAATGTTACACTACTAAGACTCATTCCTTCATAATCAGGAAATAGCCATTCAAGAATGAAAGTGTATTTTCCATCATTTATTGTGTACATATTAAAACCAATCCTAGCTCTGTAAATATGATTGGCTTCTTTATTCAAGTCTATATCAATGACCTTTTTTGAAATCAAATGTGGTGAACGAGGTAAATTGACATATCCATTAACTTTCAAGCCATATTCAGTGCTAATTTCATCGATATCATTCATCAAATATTTGAAAGCATTCTTTGGATGAGAAGCAGATGAAATATGACTTTTTTCTAATTGATCTAAATTTACGGCATCGGTTTTATTTGTTCCTTCTTTTAAGTTAATGATTTTATGCCCTCCAAGTTTCATATCCGCTGCCATCGCATTTGTTCCATTCAATTATAAAGTGTTTGCTCTGATAGTTTGTGAAGCTCGATTTAAAACTCTGAAGTTCACTGCATCAGTTTCATTCACCACGTCCGCTAAATTCGTCACTCTATTTCCACCCATCGACAAATCGCCATACATTGCAGTCGAACCGTCTCGTCGGAGAAAATATTCGTCAGTATAACGTTTTGTCGCCGCATCGTCTGCGTTGACGGGTGGAGCAAGATCAGTAATGGCATTGTTGTTCATATTTAGATTTTGTTGTGCAACCGTATCGAGTTTGGTTTGCAACCTCTGGTCCACATAACTTTTGTTTACAGCATCTTGTGGGTTTGAGGGTTATCCTGCAGGTTGAGGATTTTGTTTAATTTCATGTCAACATTACTGCCAAACGCAACATGGCCGTTTTCAATTTCATAAGCTGGGTCATGAACAAAGTAAGACAAATTGGTATGATAGCCATAAGCCCCATAAACAATGATATGTGTTTTGGTGTTAGACGCAGGAGCTGTGCTGGAAAGTTCCACCTCAATCGCCGCTTGACCACCACTGGTTTTTTCTATCTGGAAAAGTTTTTTCATGTAACCATCAACGTGTGGAGTTTTGAGGAAAGCTTTTTGAAACGGCTGTCCCACCTCACGTAAGTTTATAGACCGAATGATTAATTCAATTGTTGCACTTCTAGGGTCAGATGGTGAGTAAAACTCAGTGACAAATGTGTACCGTCCTTTTGTTAAAGGTGTCAAATCAAAACGAATTTTAGATGTAAAGTTACCACTATGTGAAATGATAAAAGACAATGAGGACTTATTTATGTGGTATGGTGATCTATCAAAATTCTCAATTTGGAGGCTATTAACATTTTGTATCCCTGTTGACTTGGAAATATCTTTCAACAGAAAAGCGAATGGATTTTTTTGTGCTCCAGATGCTGAAAAAACAAGGTCATCAACATACTTTTTGTTGGCAGAATCTTTATCAGAGTTTGGAGTCTCAACATTTGTTATTTTATTGTCACCCATGTCAAGATCACCAGTCATTGCAACACTTCCATCTTTTTTAAGAAATGGTGAAACATCAATGCCAGTAATTCCAGCAATTTCAGTATCAACATACCCCTTTGTAGCTGTATCATTGTTTGCTGTTGGCGCTGCTACATTAGTCAATTTGTTACCTCCAAGATTCAAATCAGAAGTCATTGCAACGCTTCCATCTTTTTTCACAAAATTTGAATTAACCCATGATGTATCCGCCTTATTTCTCCTCACATATGAGACAGAATCATCAACGTACACTTTATTTGCACTGTCATGACTTAATATAGGGTTTGCAACATTGACTATTCTATTAAAACTCATTTTAACCTCGCGACTAAATACAATTCTTCCCTCTTCTAGTTCAAAAGCTGGGTCGTGAATATGTGATAAAATGATATTAGAAAATCCATAAACACCATAAACTATGACATGATGTTTGGCATTATTTGTTAAATATGGTGAGATCAACAATAATTCCATTGATGTCTGACCAACTCTCGTTTTTTCAAGGAAGAATATTCTCTTAAGATAACCATCAACAAGATGAGTCTTTGGAAATGCTCTTTTTATCGAATCTTTTCTTTCAATCAAATTTGATGACAAAACATCATCATCAACTGTTGCATTGTTTGGATTACCATCAGTATAAAACTCAACAACTAAAGTATACTTTGAAACTTCCAATTGTGACAAATCAAAACGAAGAACAGTTGTAAGACCAGCAGTAGGAATAACAAAAGACAAGGCTTTTTTATTTATTGAGTAAGGGCTTTTATTAAAATTTTCCAATTGCAGATTATTCGCATTCCTGATAATTGATGTCTTTGACACATCCTCAAGAAGAAATTTGAATGGATTAACACGTGTTCCTTCAATAGACAACACAGCATCATTAACATATCTCATATTGGTGGCATCTTTGTCAGAAGTTGGGTCTGCTACATTACTAATTTTTTTGTTTTCAATGTCATAATTACCATCTTTTGTTAATTTGAATCCATCACCTTTGGGACCAACAGCTCCAGTAGCTCCCTGTGGACCAATTGCACCTGTATTACCTTTTGGACCTCTACTACCCGTAGGACCAGAAAGACCAATTCGACCAATTGGGCCAGCTGGACCTCTTTCACCTCTATCACCTTTTTCACCTTTGGGACCAATTGGACCAGCTGGGCCTCTTTCACCAGTTCCAGTTTTTGTTTTATCTTGATCTAGTGGAGAATTAAAAACTCCCATTATATTATCTTGTTAGATTAATTTTTCGATTCTTTCTGGATTTTGAAAATTGTTGATTGCCATATAATATTAGATTAGATTAAACAGCACCATAAAAATTTCTCTTGATTGTCTTCATCGGCTTGTCAACATAACAGAAGGAATATGGTTTTTTGGTTGCTTCAATGTATTTCTTCTTGTCTATTCCAAGTTCTTGTGCAATCAAGTTCCTTTCTCTTGAGGATGGGAAATCATAAAGGCAGAAGTGACTGCAATTGAGTCTGATTGATTTTGGACAGCCATAGAATGATTGTGTGAGATATATGACTGAACAGTTTTTGTGTCTCCCTTGAATGAAATAGCTTATGATTTGATCTTGTTTTTTATCAGTCACGAAATCATCAAAAACAACCAATCGCTGCAAATCTGTGTCTTTTATTTGTTCAACTGGCAATATCTCTTCTTGACTGCAAACCAAGGCAGGATATCCAATGTGACTGCTTATTTCATCCATTACTTTCCGAAGATATTGATATTTGTCTTGATCTAAATTTTTTGCATAAAGATGTATCTGATCATAATAGACCAATGGTTCCATAATCAGATGCATGAACAATGTTGTCTTTCCAGATCCAGAATTACCAGCCAGCAGCATCCTGAAAGTGTCTTTTGGCATATACGGATACAACTGTCTGAATGAATTCTTTAAACCCTGAATATCATAATTAGGGATTTCCATATGTAAATAGTTTAGATTAGTCTAACACAATTGTATATGGATATAGAACGAATGAAAAGGCTTCTTAAAAGTGGAATTGAAGCCGGAAATAAAACTAGAGAAGTTCGTGATGTTATCAAGACTTATGAATACAGAAAACAGGATGCTTATGATACAACATCAGAATTACTGAAACCCTCTATTGATGTCCAGAAGAGTGTGAAAGAAAGTGTCGACGAAAAACAGGATGAAGTTATTAAACAGTTGAAAAAGAATCAAAAAGCCTTGACATCTGGTTTCGAAGATCTTATGCTGATGAACACGTTACCTGAATCAGTACCAATGAAAACAACATTACCAATTGATTACAAACCTAAAATGATGACTGAAACAGAAGCACCATATAAGTCAAATCTTGAAAAAGGTTTTTCACTTGAGGATATTCAAATATTGATGAAACATAAATTGCCTCCTCCATCACAGATATTTAAATCATATATGGATGGTGAAATCGACATCAACGAGTATGATAAAATGATTGGTAAAATAACCCAAGATGTTGGAAGAAAAAAAGCTCATCTATCACAAACCAAAACGAATAGGGATAAAAATAAAGAAAAGATATATGAATTGACTCAAGAGATCAAATTACTACAAAAGTACCGAAAAAGAATTGGCGCCGTTGAGGAAGGTTCATCAACTATTGGTTCAGGCATGGGTTCAAGGGATGCATTTTTGGGTGACATGCTTTCAAGACTACAGTTACTTGGTGGATCTATTTCAGCCGGCAACAACAGCAGAAATGTTCAAAATGAATTCACAAAAATATTGCATACATTGAACAGACTGGGAATCCTGAAAACCGGTGAGTTGAATAAAATAATGATGAAATATCTAATGTAAAAGTATATGACAGAAATTTCATTACGATTCAACAGTAAAAACAGAGACAAAATTGGTGTCAGCAAGAGTCATGATTTTGAAAAAAGATTCAATACACCTCTTAAATTAACGAATGATTTAAAATATGAAATGGCTGTGAATGTCATCAATATGACATACAGTTGGTACAATATCAGAGATAATTTTGGGAATAATCAAATGAAATACAGCTATGACAAAGGTGTAAACTGGGAAACAATAACATTCGTTAACGGGATGTATTCATACGACGATATCAATAGTTACATTCATGAGTATATGAGAAAAAATAGCCATGTACTGAATCCATCTGAAACAGACAAATCAAAATTCAAGTATGGTATTAACATGTATTTCGTTTTGTCAACATATCGCATTTTGATTGAACTTGATGAAAACTATCGAGTGGATCTCAGAAATAATGATTTCAGAAAACTTATCGGTTTCGATTCAAAATTAGTTTCAGCAACAGAATATGGAACAAATCTACCTGATATCACAAGAGGAGTAGATGAAATTTATATCAATTGTGATTTGGTGATAGATAGCATTGTTGATGGAAATAGCACAAATACTATCGCTGTTATTCCTGTCACAGATCTCGTTAGAAGTTTACCTTTCACTTACAAACCTCGTTTTCTTTCATGGAATCCTGTCTCAACACATAATATCAGCTCAATACGCTTTTATGTCACAGACTCTTCTAGAGCTCCAGTCGATTTGAATGGGATAGATTGGTATATTGAGTTATTCTTGAGAGGTGTGGAATTATAAAACCTAATAGTATATGAAACGGTTTGAGTTTAAAAAATATGAACAACATGGTGAAGGTATTGTGACTGATATGATCAAAACAGCTGGAAAAAAAGCAGCCACAACAATTGGTGAACATGCTGGCAAAAAAGCTGGTGACAAAATCATAGAACTTTTGAAAAAGAGAAAGAGTGGAACAGAGAGTGTGAGCCAGACTGGTGGTTTAATCAAAAGAAAGAGAGGCCGACCACGTAAAATAAAATAACTTTTATCTAACACAATAATATATGTCAAACTATCGTGACTCAAAATATATCGAAAGATATGAAGATGTAGTGTTCGAACTAGAGACAGCACTTATTACTGTAGTAGCAAATAATGCTCATCAGAGGAAAACAGGTTACCGTTTCGTTGTTGATAACAGTGGAGAGACTACACCATTTGACTGGTATAATGCCCGTTTTAATGTTATTTTCAAAGAAAATAAGCTTGCAGATGGAGCTGACATTGCTGGTGCAGATCGAAATGGTATTGTTAATTCAGTTCACGCTCTTATTAACACCATTAATGTGAAAATGAATGGAATCGATGTTTATGAGTGCAGAGATGCCAACCAAGCCACAAATATTAAGTCATTGCTTGAGTATTCACAGGGTTATGCTGTAAGTCAGGGAACCAATGAGTTCTTCTATCTTGACACCAGTAGAGGCGCTGAAAACAGAGTAGCACAAGCTGCTTATAACAAAGGATTCACAGATCGTAAAGCTTTACTTAATGGTGGTGGTGAAGTAAATGCAGAGATAGCATTGAACAGATACGGTTTTTTCAAGAGCTTTTGGGATGAACTTATGCCTAACTCAAAAATAGAGTTGAACCTAACACTTGAGAGTGATGCCAATATGATTTGGCAAGCTACTGATGAATGTCGTGTAGTACTAACTAAATTACAGCTAATTGTTCCTCGTATTATTTTCAATTCTGCGGGAAAGTCCTTATACATGAGCAAGTATCTTGACAACAGAAAGTGGACTTACATGAGAGAAATGGTCGAGAGAGGTAATTCAACGAGACAACAGACAGCCAATTTCCGTATTTCCACAGGAATAAACAAACCCAGGCATGTCTTTGTATTCATCATCAATGATGCAAGTGATGCATCTCAGACAGCCAATAAATTTCTCTATAACACCTTTTCAGTTGCAAATAACCGAACTTTGACTGATTGTTATCTTGAAGTTGGCAATGGAAATGATTATCCAGAGGTTCATTATAAACCCTCAACAGAACCAACAAGAGTATTTAGAGATGTTTTGAAATATGTTCAAGCTGTAAATGATTTCAGTGAAAGTACCCTTCTTAACAGGGGCAATTTCGGTACAATATTCCCTTTTGTTTATTTCGATCTGACAAAACAGAAACAGGATATTAAAGATGGAATGACAAAACTGACTTTCAAATACACTTTGAGTGCTGCAACAAATGCTGATTATAGTGTGTATGCACTGGTCCTCTATGAACAGGATATTGAGATGAGAAAGACTGATGGGAAATTAATTCTTAGATCAATGTAAATTAAATACAATTTAGTATAAACATATATTATATGACTACTTATCATCCTCATGGAGTAAGACTTTCAAACAGTCAGAAGCAAAGGCTTGCAAAAGCTATACAAACAAATTCACCGGTAACATTGAGACTCGCACATGGAGATCTCACTGGAGGTGATCAAATGATGTTGACAAAAACACAGATAAAAAAATTAGCCAAATCACAGAGAAATGGAACAGGTGCTGATGTAAAGATATCCAAAGCACAGATCAGAAAATCAGTCCAAGAAGGAGGTTCTCTTTGGTCCAGTCTTTTTTCACTTGGAACAAGACTATTGCCTTATGCAGGTAAAGCAGTAGCTAAAGCGGCTCCAGCATTGGCTACAGGTGCTCTTTCTTCATTAGCAAGTCTCGGCATTGATAAACTATTTGGAAAGAAACAAAAAGGAGGATTTCTTATTCCTAATGCCAATTTATCCCAATTATTGAATGTAGGAAATTTATTGAATACGAGACAGATGGCTGATGTTATCCAAAAAAATGCAGTATGGTGGAGACGTTGTTATAAAACCAACAAAAGCGCAGACTGGAAAGGGTATTGGAACAATACTCGCCAGCATTGGAATTCCTTTGGCTATAGAAGCAATCAGAAAATTAACTGGAAAAGGTTTGCATGTTGAAAGCAGCCGTCCAAGACGGTCAATACCTGTTCATGTTCCAGATGACATTGTACCCAGAAAGAAAGGTGGGAAACATGCTATGATTCCATGGCAATCTCCTCCTGTTTTTGGTACATGGAATAACCCAATCGGTTATGGAATGAAAAAAAAAAAACAAAGGAAAAGGACTTCTACTAGGCAAAAACAGTCCATTCAATTCAATCCCCATACTAGGAACCATTTTGTAAACAAACCCTTATCCAACTTTGATTTAATCAATTGGGTTAAACAACTTGGAATAAAACATTTTAGAGGAGTATTTTCAAGAGACAATCTTCCTAGACAAATCAAAAACAATGAATGTGGGATAGTCAATCTCGACAGTAAGATTGGACCTGGTACTCACTGGGTATGTTATCGAATTGGTGATAGATACTGCGAATACTTTGACTCATTTGGTTTGATGATGCCAACAGAAGTACAGAAATACATGGCTACAAGTGGAAAACAACTTGAATACTCTGGAGATGAGATACAAGAAAGAGATTCAGTCTTGTGTGGATATTGGTGTTTATACTATTTATTGGAAAGACAGAAAGGGACCCCCATATTGAAAGTCATTCATAATGCAAAATTCAATCCCACAGACACAAGAGTCAATCATAGATTCATAATCAATTATTTCAAAAATATGTAATGTATATGTATGTCTGTTAAGTTAAACAAAAACAGTGGGATAATAAAAGTCGGCAAATATTACGCGTGCTATAATGAGAAAGAATACTTTGATCCATCAGGACAGGAGATACCTGCTCAAATGGAGAAAAAGAATTGTTTCAATGAATCAATGCGTATTAGAGATCCGTTATTGAGTAAACAATGGTGTTTGTACTACCTTTTAGAACGTCAGAAAGGTACTATGATATTAACAATATTATTTGATGATGAAAGATTTAATAAATTTCTATCTAACATAGAAGTATGATAGAATTCGAAATAATTGATGATGTTAATATATTTGTTATAATAGTTGTCAACAGATTGATTGGTTTGAGAGTTGTAATCAAATGCACTTTGAATAATATAACAGTATTCTATGACAAACTTAGTGGAAATGGAAAGCTATTTTATCCAAATTAATATATATGAGATCATATTGTGTGAAACAAAAAAACAGACTGAATGTGTACCAGGAAGTGAAAGATATCAAAAGACAAAAAACGGTCGAACTGTGATGAAATGTTCTTGTGCTGAATGTGGAATCACTAAGACTAAATTTGTCAAAAGTGACCAGAAGGGAAAAGGATGGGGTGAGAAAGTTTTTGATCCAAGATATCTGAAATTGGGTGTACCAATTCCAAAGCCGTTTACGGATCCTAAATTCATGGGTTCACTTGGTAGGGCAATGAAGGGTAAAGACAACAAAGGTTGGACATCTTGGGGTCAATTAGTTGGCGACACAGCAAATAATTATTTGGGGAGAAACTAATATATAACCCATTTGTATATGAAATCTTATTGTGTTAAACAGAAGAAAGTCACTGAATGTGTACCAGGAAGTGAAAGATATCAGAAGACTAAAAATGGTCGAACAATGATGAAATGTAAATGTACTGAGTGTGGGATCACTAAGACTAAGTTTGTTAAAAGTGAGAAAGGAAGGGTATACTAGATTCAGCCGCAGATATGGCGCTAACAGGATTCTTAGAACATGGAGTCCCTTATTTAGCAAAGAAAGGTGTAGAAATGGGAAGATATTATGCTTCTGAAGCAATGAGAAATCCAAAGCTGCAAAAGAAATTAATTGACAAAGGACTTTCCCTCGCAAAACCTGCAATCACAAAGGTTGGGTCAGAAGCTTTGAAACAACTCTCAACAAAAGTGAGACCAAATATTCGTTACAAAACAGATATCAAAGGATTAGATTATGGCGGTGCTATTGACATTCATAAGGTTATTGGCAAGCTTCCTAAACCGAAAAGTGGATGGACACCCGGAAAGTATAAATACATGGGACCTTATAATCCCCTCGATAAACAGTTAGAGTATGATAAAAACACAGGTGAGGTCTTGAAATGGAATGTACAACCTTATAACAAAGTGGATGAACTAGCAGCTTATCATGATATTTGTTATGATATGGGAAAAAATAAAGGTGAATGTGATAGAACAATGGTCGAGTCACTAGATCAAATACCATATGGTGAGATGCCAAAATGGGGTCAAACAGCTAGATTCTTAATTGACAAAAAACAGAAACTTGGTCTTGGTGTTTCAAAAAACGGAAAAAGCCGTCGAGTGAAGAAAACTGGCAAGAAAAACTAGCTGATGAATTACATGCACCCATAAAACGAAATTTCACTCGGCGGCGTGTGATTGTAAATAAAATTGATGAAATATGGGCAAGTGATCTAGTTGAAATGCAACAGTTCAGTAAATGGAATAAAGGTTATCGATATCTTCTTATGGTTATTGATGTCTTCAGCAAATATGGTTGGATTGTCCCATTGAAGGATAAGAAAGGTGAATCTGTCACTGAAGCATTCAAAACAATATTCAAGGAAGGCAGAAAACCACAGTATTTATGGGTCGACAAGGGAAAAGAGTTTTACAACAAACACTTGAAGGACTTGCTAGAGAAACATAGTGTACAGATGTACTCAACTGAGAATGAAGAGAAGTCATCAGTAGTTGAAAGATGGAATAGGACAATTAAATCCAAAATGTGGAAACAGTTCACTGTTCAAGGTAATACACAGTATTTAGACATGTTACCAAAATTAGTGAAACA
This sequence comes from Pachyseris speciosa, assembly GCA_016490735.1. NCBI lineage: Eukaryota > Metazoa > Cnidaria > Anthozoa > Scleractinia > Pachyseridae > Pachyseris > Pachyseris speciosa. The sequence goes on from JAEMWC010000658.1 coordinate 304,254, forward strand.
GTATAATAATACCAAACATTCAAGCACAAAGATGACACCTACAGAGGCTAGTAAAAAGAGGAATGAAGGAACTGTTTACTTCAATTTGTATGGTGATATGGAGCCATTAAAACAAAAACTAAAATTTAAAATAGGTGATAAGGTCCGAATATCCAAGTATAAACGGATTGTGTTCGACAAGGGCTATACACCAAATTGGACTGAAGAAGTGTTTACAGTTGATAAGATCCAATACACTAATCCAATCACTTACAAACTAAAAGATCACAACGATGAAGAAATTGAAGGGAGAACCTGAGTTATTAAAGGCTAAACAGGATGTATTCCGTATTGATAAAGTCATTCGCAGAGATTACAAGAAGAAACAAGCTTTGGTGAAGTGGAAGGGATATAGTGATGACTTCAATAGTTGGATACCGTTCAAGGATTTAAAGAAAATTATCTAACATACATGTAGATGCAAAAATATTCCTACGATAATAAAGAATTAGATGTTTCAATAGATTGCTATCTTGATGATAAAAACGAAATATGGTTCAGAGGAAGAGACATTGCTAAAATTCTTGACTATAAAAATCCACAAAGAGCAATCAGAGATTATGTTGTATCGGATGATAAAATCTTAATAGACCACAAAATCAGCATAAATTCACGGGGACAAAAATGGTCCCTCGTGCTGAGACCACCGATTCACGGGGACAAAAATGGTCCCTCGTGCTGAGACCGATTCACGGGGAAAAAATGGTCCCTCGTGCTGAGACCCCCGAAAAAACTTTCAAATGTTTCTATAAATGAATCAGGATTTTATTCACTAATACTGTCCTCTAAAAAACAGGAAGCAGTAAAATTCAAACATTGGGTTACATCAAAAGTATTACCATCAATCAGAAAACAGGGATATTACAAACAGTTCAATGATAGAAGTAATAACATGCTGATGATTGGAAGTGAAAATGATCTGCACTGCAAGATTGTTTCATTCATCAGAAAGAAATATGAAGACGCATTAATGATAGCCGGTTTAGGTGAAAATCAAATAAGCTCAAATATGAGAATCAGAAGTTATAACAAAGGATATATGTCTGGACAATGTGATTTGATGTTAATGAATCCCACCAGAAAATACAATGCTCTTTGTCTTGAATTCAAAAGTCCCACTGGTGTATACCAAGTGTCGGAAAAACAAACAAATATGAAGCAAATGTATGAGAAAAACAAGTGCAAATACATTATGAGCAATTGTTTTGAAGATTTAATTTTTGAAATAACCAAACACATGGAAGAAAGCAAATTGTATTTATCACGTATAAGAAAAGACTAACTTTTATCTAACCTATATATGTTAGAGAGGTCAGTATTATACTGTATTTTGCTATTTTGGTAGCCAAGAGTATTTTTATTCCTGGCTATTTATTTTGTGATGGCCATAAGCATAACTGTTGATTCCGTCTTTTGATAAATATCTTTTGTCATCGAAGCAGCTGAGTGATACTTTGTTGATTTCATAGCTTCCTAATTGATGGTTTTCACTTCTGATTGTTTTCATTTTATGATACATTTGTTTGTCATTGAATAGAGTGTCTTTATAATTTTCATGCTTGATTTCATTTTTGATTGTGTTCTTTTTGATTCCTTTTGCTGTTTTTCCTCCTTTCTGATCATCTTTAATATAGCTATACATCTTCGATCTCAGTCCTACGAATTCACATATTGGGACTCCAGCAGCCTCATCTTTCATCTTACCAATCACTTTCTTATTGGTCTTATCGGAGAATGGCGAGCTTTCAGGATAGTCACTGTTATCGAATTTATCTTTATCATTCCAGAAATCCCTATAGACATCTTCTGCTTCAATTTCATATGTCAAACTGTCCGTGTCAGTGAAGAGCAGCTTAGCCTTATTACCGTACTTTTGTTTAATGTAGTTGTAATGGAAATCATACATAAGCGTCTTACTGAGATCAAGAATACACATTCCTACATATGCCGGCCTGTTTAGAGTTAGTGTTTCTTTTATCTTATGCACTGCTACCAGATTTTCATTGAATATCTTACTGCTAACATAAGTGGGTTTACTGGCTAATTTCAATAGCTTCTTCTCATCAGTCACCAATCTGACATCTACTCTCTTTCTGAGATTTTCCATAGTTTTGCCGAATACTGAGTTATTCATCAACTTGAAGAAATCTTTCTCAAAAGCATTCTTGGCATTAGTTCTTTTCTGTGTATTGAAATCAATGTACTGTCTCAGCCAAGGTGATTGTTTGAACTCTAGCACTCTGTGGATTTTTGTTACCTTTAAACCTAAGTCTGTGTATAATTGGAGGTTCCTGTAATGCAGAACATACTTCTCTTTGTTGCTTAATGTTGGCATCAGTTTATGTACCAAACCAGTCGATATATTGTATTTCTCTGCTATGTCTTTACAGTAATCTGAAAGCATGTCTCCAGTTACTTTCACCTTCTCTGGTCCAAGCGGGTAATCATTATGCAGATCATGCAACTCCTGGGGGTATTCCAGATCAACTTCCAGAATCAAACCCTTATTGCTGTCTTCTCTATACTTTGCCAGGTTGAGATTATTCATTTTATTCTCAGTCATCCATTTGAATCCACCAGTTGGGAGGTATTGGCTCATTGCCCATCCGTATAAATTGTTTGCATCAAGATACATGATGTACTTTGAGGGCGCCTTCTCATCATACTTCTTCATGTATTTATTATTAGCTTTACCGTAACGATTTGCAATATAGCTGATACCACCTCTCATACCCTTTTCAATGAACTGGAACATATCAATGTCAGTCATCAATTCCAGTTTGATATCAGTCATCTTTAACATGCATCCCATGATAAACCAGGAGATGTGAAATAGTGACACGGATCCAGTTTGTAGTACTCGAGACATGTTCTTCTGAAGTTCTCAAATACATCAGCCAACAGGAGTACATCTGTTTTAAGGTACAGATCATGATACTCACCCATGTTTTTCAAAGAGAATGTTTCCCACACTGTCTGAGCATGTGTATAGTCTTCATCTGATATATGCGTATCACTCAGTATGCTATAGAATTCTTCTTTTGAGGGCACCTTTCTGTGCTATCAGATCAAGATCCTTTCCCTTGAACTCTTGTGAGGTGAATTTTAAGGCTTCTTTTGGTAGATTGCCTACAAGTTTTTCCAAACTGGAGCTCATGAACTGGAAACTATCAAGAAAGGTCAAGTGATTGCCAAGCATGAAAGCCATATACTTCTCCATGTTATTTGGGATAGCATTGATGTTCATTTGACAGTTTTCACCTTTTTTATTTGTGAAGGTGTGTTTCTTGACAATGGCTCCAATCTCCTGCATAATAAAATGACTATCATAACCTCTTAGATTGTGAAATATAACAGGTATCTTCACTTCTTCTGGATTGACTCTAAGTTTCAGGTTACATTCTTGATGAGCTGATCCTCTATACTGGCCAGTAATGTGACAGTGATCTCGTACTCTGATATCCTTTTCAGTGTATTTTTTATCACAAATGTGACATTCTTTGGCTTTTTGGAATTTCTCTTCATCATCCTCAGTCATTTTCAATGGTTTATTGAATTCTTTAACAATCTTCTTGCAATATTTAACTTCCTCTAACATAGCTTCCATGAATTTGTATACAGCCTTTTCACCCCTGTATATTTGTATTGGCTTGCTGTATTTATCATCATAACAACAAACAACCTTGTAACCATATCCACAATCAGTATGCTTCTGATAGGCTTCAGTGTATGATTTATCATTGTTGGGTTGACAACCGTGTATTTTCTCAGTTATAGCCTCAAAATCAGCATAGATCACAAATGGTACTTGCTGTTGTTTATGGAAGTTGATGAATTTTAGAATATTATTGTCTTTGTTTGGCATCTTTATTGCTTGTGTGCCATTAACCAGTATGCAGTTGTCCACATGATCATTCAAGACTCTTTCTGAGCTGAAACATTGTAGACAGTGCATGCAAAAGTGTTTTCTTTCTTTGTGCTTTGTTTGATTATACATGAACCTTTTGAAATCTTTGATTAAAACGTAGTGTTTGTTTTCATTTTCTGTAATCAATAGAAGATTCAAACAGTCTTTATACTTTTCTTTTGAAACGTAAATTGGATATGGTTGTTTGTTTTCATAACCAAATACATTGATGTTGATCTCATTTTGTTTTTCTATCTTGTTGTACTGTTTAGTTGTGACGGGGAATTCAACGCCAGAATAATCTAACGTATTAATATGTTGTCTATCAGATTTTTTTATTCTCTGAGGGTCTTTATCTTGTGGATTCAAATGTCTGATGTGACACCATCTGAAGCATTCATTGTCTTTATTCTTCATGTTAATCAATCCCTTCATTTTATTCATTAATTCTGGGGGTAGTTTGATATATGATGAGCCTTTCATTGGCTGATATATTACAACATTTAGAAAATGCTTGTCGACTGATTCCACAACCCAGCCAGATCCTTCTGAAATCCAAACTGCAATCTTATTTAATATATTTTGTTTTGACGCTTGAAGTGATTCACTGATCTGGAGATTATTTATAATTGTTTGAGGTGGACTGTTGAAAAAGGCTGTTTTATGTATTATTTCACCATCAGACATTTTTCTGAATGTTACCTTTAGTGTTTCAACGAATTTCAGTCCTTTCATTGATTTTAGTAAACTTACAAGACGGTACGCTACAGCCTTTCTTGTGTTTTGCAGTTGTAATAGCGGGTCTTTGTAATTTTTGATATCTATTTGAAATGATTTGGTGTATCCTTTGAGAGCTTTATCTGTTTGCTCTATCTTAGTCCTTGGTTCTGGTATTGGGGCTAGTTTTTTAGTTCTTGGTTTTGGTACTGGTCTATCTCTAAATTGTGGTGGTGGAAGAATTATGTTGTCTTCATAATCTTTAACCATCTGCTTCACACTCTTGCGAGGTGCTGGAATTGGCTTCTGCTTTTTGATGTTATCAGCGAGACTAACTAATTGCCTCATCTCACCAACATCCATACGGCCTAATCTTTTCAATAATTCTTTGAAAATACTATTTCTATTTTCCATGTCTATACTATTAGGATATATAATTTTTTGACTCGAATCATTTACCATCTGGCTACCTGATCCAATATTTTTCTGATACAGGCCATTTACCATCTGGCTACCTGACCTGATTTGAGAGGGCTTTTCCAAGGCCCGAAGATTTCTTTCTTTCGTCATTCTCCATTTTACCTGAAGCGATATTTCTTTAAGTGTTTTTATATCATAAGGGTACTTAAATAGATTACCTTAATAGAACTCATTCTCCATGAATACTGAGACTATTGAAATCAGCCGTTTCTCCATGAATACTGTTGATTTATACCTATTATTGCTGAGACTATTGAAATCAGCCGTTTCTCCATGAATACTGTTGATTTATACCTATTATTGCTGAGACTATTGAAATCAGCCGTTTCTCCATGAATACTGTTGATTTATACCTATTATTGCTGAGACTATTGAAATCAGCCGTTTCCATGAATACTGTTGATTTATACCTATTATTGCTGAGACTATTGAAATCAGCCGTTTCTCCATGAATACTGTTGATTTATAAATTAAGTACTATTTTTCTGAGAAAGTTGCGCATGGTAATTTTCCGAGAAATTGACCTTGGAAAATGCGCTGGTTCAATATGATGAATTTGACCTTGGAAATTTGACTTTGAAAATGCGTTGTTGTGAAAATGCGCTAGGACCCCCAAGTACTATACTACTAATATCTAACAAATTAAGTCTTAATATAAAAAAATCAAATTTCATTATCTTCCGTCCCTATCAGAAGAAACTCGCCTACACACCTAAAATTAATATTTTTGATAACCAAACAAACAAGTTCGTGCCATTAGAATGCAAAGATTACGTTAAGTACTTAGGTGTTCTAATTGACTATAGACTTTCTTGGAACAATCAAATTGATGCGATTCTATTAAAAATCAGTAAAACAATTGGATTATTATCAAAATTGCGGCATTCTGTACCTTCCCGCACACTCATTTCTATATATCACTCTTTAGTTGCACCCTACCTTCGCTATGGCTTGATTGCGTGGGGCCAAGCTAGCAAGTCCCAGTTAAACAAACTTTCTCGTTCTTCAAAAAACGTGCCCTTAGATTCATTATACTTCGCTAACTTTCGAGATCATGCAATTCCGTTGTTTCTCGATGCAAATATTTTACCACTTAACTTTCTTTATTATCAACTGCTTTCAGAAACGATGCATGATGTAAGTAATCATCTTTTACCCTCTAATATTCAAGACTTGTTCCTTCCACTTCTCGAGTTCATTCATACAATACTAGGTCCTCAACGTCCGATAATTTTTATATAAAAAAAATCAAATCTAGAAATTCAAAAATATGCTTTTTCGAGAATTGGCGCGAAATTGTGGAATGAGATACCAACTAATCTTCGTAATCTACCTAAACATCAATTTAAGAAGAAAATTCGATCATTGTTATTTGAAGTTTTAGAGTCCGATGACTCATATTACGACCTAGACGGAATTATATGCAAGGTGAAGAAAAGTACTTCATAACCTTACGCCGTATCGTAACGCTTGTAGATGAAAACGCAATAGTGCCAACGTTGGCAGCGCATTCCTTTGCTTTCATTTGTTACTTAAATCAGCTTCTTGTTCAACTTTTCTTCTCTCTTTTTTTTAAACATTATCTTTTTTATCTCAACTTTATATTCCTACCAATATAATTTTCTTTTTAAGCAGTCTTTGATTTTTCCTTATTTCCGGGCCCGCCTAGATTAGCTACCTACCTGCGGGTCTGATAATCTGTAACGTATTCTAAATTTCAATAAAAAATCAATCAATCAATCAATCAATGGAACGCCATTTCAATGCAAAGTTGAGAGAAGCGGCTAAACGGTCAAACATGCTCTTCCAACACGATGTTGGATGAAGTGTTTGATCCATCGCTTAATGCTTAATTTTACGAGGACGCATTGCGATTACGCGCAATAAGATAACGGCAAAAGTTTTTTTTAAGACTGTCGAGGCACCGACGTCGAAAAACACTGGAAACAGTCAGCCAAGCGGAGTTTAAGCTATTAGAGAGTACAAAACGATAGAGATGATCGTTATTTATATCCAGTCGAGAGAAATTTACATTTTTCATTCCTGAACAAAAGTAGCAACGATTAAAGCAATTGTTCAGCTTCAATTTATTTAATTCAGTCACCTGTGTTGTAGAGGTTGGTACCACTTGAAAATACGAATCCACTTTAGTTAAAACACGCATCTCGGAAAGTAGCAAACGGTTTGTCCAAAGAAGAACTTCTTCCCCTAACTTTGAACTACTCGTTCCTCCCATTAATGTCAGTGAACTGTTAAGTGAACTTTGTTGGTGAGCTACGAGATGCCGCGGTAAAGCGAAGGCTCTTGAACCGTTGAATCATTTTGTTTTTTCAACCCACAGTCCAGCCGTAGATTATGCAAGTCAAACCAAGTTTTAAGCGTTTCCTGAGATAAATCATTTTGCTCTTCTTTCAGTTTATGACTTGACCCTCTGGGGTACACTGGAAAATCTGGACCATTTACAGAGTTAATGAAATGTTTGTGAATCTTAAATTTACAGACTTTTTATGAGAACTCAAATCTGACCTACTTTTACATATGGCATACAAAATATCTGTAAAATCATTTTTATAGATATTTTATACACTTTTTGTGGTAATCCTTTTTAGAATGTTTATGAAATGTTTATAACATTTAACTGCTGAAATAAGAAGGAAAACTGAAAAAAATTATAGACTGGACAAAATCCCTGAAGAATGTTTGGAAATTTGACATTTACAAATATTTTCTAAGGTTATTTTATCCACTAAAATCTCTGTATATCGATACAAATATAGTATTTTAAAATCTCTGTAAATTGACACAAGCAGGACATAACCCCCATGATGCGGAGTTATGTTAACTGAGTTACTACTGTTGGAGTTATTATAACTCCAAAAGGGTGGTGTGCGGCTTTCGTCTTGGATTTCAACAGCGTTTGTTTTTAAATGGCAAGCAGTACGCGCGGCAAAGAAGGACGGCCTCAAAACTATTTCCTCGCCAAGTTTGTGCCTCCCGGGCGGCTGGGCTGATTTCCCTTTCGGGCGCCATAAGCATTGGCCGTTTGGCCGAGAGGCAAAGTGTTTAAAAATAAAAGGTAGTAAAGTGCCAAAGAGTCGTTTGAAAGACAAACCATACTTTTTGGGCTTAGGCCTTCACTAGAGGTATGTAGATGATTTGAAATGAATGAGTTGCCAGTAATTGGATACCTATGTTATGCGCAACGGATTGTGGGATCGCCAGGGGGGCAAACATTGTAAGTCGCTAGAAAGAAAGGTATGGCGTAAAGTTGTTTCTTCGTCAAAAGCAGTGATTTTGAACAAAGAATAACGTATTTTCGCCGTGATTTTGTGAGAAATGGAGGTGACTAATGTCGTTGCGTGGAAATTGTAAGTTTTCGTGCGATTAATGCGGTAAAATCTATTGATAAACACTTTGTTGCGTAAGGGCAGATTATGAAATCCACTGAATCTACATCAAGTATTGGTCTCGAAATAGTACGAACAGATATAAATTTGAGGGGATTCACTCAATAAAGCTTTTTCAGCTGTAATTACGTGTGGTGATATTATTTTGTTTTAATTACATGTGTTACGACATTATCTTATCATTGCTGCTGGAATTTTACCCCCAATTCCCAAAGGATATATTTTTCTGCGAGCGGATGGGAATTGTTTCTACCGAGCAGTTTCGCTATGGATGGATGAAACCAGTGATAGAAACACGGAGAAACCGAAGGTTGTCTACTTTTTTTAATGAGCAACATCCCTATGTCATTAAGCCACTACTCTTCTCTTAGAGTTCAGTGGAGGAACACATGTGTGAAAAAGAAACAGAAAACCCATTGTCACGCAATTCACCCCAGCATAAAAATGGTTTCTAGAACATACTTATATGGACAAGTGGTATTTATTCAACATCAGCCAATCCTCAGAAAGATATTCAAGCAACCTCCTTTGATCTCTTACATTAAAGGGAAATCGCTATTAACGCTTTCAGAAACGCAATGTACACACAGCGCTAGCAGGAGTCGCGTTGGTCAGTCAACCCTTGCCTCCTGCCTTGTACAAATGATTAAAGCAGACCTATGTACGTATTGACTTTATCGCGATTTATAGCTCTGAACCATGACAAAGCATCCTGCAGCTGCTTCGTTTTTGGTGAGCAGAATCTCAATAAACCAACGTGAGGAAGATCCTTTGTTTATCTGGGTACCATCGATCGTTGTAACAAACCACATCGCCGCCGGGTATAATCCCAATTACACTTGTTGTAAATATCAGCACACATGTAATTACAACTGGAAAGGCTTTATTGAGTGAATCCCCAAATTTATAGCTGTTCGTCCTATTGCGAGACCATTACTTGATGCAGATTCAGTGGATTTCATGATCTGCTCTTACAGCCTGCATACGCAACAAAGTGTTTTCAATATATTTAACCGCATTAATCACACGGAAACTTACAATTTCCACTCATCGACATTAGTCACCTCCACTTCTCACAAAATCACGGCGAAAATGCGTTATTTCTTTGTTTCACAATCACTGCTTTTGACGAAAAACAACCTTACGCCATACATTTCTTTCTAGCGATTTGCAATGTTTGCCCCCCTGGCGATCCATAATCCGTTGCGCATAACATGGGTATCCTATTACTGCGACTCATTCATTGCGTACTATTGTTCTTTATTATCTTCTGGCCGAGAGGGAGCTCGAGGGAGTTGGGTTAGACTTGGCATGCGCAAACGAGTTCATTCCGGTAGGCAATTCGTAGTTTTGGCGCCCGTTTCAAACTCAAACTTCGACTCGGAAAGACACTTTGGAGGAATTTCTCCCACCTCGAATGGCTTTTTACCTCAAGATCTTAGATTAATGGAATTTAATAGTTTTACAACGTATATGCGACCGGTTGGCAAGCTTCTTCCACGAGTGGTTCAAGTTTTTGGTCTCCATGTTTAGTGATGGTTGCCTTGGTCTGCTGTGGATTTCAAAGGTAAGCATATTGGCCATTTTAGACTGTAATATTTCCAATATATAGTACTGGCTGGGTGTATGTATTCTCAAATAGCTTGCTATACGAAGAAAATACAAGTGACTAGTGGTATTTTCCATGGTATATATGTACCACTCGAAAGCATTGCATAGCTACAGTAGTACGAGCAGCTGTATAAAATTGTGCTATCTTGCTAATTCATTACCGTGTTTGTTCTTAATATAAGCAAGGGTTAAGCTTACTGCATGTGCAGGTAAGGAATCGTAGCTAAGATTGCGGCAAACTAGGTGCTCATCTGGCTTACACTTGATTAGATCCATTGATTTACCTGTAGTTGGTGGCAAAGTGAGCTTTTGGTGTGATCATCAATTAATGTACTTGTACTTAAACTCAATTATAAATTTTGCTTTCCAAGTGTCTCTAAATTAGATGACAAGACTCCACAAAGTTCCATCCACTAATTATGTATACACTTACAAATGTAAGACCCAAACTCTGTTTCGGGAGCAGGGTTAGCACAACAGTAATGCAATGATTGTATTTAAATTATGTATGGAACTGTGTAGACATCTTTTGAAATTAGCTTTCCATTTAAAGGCCTATTTTTCTCCCTTGATCCAATGTTGGCAT
>JAEMWC010000658.1:325000-412500 GCA_016490735.1 Pachyseris speciosa
AGTCGCGCCAGATGGTTCTCGGTCTTGGAAAATTATCTACTGATATTATAAATATGAATAAATCTGAATTGAAAAAAATATCAAAATCACAGCTTATCAAAATGTTGCTGAAGCAAAATGTGGTTAAACCGGCGCCAAGTAAGGTGGTTTATACTAACGAGAAAGTAATGAAGAAAGTGTCGACAAAAGAGAAACGTATCAAGGAAAAATCAAATAGTATCGATGGAAGGTATCAAAAACTAATATCTAATCAATTTAAGATTGATGAACCTTTCGAGAAGAAAAAATCATACAAAATCGACAAAAAGTATCAAAATCTGATGTCTAATCAAAAGACTAAAACAGAGGAAACTAATAAAGCTCTAAAAGGCTACACAAAATCATACTCAATTGAGTTGAAAAACAACAAAGACCCACTTATGCAACTACAAAAGACACAAAAGGATACTGAAAAACACATCAAAAATCTACTGAAATCAATGAAAGGACTAAAATTTGTCAAAACACTAAAGGTAACATTCACAAAAATATCAGATGGTGAAATATGTTTAAGACAGCATATTTTAACAGTACAACTCAAACAATAATAAATAATAATGAAATCAAATCTACTCTCCAAGCAACACAACAAAACATATTAAACAAGGTAGCTGTTTGGATATCTGAGGGATCTGGATGGGTTGTGCAATCTGTTGACAGTCATAATCTCAATGTTGTGATATATAATCCAATGAAAGGTTCATCATATATTAAGCTGCCGCAAGAACTCAGAAACAGCAAGAACGGATTGATCAATTTGAAGAATGATGACAATGAATGCTTCAGATGGTGTCATATCAGATATTTAAATCCACAAGCTAAATTCCCACAGAGAATAAAAAAATCTGACAGACAATATATTAATAAGTTGGATTATTCAGAAATTGAATTTCCAGTTGCAGTCAAACAATACAATAAAATTGGGAAACAAAACAGTATAAATATCAATGTATTTGGTTATGAAAACAAACAACCATATCCAATTTATGTATCAGAAGAGAAGAATGAAGACTGTTTAAATCTGCTATTGATCACAGAAAATGAAAACAAACACTATGTTTTAATTAAAGATTTTGGCAGATTCATGTATAATAAAACGAAGCACAAGGAAAGAAAACACTTTTGTATGCATTGTTTGCAGTGTTTCATTTCTGAAAAAAATACTTATTAATCACAAAGAAAACTGCATACAGATCAATGGTACACAAACCATTAAAATGCCGACTAAAGATAACAATGTATGAAAATTCAACAATTTCCACAAACAACTACCAGTACCATTCGTCATATATGCTGATTTTGATAATATCACAGAAAAAGTGTCTGGATGCCAACCCAATAATGATAAATCATACACTGAAGCTTATCAAAAGCATACAGACTGTGGTTACGGATACAAGGTTGTTTGTTGTTATGATGATAAATACACCAAATCATTGAAAACATATAGAGGTGAAAAAGCTGTGTACAAATTTATGGAAGCCATGTTGGAGGAAGTTGAATATTGCAAAAATGTTATAAAAAAGGAGTTTAATAAACCACTAAAAATGACAATGGATAATGAAAAGGAATTTAAAAAAGCTGATAGTTGTCATATTTGTGATAAAAAGTATACTGACACAGATATAAAAGTTAGAGATCACTGTCATATAACTGGAAAATACAGAGGATCAGCTCATCAAGATTGTAATCTCAATTTTAAAATAACTGAAAAAAATTCCTGTTATATTCCATAATCTCAGAGGTTATGACAGCCATTTCATAATGCAAGAAATTGGCGAGATAGTCAAAAGTCACAATTACACAAATAAGAGAGGTGAAAATTGTCAAATGAACATCAATGCGATTCCCAATAATATGGGAAAATACATGGCCTTCATGCTTGGCAATCATTTAACCTTCATTGATAGTTTTCAATTCATGAGCTCAAGTTTGGAAAAACTAGTGAGTAATCTGCCAAAAGAATCATTAAAATATACCTCTCAAAAATGCAAAGGTGAGAAGCTTGATTTGATGTCTCAAAAGGGAGTCTACCCATATGACTATATGGATTCATTTGAAAAATTCAATGAAAAGCTATCATCAAAAGAAGAGTTTTACAGCATATTAAACAATGAGCATATTTCAGATGAAGATTATCATCATGCTCAAAACGTTTGGAATACATTCAAAATAAAAAATATGAGTGAATATCATGATTTGTACCTTAAATCTGACATCCTGCTGTTGACCGATGTATTTGAAAACTTTCGAAAAACCTATCTTGAATACTACAAGTTAGACCCTTGTCATTATTTCACATCTCCTGGGTTATCATGGGATGCTATGTTAAAGATGACTGATATCAAACTGGAGTTAATGATAGATATTGATATGTTTCAGTTTATTGAAAAAGGAATGCGTGGTGGAATCAGTTATATTGCCAATCGATATGGAAAAGCAAATAATAAGTACATGAAAGAGTATGATGAGAAGGCGCCCTCAAAATACATCATGTATCTTGATGCTAATAATTTGTATGGTTGGGCAATGAGTCAGTATTTACCAACAGGAGGCTTTAGATGGATGACAGAAAAACAGATTAATGAGTTAGACCTGGATAAATACAAAGAAGACAGTAAAAAAGGTTTAATTCTTGAAGTTGATCTTGAATATAATAAAGAATTACATGATCTTCATAATGATTACCCACTTGGACCTGAAAAGATTAAATTAACTGAAAGCATGCTATCTGACTATGTAAAAAAAATAGCAGAAAAATACAATATATCAACTGGTTTAGTTCATAAACTCATTCCAACTTTGAAAAAATAAGGAGAAGTATGTTCTTCATTACAGAAATCTTCAACTGTATATGGATCTTGGATTAAAAGCTACAAGAGTTCATAGAGTACTTGAATTCAATCAGTCTCCTTGGTTGAAACAATATATTGATTTTAATACAGTAAAAAGAACAAGTGTTAAAAATGCATTTGTGGTCGACAAAGTAAAGCCTGGATACGACTCATACGAGTGACTTTTCCATGATGAAAATACCCATAAGTCCCCCTGAGGCACGAACAAGATGGAGGAAAGAAAGGTAACGAAAATAAGCCCAATCTAATCACTATTATTTACCGAGAAGCTATCGGTTTCTTCCAGTGTTCTTTCATTCCCGTTGTTAAAAGAAAAAAAAAACTGCTGTAATATTTAAACCTGGAGTGTTTGTTTTGTTTAAGCATTTAAGGGCCCAACCTCTTGGATCCCTACAGTAGGGAGCTTTGAACTCGAAACTTTACCCAAGGATGGGGAGGTTTGACCCAAAATTTGCGTTTCAGACCAAAGACCCCACCCCATCCCGTATCCCCCCCCCCCCCCTCGGGATTAACATTTATAGGTGCGTTATGGTGGAGAGGGGCCCACCACAAAACCCAGATATCGACAAATTCAACTTCTACTCAAGCAAAAATCACTTGTAAGGAATTAGAAAAATCAAGATGAAGACCAATCGCTGGTATGGTAAACTTCACGCGAAGAATTGTTGGCAACTAGGCCACAATTGTTGTTGTTTGGTATGAGCTTTTGTTTTTCTCTGGTGTACTCACAGGCGGTGGGCCGCTCCTGAAACTTTTTTGGGCGATGGAATTTCTGTTGCACAGGCCAACCAAGTTTACCGATCGGGTGAGTGAAACGCAGCCGTTCAATTTTTTTAGCTCACGAAATCGAACCGTCCACTGCTTACAATCGACTCGAAGTCGCGTCTCAGCTCAGCTCAGCTCAACTTAGAGAGAGACCTTGAAATGGCCTGAGAAAATCCAGTTTAAAATAATTTACCCGTAGTCGTGGTTCTCTCTCCATCCATTCATATTATGACAATCAATAAAGAACAGGTTAAGTGGTTAAGGTCATTGGGTCATCGGGCTGCTTTTGTGTGCTTTTGTGTGGAAAATTACGGAGGCCGAAATTACAAACCAATTTATCAAATCAAAATCTGTTACCCAATACTCTCACATTCTCCTGCATACAGATGTCATTTTGACCTTGGTTATAGAGTAAGACTCGAATAGAAACTACTCCAGTGTTTTTGGGGGAAAGGAATGATTGATGGCATGTATTATGTTAAGATGAAAACAGATTTTTACAAAAATCATCACTCTTTTGAGCATATAGACACTTAGTCTTTTCCTTACTATTGGTAGAGTTAGCACAATTTTTGAGACCTTAGCAGATTTGTGGCAGATGCTTTACATCGGAAATTTCACTTAGTACAAGGTAGGCTTCTCCTGAAGTGCTAGCAGCTTGCTAAAAAGTAGTTTCTTTAAATTTTGAGCCACCTGCTTTTCAATGAAAAGTTTCCAGCGTTTTTTTTGAAGACTGTTTAAATTCTCATAAAAAAGCCACCTTCTGTAAGATTCCAGTCAGCTACTACTCTAAAACCTAATAACAACTCTGAGACCATAAGGCTTGTGACAAATAATCACTACAATATCCAAACAGATTACATTGGAAACTTGAATTTATAGTTACATCTCACTATATCAAGAAAACTTCTGAACAAACAAAAAATACATTAAATAACAAACCGTTCTAGTTTTATTTTATTTTTTATTAATGCTCCCAACCCAAGAACAGTAAAGAAAATACGCAGCAGCAAGTTTGTGGGATAAAGGGAGTTGGGGACAAAGTGCTCCAAAAAAATGTCTGCACAGGTCAAGACTACAAACTAACACTACATGGCAAAGAGGTCACAATCCTCTCCAGCCAGGGGGTCATAATCCCCCAACCCTCTCAGGGGGTCGTAATCCCCGCTAGAGAGGTCCTTATCCTATCCGAGTTAGGGAGCTGAAGGAGAGGTCATAATCCTCTCAAGCCAGGGATTCAAAATCCCCCAACCCTCTCCAAAGGGGTCAAGATCCCCAATGAAAGAGGTCCTTATCCTAACAGATTTTCACCTCGTTGCTATGGTAACAATTTTGAAATAAGTGAGTCTATGGGGCAAAGTGTGACCTGTATGGGAGCACTTCATCCCAAACCCGTGTTTTATTGAAATTCAAATAGTCTGTCAGACTTTGTCATAACAAGATTATAAAAGTTTGAGCATTATGTTAAGAAATGTACACCAGATAATGGATTGCCCAAGGACTCCTATTATCTACATAGTTGATCACTGGATTAACCCTGAATGAACAATAATATATGGATATCACAGTAAGAGAAAAAGGTGATGAGTAACAACCCATAAAATGCGGTGCTTTGTAGCATAGAATAACACTCATAGCCAGTAAACAAAAAGCTTATGACATGTTAGGAAATGTACATCAGATAAGTGATATTATCCACATATTCAGACTCTACAGCAACCATGATTTAAAATCAATGATAACCATATTCATGTAGGTCAGATGGACAGCTCTTTAAGGGTAGTAAAATACACAGTTAACCCCTAAAGTGGGGTGCTTTGAAGCTAAATAAGGATACTCAGAGCTGGTAACCTCTAAGACAACAGTAACAATGCTTGAAACACTACAATAAATGTATAACTGTATAAACAAGAGGCTTAGTAAAGGTACAATGAACTACTTGACTGTGTCACATACGACCAAGGACGAGGCAAGGATAGGGAGGGAGGGGGGGAAATGTTTTTTTTTTTGCAGAGGCTAAAGTGAACAAACTAAGCTGAAACACATGGCAGGGATGAATCGGGTGAATCACTATGGCAACGCACGTGCATAAAAGCAGCATATGATTGGTCAAATGTGACAAGAGATGTTGTTTCCACGTGAGCAACAAATGACCTTTGAGTGTGACAGCAGAGCTTTGCCCAAGTAGTATGTCACACAGTGTGATATGTCTTGGTTGTCCCATTAACTTAAATTTATAAGGGTTATAAATTTCCTTTAATGGTCCCAACCCAAGAACAGTAAAGAAAATACACAGCAGCAAGTTTGTGGGATAAAGGGAGTTGGGGACAAAGTGCTCCAGAAAAAAATGGCTGCACAGGTCAAGACTACAAACTAACACAACATGGCAAAGAGGTCACAATCCTTCCAGCCAGGGGGTCATAATCCCCCAACCCTCTCAGGGGGTCGTAATCCCCGCTAGAGAGGTCCTTATCCTATCCGAGTTAGGGAGCTGAAGGAGAGGTCATAATCCTCTCAAGCCAGGGAGTCAAAATCCCCCAACCCTCTCCAAAGGGGTCAAGATCCCAATGAAAGAGGTCCTTATCCTAACAGATTTTCACCTCGTTGCTATGGTAACAATTTTGAAATAAGTGAGTCTATGGGGCAAAGTGTGACCTGTATGGGAGCACTTCATCCCCAAAAATACACACAGTGTATTCCCCAAGACGAACCACAAACCAAGGTTGATACTAAACCTGTTAACACCGTCACTCCTAAGAGTGATTGAACCCTTTCACCACCAATGGGGACTTTATAAATTTTACTCTTGTCTAAGGGGGGGGGGGGGCGCAGACGATTTTACTCGTCAAAAGGGGACGCTTTCGGTGGTGAAAGCGCTAAGAACAGTGGCAAAATAATGTACAATATAGAGCCTAATTAAAGATGTCCTTAAGAAGCTTACTGGAGACTTCTGACAGAAGTGAATGGGGGCATCTAATGTATCTTTGATAGCAATCTGAAGACCAGCGCCCTAAAGTCTTATTTAACCAGGGGGGAGGCCCACAGAGGCAGCAGTGGTAGCGGCCCCTATTCTATAACTGTGGCCAGCATATAGCGTAGGGCTGAGGCCAGACATGGCTAGGAGAGATCTAGTTTCAGAAGTTAAACCATCTTTGGTTAGTGGGGTGCCAGACTGATACTGAAAGAGGGGCCCCGGGGTGTTGGTTCTTGCCC
Source organism: Pachyseris speciosa (assembly GCA_016490735.1). Classification (NCBI taxonomy): domain Eukaryota; kingdom Metazoa; phylum Cnidaria; class Anthozoa; order Scleractinia; family Pachyseridae; genus Pachyseris; species Pachyseris speciosa. The sequence goes on from JAEMWC010000658.1 coordinate 331,873, forward strand.
TCAGGTACATCTTCATTGCTTTCACAGGGCAGATAGGCTGATTCGTTTTCCCAATTAGGATGGTATGGCCAACCCGAAATGGGTCGCACTTGGAAATCTTCACCTGAATAGACATGTAATCTGGGTGGCTCAAAGTTGGAAGGAAGCGTACATCGCTTGGGGAGAGATGTATTTCAAAAGAATACTTTGAGTTACAAGTCAATTCACCAAGACGCATGAAACCAAAGAAAGCCAGGGTCATGGCCGCCCAGATCATAAGGGAATCATAGTTAGAAGTATGTGGGATGGCAAGAAGGCAGAAAAATAGATTGAGGTGATGGATTGTAATAGGTAGACGGACTCTTGTAGAGCAGCCCTTTGACCGTTTGATGCCTTTGCAGATCAGCTGTAGGCGGGGATACTTTTTAAGATCTAAATCATAGCCATTCCGGATGTGCAAATGGCGGACAGCAGCAAGGTAACTCTTGATAGAGGAGTACTTATTTGACCGTGCCAAGTAGGCAGCATATTGAACAAGAGTGCTTTCATCCACTGGCAAGAACTTACCAATAGAAGGTCGATAGAGAAGACAGAATGTTAGAAATCTCTTTTCCGCCGAGGTATAAGTCTTTTTTGTTGATGCTGCAATGGATAAGTCCAGGTAATAGCTGATGTCAACATTCAGATCTCCAGGAGTATGGATGGTACTGGACAGGGGGCTTGCTCGGCATGTGGTGCTAAAGACCGAAATCTCTCCATCTGAAAGCGAGAAATGGAGTCTGCAATCTCATTCTTTTTCCCTTCTATGTGCATGATCTTAAGATAAAAATTGTGTTCTAGAGTGAGAAGTGTTAAATGCCGCACCAGATCCATTACCCTTGGGATACGAGACCGTTTTGATGTGACAAGGTGAACTACGGACTCATTATCACAGTAAAAGATGATGCGTTTGTTGGCAAAAGCATCCCCCCACAAGTGACAGGCAACAACGATGGCAAAGAGTTCTTGCCAAGCAATGCTTATGCCTGGCTGGGCTATCTGTTGATGTCTTTGCCAGCAACCCTGAAACCATTTCCGCCCAAAGATCCCTCCAAAGCCCAAGGCACCCGAGGCATCAGCGTAGAGTTCTAAAGAAACAGAGTCTACCCATGAAGTTGATAAGAAAAAGGCAGCCCCGTTCCAGTGAGAAATGAATTTTTTCCAAGTTAGAAGATCCTTGAAAAACCCTGAACTTAATTTAATGTGGTGGTGGGGTTGGGTGACATTACAAGTAAGCTTGACCATACGTTGCAGGAAGGGTCTTCCTGGAGGTACGACTTTGCATGGAAAATTTAAGGTGCCTATCAGTGACTGCAATTCCTTAAGGTTGCAGGATTTCCTGCATTCAAAGGAAGCAAGAGATGTCTGGATCCGCTCGACTTTGCCGGGGGGTAGCCTGGCCTTCATCTTGTCTGAATCAAGGATAATGCCCATGCAACGTAACAACGCAAAGTAACAAAGTAACAAAGTAACAACGCAAAGTAACAATGCTTGAAACACTACAATAAATGTATAACTGTATAAACAAGAGGCTTAGTAAAGGTACAATGAACTACTTGACTGTGTCACATACGACCAAGGACGAGGCAAGGATAGGGAGGGAGGGGGGGAAATGTTTTTTTTTTGCAGAGGCTAAAGTGAACAAACTAAGCTGAAACACATGGCAGGGATGAATCGGGTGAATCACTATGGCAACGCACGTGCATAAAAGCAGCATATGATTGGTCAAATGTGACAAGAGATGTTGTTTCCACGTGAGCAACAAATGACCTTTGAGTGTGACAGCAGAGCTTTGCCCAAGTAGTATGTCACACAGTGTGATATGTCTTGGTTGTCCCATTAACTTAAATTTATAAGGGTTATAAATTTCCTTTAATGGTCCCAACCCAAGAACAGTAAAGAAAATACACAGCAGCAAGTTTGTGGGATAAAGGGAGTTGGGGACAAAGTGCTCCAGAAAAAAATGGCTGCACAGGTCAAGACTACAAACTAACACAACATGGCAAAGAGGTCACAATCCTTCCAGCCAGGGGGTCATAATCCCCAACCCTCTCAGGGGGTCGTAATCCCCGCTAGAGAGGTCCTTATCCTATCCGAGTTAGGGAGCTGAAGGAGAGGTCATAATCCTCTCAAGCCAGGGAGTCAAAATCCCCCAACCCTCTCCAAAGGGGTCAAGATCCCCAATGAAAGAGGTCCTTATCCTAACAGATTTTCACCTCGTTGCTATGGTAACAATTTTGAAATAAGTGAGTCTATGGGGCAAAGTGTGACCTGTATGGGAGCACTTCATCCCCAAAAATACACACAGTGTATTCCCCAAGACGAACCACAAACCAAGGTTGATACTAAACCTGTTAACACCGTCACTCCTAAGAGTGATTGAACCCTTTCACCACCAATGGGGACTTTATAAATTTTACTCTTGTCTAAGGGGGGGGGGGGGGGCGCAGACGATTTTACTCGTCAAAAGGGGACGCTTTCGGTGGTGAAAGCGCTAAGAACAGTGGCAAAATAATGTACAATATAGAGCCTAATTAAAGATGTCCTTAAGAAGCTTACTGGAGACTTCTGACAGAAGTGAATGGGGGCATCTAATGTATCTTTGATAGCAATCTGAAGACCAGCGCCCTAAAGTCTTATTTAACCAGGGGGGAGGCCCACAGAGGCAGCAGTGGTAGCGGCCCCTATTCTATAACTGTGGCCAGCATATAGCGTAGGGCTGAGGCCAGACATGGCTAGGAGAGATCTAGTTTCAGAAGTTAAACCATCTTTGGTTAGTGGGGTGCCAGACTGATACTGAAAGAGGGGCCCCGGGGTGTTGGTTCTTGCCCTCAGGTACATCTTCATTGCTTTCACAGGGCAGATAGGCTGATTCGTTTTCCCAATTAGGATGGTATGGCCAACCCGAAATGGGTCGCACTTGGAAATCTTCACCTGAATAGACATGTAATCTGGGTGGCTCAAAGTTGGAAGGAAGCGTACATCGCTTGGGGAGAGATGTATTTCAAAAGAATACTTTGAGTTACAAGTCAATTCACCAAGACGCATGAAACCAAAGAAAGCCAGGGTCATGGCCGCCCAGATCATAAGGGAATCATAGTTAGAAGTATGTGGGATGGCAAGAAGGCAGAAAAATAGATTGAGGTGATGGATTGTAATAGGTAGACGGACTCTTGTAGAGCAGCCCTTTGACCGTTTGATGCCTTTGCAGATCAGCTGTAGGCGGGGATACTTTTTAAGATCTAAATCATAGCCATTCCGGATGTGCAAATGGCGGACAGCAGCAAGGTAACTCTTGATAGAGGAGTACTTATTTGACCGTGCCAAGTAGGCAGCATATTGAACAAGAGTGCTTTCATCCACTGGCAAGAACTTACCAATAGAAGGTCGATAGAGAAGACAGAATGTTAGAAATCTCTTTTCCGCCGAGGTATAAGTCTTTTTTGTTGATGCTGCAATGGATAAGTCCAGGTAATAGCTGATGTCAACATTCAGATCTCCAGGAGTATGGATGGTACTGGACAGGGGGCTTGCTCGGCATGTGGTGCTAAAGACCGAAATCTCTCCATCTGAAAGCGAGAAATGGAGTCTGCAATCTCATTCTTTTTCCCTTCTATGTGCATGATCTTAAGATAAAAATTGTGTTCTAGAGTGAGAAGTGTTAAATGCCGCACCAGATCCATTACCCTTGGGATACGAGACCGTTTTGATGTGACAAGGTGAACTACGGACTCATTATCACAGTAAAAGATGATGCGTTTGTTGGCAAAAGCATCCCCCCACAAGTGACAGGCAACAACGATGGCAAAGAGTTCTTGCCAAGCAATGCTTATGCCTGGCTGGGCTATCTGTTGATGTCTTTGCCAGCAACCCTGAAACCATTTCCGCCCAAAGATCCCTCCAAAGCCCAAGGCACCCGAGGCATCAGCGTAGAGTTCTAAAGAAACAGAGTCTACCCATGAAGTTGATAAGAAAAAGGCAGCCCCGTTCCAGTGAGAAATGAATTTTTTCCAAGTTAGAAGATCCTTGAAAAACCCTGAACTTAATTTAATGTGGTGGTGGGGTTGGGTGACATTACAAGTAAGCTTGACCATACGTTGCAGGAAGGGTCTTCCTGGAGGTACGACTTTGCATGGAAAATTTAAGGTGCCTATCAGTGACTGCAATTCCTTAAGGTTGCAGGATTTCCTGCATTCAAAGGAAGCAAGAGATGTCTGGATCCGCTCGACTTTGCCGGGGGGTAGCCTGGCCTTCATCTTGTCTGAATCAAGGATAATGCCCATGCAACGTAACAACGCAAAGTAACAAAGTAACAAAGTAACAACGCAAAGTAACAATGCTTGAAACACTACAATAAATGTATAACTGTATAAACAAGAGGCTTAGTAAAGGTACAATGAACTACTTGACTGTGTCACATACGACCAAGGACGAGGCAAGGATAGGGAGGGAGGGGGGGAAATGTTTTTTTGCAGAGGCTAAAGTCAACAAACTAAGCTGAAACACATGGCAGGGATGAATCGAGTGAATCACTATGGCAACGCACGTGCATAAAAGCAGCATATGATTGGTCAAATGTGACAGGAGATGTTTTTCCACGTGAGCAACAAATGACCTTTGAGTGTGACATCAGAGCTTTGCCCAAGTAGTATGTCACACAGTGTGATATGTCTGGGTTGTCCCATTAACTTAAATTTATAAGGGTTATAAATTTGCTTTTTATTGTTTTGTTTTGTTTTGTTTTTTTTTTTTTTTGTTATTGTTTCCACTTTATCTAAAAGGGGATATCTTACTGAGAAGCTACTAAATTTTCTTGTTTGAGTGACCATGTTAACATATTTTGTAATTGTATTCAGGTTATGAGCATGGTTTGTGCGTAGTGTTCTTTAATTTGAAACCTACCTTAAAATAATTTACTTATGCTTAGCCCTACCATTGTATCAGCTTAACTGTTTGACTCAGTGAACTGTATAGTTGAGAATGATTTGTTAGTAGGTGGTTATCGAGGATCTTTCGGCACAAAACACATTTACACTATGTGAGGAACTGAAACCATGGTTCCTTAATTAACTGCAAGCATTCTCTCATGTTTTAAAAATTGTCAAGGAAAAGGGCGGTTACAGGAAGAACCCATTCCAAAATTGGTGTGGTTCTTTCCTGGTGTACCACTGGCTTAGCAATCACAGCAACTACAACTGTATCATGCAAAAATAGAATTTAAAAATTGTTATATTATGGATACACTTGAGCTTTTATAAAGATAAGAGTGCATACAAGACGCTAAACATCCTGCATCAACTTGTAAACATTTTTATCTGAAACTTTGCAACATAAAAGTTGCAGCACAGTCAACAACATAATGTAAATGTTTTCAGCAAGGTTTTGCAAAAGCCCACTCTAAAACATGTTCTTAAAACTTCAATTAACTTTTTAACTGAGCTCAGCACCACTGTGGGAAAATAGTTCATGGAAAGCTGGTGCAAATTACCATGCATCTTGCACGTACAATACAACACAATTAGCAATTATCACAACTGCAAGCCAATCTACATACTTTTATGCACACCTTGGGAAGAAAAGCATATTGGCCGGAACGGCAACGGCGACGGAGAAACCGAGAAAATACTGGGGAGAGGACGCGGTTGTGGAGTGAAATTGGAAGCAGTTAAGCAGCCGCCGAAGACGCCAACTTCTCTCGAAGTATTCCTTCGCGTTTAGCCATTTTAATGATGATATGACCGACGAAGAATTTTTACTGTTGCACAAACTGAATAGGTCAACAAAGCAGTGTTGCAGGAAGACAAGTGTTTATCGGAGATTAGATTTCGGAAACAAGATATCACATTTTTAGCCGAGGTAATGTAATAACATACCTAGAAGTAGCAACTAGATTAACATGAACTCAATGGAAATGTTCTGCATCAAAGGCCGGGATTTGCGAGAAACGCTTCAGCAGTACCAGCATGCATGTCAGTTTCCATATCTTTACACCTAGGAATTTGAACTGAAAACTACGATATGAATTTAAATAGAGAATTTTGGACGTTAGTTTTGAGCAACATAGATTAGTAATTTTTCTCGGCCGGGTTTAGTGTAACTTAACAGCTCTAGTATGTCTTATTTCGAATACGAAAAAGTAATGTCAGAGAGAACTAATGAGAAACAGTGTGAGACTCGAAATCGGAGGCATCGGAAATGAAAAATAGACGATAATGAAGTCTAATTTCTTGTGCACTAAATGTTATTACTAGTTTGGACATTTAGCATTCTTTCTATCCCCGCACCTGAAATTTAGAGCTTATAGGAGCTGCGAGGCTACCGGATTAACTTTTAAACCCACGACTGAGAGTTAACCGTACGTAGCATTCTTTCGCTCAGTTTTACGTTACGCTCATGTTAAAGTTCACGCAAAAACTTAGGGACGAAAACGAAATGAAAATTGAAATTAAATTAAATCTGACTCATAGTTTATTGGCTTTATCGTGTTTTGAACAACAGCCAGATTATTAATTATGCATGACTTTTTCTTCCGATCCTGAACGCTATAAATGGCGTTTTTATTTTTGTTTGTTTGTTTGTTTGTTTTTTTCTGAATTCACAGAGGCATCAGTGCAGTAATGATAGCCAAGACTTTCTGTTCGAACAAGAGACAGACATACGGGATCAAAAAAAAATTCTCGTTTTATGTAATCATGTATCGACTATTGGTACCCAAAAGTACCTAACTTGTCATTGCGATAATAACCAAAATGATCGCTTACCTTTGCAAGAGAAATCTGGACGTCTGTGAACCATCTTCAAAAGAAACCTGACTACGAAAAAAAAAACTGACTGAAGAAGAAAACATAGCCAATTCGCCACCATAAACTGTTGCATTGATTCAAATGTTGGCGTATTCAGGAAATAGCCAATTAAACCAATTGCATGCAATTACATATTTTTAAATTTTGGAGCAGTAAGCGCCGTTTCCATCTATTCTCTAGAATTTCTACTTTGTGATCTTGTTATTTCATCATTATTTACTAGTTGTGATCAATTGTTTTTGGTATAAATAGGATCTTTAATAAAATCGGTTAGACCTTACTTTAACACTAAATCACGTCAGTGTATTTTCCTAAACGACTTGAATAAAAAATTAGTTTTATTAGCATACTTTGGAGTTATTTGTGAAGGCTTTTTTATGGTAATGGTCCATGACGGTCATATATTCATTTCTGGTTGACCTCAGGTGACTTTGATAATCAAATCATTCGTGATTTCTGTCCTACGGCATACGAGCTTCATAGAATGCCAAGAGGGCGCGTAGGTGACGGTGTAGCGTTGGTCTACAAAAAGCCCTTGAGGTTTCAAAAACAGTCTTGTATTAGTACTAAATTCAAATCTTTTGAGTTTATAGATCTTCTCATGAGGCACTCGTCCTCTAGTTTGCGTGTTTTCACTGTTTATCGTCCACCGCCCTCCAAGTCTAACAACAGTTATCTGTCTTTGTTCTTCGAAGAATTTCCAAGACTTCTCGAACACCTTGTTTCAGCTCCAGGTGCACTGTTGATGGCTGGAGACTTCAATTTTCTCGTTGAGGACGACTGTGATACTGCTGCCTTGAGATTTCTCAACTTGATTGAGGCATTTAACCTCAAACAGCATATCACAGAACCGACACATAAAAGTGGTCATACACTTGATCTCATAATTACTAGAGCTGAAGAGGATGTGGCTACAAATTTCACGGTGTATGATCCCGTAATTTCAGATCATTTAGCTGTTGGCTGTACGCTATCCATACCGAAAAAGGCTTTTGAGAGAAAGGAGGTATCCTATCGCAAGATCAAGTCGGTTGGTATGAGACAACTGCGTGAAGATATCAAGAACTCTTGCTTAGTGGATCCTGATTGCATGAGTGGCGATCTGGACACTCTTACTCGCAAGTACAACATGGTTTTGTCTGAATTACTGGATAAACACGCACCGTTAAAGAAACGCATTATTACATTGCACCCAGCCGCTCCGTGGTACAATAATACGATAAGAAATGAGAAACGAAAGCGACGAAAACTAGGGCGCCGTTGATGGGCATCTGGACTTAGTGTGCACCGAGAACTGTACGTGGACCAATGCAATTTGGTCAATAAACGTAAATTTCCCGCTAAGATGGTCTATTATTCCACGGTTATAAATGAAAATCAATCTGATACCAGGAGTCTGTTTACTAATTTTGACAAGCTGCTTCATCGAAAGGCTAAAAATAGATTACCTCAATCTGATGACAATGAATTCCTTGAAAATGCTTTTGCTGACTTTTTTATTAACAAAATTTTAAATATTCGGAAGGAGCTGCAGTTGGAAAAGAACACCATGGATGATCAATTTCCTGAGCCTTCACACTACCACGGTACCACGTTTTGTGAGTTTAAGCTTGTCACTATGAAGCAATTGTCCGAGCTTATTACATCTTCAGGTCGTAAGTCCTGTGCCCCTGAACCAGTTCCTGCGTCGGTCTTAATGGGTTGCTGGTACCTGCTGTTACCGTTTATTACCAAAGTTGTGAGATTCTCACTTGAACATGGTGTGTTGGCTAGTGATATGAAAGAGGCCTTGCTTAAACCCATCCTTAAGAAAGCATCACTGTATATTGAACTTTTAAAAAACTACAGACCAGTTTCCAATTTGATGTTTCTTTCCAAGGCCTGTGAGAAAATCGTCGCATCTCAGCTCGACAACCATTTGTGTGAAAACAGTCTTCATGAATAGTTCCAGAGTGCATATAAGACCGGCACTGAGTCTGAACTCATTACAGTGCAGAATGATGTCCTGCGTGCTATAGATGATGACAGATGTGTTATTCTGCTGTTACTTGGTCTTTCGGCCGCCTTCGACACAGTAGACCATGAAATACTTCTTTGAAGATTGTCCAACTGCTATGGGATTGAAGGCACTGTACACAAATGGTTTAGGTCCTATCTCTGTCATCTTACGCAGTTCGTGGTTATCGAGAAAGCAAAATCTTCCAGCCGTCCATTGACCTGTGGAGTATCACAGGGATCTGTTCTTGGGCCGATCCTGTATCTGTTGTATACCACCCCTCTAGGTGATACAATGTGTCGTCAGGGCATTTCATATCAAATATATGCTGATGATACGCAGATTTACCTGACATTTAAGTCATCTGTTATGGGAGATATGGAATTGTCCTGTGAGCGAGTTGAAGCCTGTATATATGTATATATATACATATATATATATATATTTATATATTTATATATATATCGGTGGATGCTGTATAATAACTTGAAGATGAATAATGATAAGACAGAGCTTTTGATTCTGCACTCAAGATATCGTCCACAGCCATCGTTGGAATTTGTGACTGTCGGCTACTCGCCGGTTTCCCCAGCTCCATCTGCGCGGAACATCGGGGTTGTGTTCGATAGCACAATGAACTTTGAGAAGCATATAAGTGAAATCTACAGGTCAGCTTTTTTTTTTACATTAGGAACATTTCTCAAGCTCGCAAATATCTTAGTACTGAATCCACTAGAACCCTTGTTAATGCGTTTGTTATGTCTAGAATCGACAACTGTAATTCCTTACTGTATGGCCTGCCTAGCTACTTAATCCAGCGCTTACAGTATGTTCTTAATTCAGCTGCGAGGCTTATATCTATGTCACGCAAGGCTGATGATATGACGCCTTTGCTTATAGAATTGCACTGGCTTCCAGTCGAACAATGCATCAACTTTAAGATTTTATTGTTTACGTACAAGATTGTTAATGGTCTGGCACCAATGTACCTGGGTGAATTGCTTGTACCATACATTGCTAGGAGAGATCTTAGATCTGCCGACATCTTGCTTTTTTGCCGGCCATCATCTTATACCAAAACCTATGGGTCCAGAGCGTTCTCGGTTAGAGCTCCTTGTATGTGGAACAAATTACCTATGGACCTCAAGTGTAGTCCTAGTATCGCAATCTTTAAGCAGAAACTTAAGAAATATCTTTTTAAATTAACATATTAGCGGAGCTCCGCGGCCCGAAGGGCGCCAAGAGGAGCGCCATACCTATAGAAACCAGTAGTATAGGAGTTGGGGGTACGAGCACAGTTTTGTGCTCTTACCCAACCAACTCCATACTACTCACCATTTGATGATACCAGCACACTTTTCTACATGATCAAATCTATAGTTGTTTAATCTGAAATTCTTGGAAAATCACCAAGCGTGACATTCTCGGAAATGAGTCATGTGTTAGTAACATATAAAATAATATCTCATATAATAGTATAGAATGATTTGTAATTCAGATATCCACATCGAATTGATATCAAATGGAGAATATCATTGTCCTTTTTGTGATGAGAGAATAGCAGAACATAATGTTAAAAAAGAGGAACCGTGTTGTGATGAACAGAATGTGTTGAATGATAATGGAGCGATTATATGCGTAAGTTGTGGTTCAGTTCATGGTTACAATGTTGTGAAAGAATACATTGATTTTCATGACAATATGTATAAAATAAAGAGAAAGTCTTTATATCACCGGAAGTACCATATTGAAAATGTAATAAATAAAATATGTCGTAAGAATGGATTTCAAATTTCTGTAAAAGATAAGGGTAAAATATTTAAAATATTCGAAGAGATAGACAAAGTGCTTCCCTTGGTGATCAATAAACGTAAAAGAATGATTAGCACTAAATTTATGCTTAAGCAAATATTTTTAATGCTTGATCTTCCATTTGATGAAATAATAGTTACTAGATCAAAAAAGACGCTTGGATTTTATGATCAATATTGGGTTGAAATTTTATTGTGAAGATTTGATGTGATTATTGGTATTATCAGACAGTGAATTTTTCATCATATTTGACAAAATACTTGTCTATGATAGGGCTGTTATCAACGACATAATCGTCAATGTATTTCATGGTTGAATGTATAGTTGATGCCTCAAAATTGCCACTTCTCATGGTTTCCTTTATTGTATTCAGAAGGTGTTGGTAGCTTTGATAAGCATATGTGCAATTCTGTATTTTCAGATCAAGGTTTTTATGCTTCATCCACCCTTGTATCAAAAGTGATGCTGTACTGATGGCTACCAAACTAACACCACCTGTTGCCACACTTGCAGCGAGACCTCCAGTTGCAAAGATGATAGACAATGAGTTCCCAAGTAATTTCCATTTTTTGAACCGTTTAACCGCCTGTTTATGAGCCCAACACTTTCTGTGATATGTGTGGTAATAGGCTTTTAATTCATTTACCTGATCTTCTGTTAATTCACCTGAAATATGGTTCCAGCTGAATATACTTTTTCCCTCTTTCATATATATATTTTATACAATAATTCTATTAAAAATGCAATAAAGAATCCCAGATATTTGGCCAGATAATGGAGATCTTTTTCTTCGCTTTGATGTAAATAAACAAGGTATTGCATAACAATATCCACGGTCTAATGAATAAGCATTATAGAATCTTCCGAAAGCATCATGAAGTATACTATGTGTTTGCAGTGTATCAATCCAACCAAGTGTAGATTCCAAGAAGCATGTCAGACAACCACTGCCCGGTCCAATGAGTCCAATGTCCTTGTGAGTTTCTATGATGCTTTTGATTTGGATAAATTCATTGAAGTGCTTGTGATACAGATATTGGTAAATTAAAGATGATTTCAGAACAGAGTCATCAATATCGGGATACTGATTTTTTTGTTTCTTTAAAAAAGAATTTAACATATTTAATCACTTCTTTCATCATATACTATATCGTTGCATTAAAATTTGATGATGATCTAAAATTGTTTTTTCATCCAACATAAAATCCAAGTATACACAGAAAAAAATAATACAACCGTCTAAAGGTGCGATGGAATTTGGATTTAAATCACCGAAAGTCATTTGTTGGCTACCGGTTCTATTGGCAGCTGTAAAACTTCCCACATGTTTTTTGTTCCAATAGATTTTACTTTTATCCGTATTAGGAGAAGATAAATTGTCCCAGTGAACAGATAAACAATGCCAAACATTAATTTGACCTAAATCATTTGTGGAATAATCTGCTAATTTTGTGAAATTTTGTATAGATGCTGCTGGACCAAAATATACACAATTTGATTGATCAACACCACTTATAACTAAATTTGAACCATTGTAATAGCTGACAAACTTATCATAACCTCCATTATCATGACCAAAAAGACCATTTTTCCATGGACTTCCACCTGTATTTGAATTTAATTTATAAACAATGTAAATATTAACAACATCATTATTTAAATTGATTTGACTTATCATTCTCTGTGATCCATTAAACTTTAAAAAATAACGTCCAGTATGTTTCTCAGCCTTGGTACAAACAGTGGGTCTTATGTTTAAAGTTGATTGAGTTGCATTATTTTCTTCATTTGAGAGATCATATAATGTTTCAAATTTTCTGACTGCATTCATATCTACAAAATTATTATTCGCTCTGTCGATTTGATATACACATTTTGAGTATAATCTAATATATTCAGAAACCCATAAATCTAAAAAACTATCTCTGACAATATCAGAAACTTGTGATTTAATAACGGCATGATTAACATCATCGCCGGGTCTTACATTAGTCAAAAGCTTGTTTCCAAGATCATAGTTTCCATCTTGTGTTAATGTAAATCCATCACCTTTATCACCTTTGGGGCCAACAGAACCTGAAACACCTTGTGGACCCTGTGGGCCTTGTGGGCCCACTGGACCTTGTGGTCCTTGCGGACTTTGTGGACCCTGCGGACCTTGCGGACCTTGTGGACCAATTTGACCAATATCACCTTTATCACCTCTATCACCATTATCACCTTTTGGACCTCTTTCACCAGTTCTATCTGAGGTTGGTAAATCATTAAATAATCCCATATAATATTATTTTAGATTAATTCATAATTACTTCAAGTGTGAATGTTATATCAAATGCTTCATTATTGGGATGTGAATAATTAATTACTAAATAGCCTCTCGATAATGATTTATTGACTGCAACTGTTCTTATGTTTCTACTCGTATAAGGAATTCTATATTCGAAAATAGTTGTTGGTAATAGAAATGACCCCCCAGCACCATCATTCTCTTTCTTGAAGTATAATATTCCGGGGCTTGTTCTTTGTATAATATACATATTCTTAATATAAAAGTTATTGTTATGAATAACTAAATGTTCAGAGCCATTTATCAATACATGCTTTAAAGCATTCTTATTATGTCCTTGACTGGCTTTGACACAGCAGTTTAAATATTGTATTTGACCGATTATTCCATTCCCATTCAAATTTAGATCACCTCCTAATTTCGGCCTGTAAAGAGCAAATCCACCCAAATCGAAAGCCGTTTCCATAATTACACCTGTAACGCTTGAACGAAATAGATTCAAACTATTATTATGAATTCTATAGCCATTCAGATTTAAATCACCACCAAGTTTAAACTCTTGTATTAAATAGCTGTTCATATTAAAATTATTTAGCATTGTCAATTCACCATTTTGACCGTCAAATAAGTTTGATGAATTATTAATCAAAGCATGTCCATTCAAATCTAAATCAGTTTGTAATTGTATTTTTTCATTCACGATTTTATAAGCTTCTGTGAAGTCGTAAACACTTGATGGAACGTCTACAGCTTCAAAATCAATACCATATGCAACACAATGAACTTTGTACATATTTGGATAAGTTGGGTTAGCATTAATATGAATCGTACAATATAAATATTCAGGTGGTGAACTTACTGAAGGTTTTTCAATCCATAATAAATATCTCGAGTGATCTTCATTTCTGTTATCAAATTTTCTCCCTACAGTTTTATGAATTGTAATTCCACCAGTTGCATTGAATGTTACACTACTAAGACTCATTCCTTCATAATCAGGAAATAGCCATTCAAGAATGAAAGTGTATTTTCCATCTTTTATTGTGTAAATATTAAAACCAATTCTAGCTCTGTAAATATGATTAGCTTCTTTATTCAAGTCTACATCAATAACCTTTTTTGAAATCAAATGTGGTGACTGAGGTAAATTGACATATCCATTAACTGTCAAGCCATATTCATTACTAACTTCATCAATGTCATTCATGAAATATTTGAAAGCATTCTTTGGATGAGAAGCAGATGAAATATGACTTTTGTCAACATATTTTTTGTTTGCCCCACTGGTTGGATCCACAGGGTCTTTCAAGTTTGTGAGTGTGTTGTCATGCATGTCAATATCACCAGCCATTTGACCTCCAACAAGTTTAAGAAAAGGGGCCTGGTCAACATAAATTTTATTGGCAGCATCTTTGTCAGTGGTTGGAGCCCCAACATTTATAATTTTATTATTATGTAAGTCAATATAGCCTAAAGCATGGATCTGGCCAACATTCTCCAAGTGTTTGTTTAAAAAATCATAACTCCCATCAGATGTATATCCAATAATATCTTTAGTTTTATCATCTACATAAAACTTGTTGGCAGCATCTGTGTTAGCAGTTGGTGTTGCACAGTTGATCACTTTGTTACAGCAAGATTTAAATTAGCAGTCATTTCTTGTGTTCCATCTCGAAGTAGAGTTTGACCGATACTGCTTTTTGATGCGAGATTAGTGTCAATATATGATTTATTCACAAGATCTGCTGGTTGGTTTCCTATCCCATGACCTGTAATAATAAACCCCCAAAATCCTGATTGCCTGTCATTATAACACTTCCATCTTTTTTGACAAAGTCTGATGTGTTAAAATTAGCAATTTCAGCATCAACATACTTTTTGTTTACAGCGTCTTGTGGGTTTGAGGGGTTATCCTGCAGGTTGATGATTTTGTTTAATTTCATGTCAATATTACCACCGAATGCAACATTACCATTTTCAATTTCATAAAGTGGGTCATGAATATGTGATAAAATGATATTAGAAAATCCATAAACACCATAAACTATGACATGATGTTTAGCATTATTTGATGAATATGGTGAGCTCAACAATAATTCCATTGATGTAGCTCCTTGACTTGTTTTTTCAATGAAAAATATTCTCTTAAGATAACCATCAACAAGATGAGTCTTTGGAAATGCTCTTTTTATTGAATCCTTTCTTTCAATTAAATTTGATGACAAAACAACATCATCAACTGTTGCATTGTATGGATTACCATCAGTATAAAACTCAACAGCAAAAGTGTATCTTGAAACTTCCAATTGTGACAAATCAAAACGAAGAACAGCTGTGAGACCAGCAGAAGGAATCACAAAAGTCAACGAATTTTTATTGATATTGTATGGGCTTTTATTATAGTCTTCTAATTGTAGATTATTCGCATTTCTAAGAATAGTTGTTTTTGATATATCTTCAAGACGAAATTTAAATGGATTAACACGTGTTCCTTCAATTGATAAAGCAGCATCGTTGACGTATCTCATATTAACAGCATCTTTGTTTGAATTTGATTCTCCAACATTAGTCAAGCGTTTAATTTCAAGATCATAGTTACCATCTTGTGTTAATTTGAATCCATAACCCTTATCACCTTTATCACCTTTTGGACCTACATCACCTTTATCACCTTTTAGACCAATTGGACCTCTATCACCTTTATCACCTTTTGGACCAGCAGGACCTCTATCACCTTTTGGACCTCTTTCACCAGTTCCTATATTGTCTGGAGTTGGTAAATCATTAAATAATCCCATATAATATTAGATTAGATAACACCATAAAAGTTTCTCTTCACTGATTTCATTGGTTTATCAACATAACAGAAGGAATACGGTTTCTTAGTTGCTTCAATATACTTCTGCTTATCGATTGCTAGTTCTTGGGAGATAATGTTTCTCTCTCTTGTGGATGGAAAATCATAAAGGCAGAAGTGGCTACAATTGAGTCTGACAGATTTTGGGCAACCGTAAAATGACTGTGTTAGGTACATTACTGAACAATTTTTATGGCGACCTTGAATGAAATAACTGATAATCTGATCTTGTTTTTTATCAGTCACGAAATCATGAAATACAACCAGTCGCTGTAAATCAGTGTCTTTGATTTGTTCAACAGGAAGTATTTCTTCTTGACTGCATACTAAAACGGGGTAACCAACCTGTTTGCTTATTCCATCCATCACTTGCTGTAAATATTGATATTTGTCTTGATCCAAGTTCTTGGCATACAGATGTATTTGATCATAATAGACCAAAGGTTCCATAATCAGATGCAAGAACAAGGTTGTCTTTCCAGATCCAGAATTTCCAGCCAATAACATTCTGAATGTATCTTTTGGCATATACGGATACAACTGTCTGAATGAATTATTTGAATTCTGAACGATATCATAATTTGGAATTTCCATATGTTAATAGTTTAGATTAGTCTAACACAATTGTATATGGATATAAAACGTATGAAAAGGCTTCTTCAAAGTGGAATTGAAGCTGGAAATAAAACTAGAGAAGTACGTGAGGTTATCAAAACTTATGAAACTAGAAAACAGGATGCTTATGATGAAACATTGCAATTACTGAAACCCTCTATTGATGTCCAGAAGAGTGCGAAAGAAAGTGTTGACAAAAAACAGGATGAAGTCATTGAACAGTTGAAAAATAATCAATTAGCTTTAACACAAGGACTTGATGATGTTATTGAAGCTAATAGAAGAGCTATTACAATGGGTATGGAACTTCCTAAAGCCATTGAAGCACCTAAAGAAGATAAAGATGAGGATTGGACACCCAACATACTAGCGATCGATAACAATTTCGATAAAGATGACAGAATTATATTAAAAAAATAACAAGCTTTTGAAACCAAACGATTTAACTCAAGTCAGCCCACAAAAACTTCTTGAAAAAAAGAAAAAAGCTGCAGATATCGCCATGAGAATAGGAAGTAAAAAATCAAAAGTAAAAACATTGGAAGATAAACAATCTTATGATAGAGAATTACAAACTTTGAAGAAATATAGAGAAACGATTTCAGATGTATTAGCTTCTTACAAATACAAAACAGGGCAAGGTATTAGAAAAAGAACAGGTGTTATCCATTATAATAATATCAGCGACTTGCTTTCAAGACTACAGTTACTTGGTGGGTCTATTTTTGCTGGTAATAATAGTATGGGTGTAAGAAATGAGTTTGTAAATATATTGCATGTATTAAGCAGACTGGGTATTGTTGGAAACGAGGAGCTTAATAAAATAATGATGAAATATCTAATGTAAAAGTATATGACCGAAATTTCATTACGATTCAACAGTAAAAACAGAGACAAAATTGGTGTAAGTAAGAGTTATGATTTTGAAAAAAGATTCAATACACCTATCAAATTAACGAATGATTTGAAATATGAAATGGCTGTGAATGTTATCAATATGACATACAGTTGGTACAACATCAGAGAGTCTTTAGGGAATAATCAAATTAAATATAGCTATGACAAAGGTGTAAACTGGGAAACAATAACATTCGTTGACGGGATGTATTCATACGACGATATCAATAGTTACATTCATGAGTATATGAGTAAAAATAGCCATGTACTGAATCCATCTGAAACAGACAAATCAAAATTCCAGTATGGTATTAACATGTATTTCGTTTTGTCAACATATCGCATTTTGATTGAACTCAATGCAAATTATCGTGTGGATCTGAGAAATAATGATTTCAGAAAACTTATCGGTTTCGATTCAAAATTAGTTTCAGCAACAGAATATGGAACAAATCTACCAGATATTACAAGAGGAGTGGATGAAATTTATATCAATTGTGATAATGTGATAGATAGCATTGTTGATGGCAATAGTACAAATACAATCGCTGTTATTCCAGTCACAGATCTCGTCAGAAGCTTACCTTTCACTTACAAACCTCGTTTTCTTTCATGGAATCCTATCTCAACACACACAATCAGCTCAATACGTTTTTATGTCACTGATTCTTCCGGAGCACCAGTTGATTTGAATGGGATAGATTGGTATATTGAGTTATTCTTGAGAGGGACAGAATTATAAAACCTAATAGTATATGAAACGGTTTGAGTACAAAACATATGAGCAAATTGGTGAAGGCATCTTTACTGACATTGCCAAAACAGCTGTAAAAAAAGCAGCTACAACAATTGGTGAACATGCTGGCAAAAAAGGTGGTGATAAAATAATAGAACTTTTAAGCAAGAAAAAGAGAAAAAGTGGAACTGAGAGTGAGATTAAGACTGGGGGTGAGATCAAAAGAAAGAGAGGCAGACCTCGAAAAATTAAGTAACTTTTATCTAACACAATAATATATGTCAAACTATCGCGATTCAAAATATATCGAACGATATGAAGATGTTGTCTTTGAGCTTGAGACAGCACTTAATACTGTGATTGCAAATAATGCTCATCAGAGGAAAACAGGTTACCGATTTGTTGTTGATAACAGTGGAGAGACAACACCATTTGACTGGTATAATGCCCGTTTTAATGTTATTTTCAAAGAAAATAAGCTTGCAGATGGAGCTAATATTGCTGCTGCAGATCGAAATGGTATTGTTAATTCAGTTCACGCTCTTATTAACACCATTAATGTAAAAATGAATGGAATCGATGTTTATGAATGCCGAGATGATAACCAAGCCACAAATATTAAGTCATTGCTTGAGTATTTACAGGGTTATGCTGCAAGTCAGGGAACCAATGAGTTCTTCTATCTTGACACCAGCAGAGGTGCTGAAAACAGAGTGGCACAAGCTGCTTATAACAAAGGATTCTCAGATCGTAAAGCTTTGCTTAAGGATGGTGGTGAAATAAATGCAGAGATAGCATTGAACAGATACGGTTTTTTCAAGAACTTTTGGGATGAACTCATGCCTAACTCAAAAGTAGAGGTGAACCTAACACTTGAGAGTGATGACAATCTTGTTTGGCAGGCTAGTGATGAATGTCGTGTGATACTGACTAAATTCCAGCTAATAGTTCCTCGTATTGTTTTCAATTCTGCGGGAAAGTCTTTGTACATGAGCACGTATCTTGACAACAGAAAGTGGACTTACATGAGAGAAATGGTTGAGAGAGGCAATTCAACAAGACAACAGACTGCCAATTTCCGTATTTCCACAGGAATAAACTAACCCAGACATGTCTTTGTATTCATCATCAATGATGCAAGTGATGCATCTCAGACAGCCAATAAATTCCTCTATAACACTTTTGCTGTTGGTAATGACAAAAATTTGACTGATTGTTATCTTGAAGTTGGCAATGGAAATTATTATCCAGAGGTTCATTACAAACCCTCAACAGAACCCTCAAGAGTATTCAGAGATGTTTTGAAATATGTTCAAGTTGTAAATGAATTCAGTGATAACACCCTTCTCACAAGAGGAAACTTTGGCACAATATTCCCTTTCATTTACTTTGATCTGACAAAACAGAAGCAGGACATAAAAGATGGAATGAAAAAACTGACTTTCAAATACACTTTAAGTGCTGCAGCAGATCATGATTACAGTGTGTATGCACTGGTTATGTATGAGCAGGATGTTGAAATGAGAAAGACTGATGGAAAGTTGATTCTGAGATCTATGTAAATGGAATAATTAAATAAATTAATTAAATTGAATAAATAAATTAAATAATTAAATAAAATAAATAATTAAATAATTAAATAATTAAATTAAATCATTATTTATATTAAATACAATTTAGTATAAACATATATTATATGACTACTTATCATCCTCATGGAGTGACACATTCACAAGGTCAAAAAGAAAAGCTGGCAAAAGCTATTGAATCAAATTCAGCGGTAACATTGAGGCTAACTCATGATGAATTATCTGGCGGTGATCAACTTATGTTGACAAAAAGACAAATCAACAAACTGATGAAATCAAAAAGATTGGGAAAAGGTTCTGATATCAATATATCAAAAAGTCAAATCAGAAAGGTGGTTGTACATGGAGGTTCTCTTTGGTCAAGTCTTTTTTCACTTGGAACAAGACTATTACCATATGCAGGTAAGACAGTAGCTAAAGCGGCTCCAGCATTGGCCACAGGTGCTCTTTCTTCATTAGCAAGTCTCGGCATTGATAAATTATTTGGAAAGAAACAAAATGGAGGATTCATTATTCCCAATGAAAACTTACCCCAACTATTGAATTTTGGAAATTTATTGAATGTGAGACAAATGGCTGATCTTGTAAATGCAATGTAGTCTGGCGGACAACTTGCTATCAAACCAACAAAAACTCAGTCTGGTGGGTTTCTTGGAACACTTTTAGCAAGTATTGGAATTCCTCTACTTATGAAAGCCTTGACTGGAAAGGGTTTGCATGTTGAACACAGCCGTTCTAGACGGTCATTACCAGTTCATGTTCCAGATCACATTGCAGTTAATAAAAATAAAAGTGGTGGGAAACACGCTATGATTCCATGGCAATCCCCACCTGTTTTTGGTACATGGGATAACCCAATCGGTTATGGAATGAAAAAAAAAAAAAAAAGACCAAAAAGGGAAAAGGGCTTCTACTGGAAAGGACAGTCCATTCAATTCAATCCCAATTCTAGGAACCATTTTGTAAACAAACCCTTATCCAACTTTGATTTAATCAATTGGGTGAAACAACTTGGAATAAAACATTTTAGAGGAGTATTTTCAAGAGACAATCTGCCGAGACAAATAAAAAACAATGAATGTGGGATAGTCAATCTTGATTCCAAAATTGGACCAGGTACACATTGGGTATGTTATAGGAATTTCAAAAATGATAAATACTGTGAATACTTCGACTTTTTCGGTTTAATGATGCCAACAGAAGTTCAAATGTATATGGCTGCAAGCGGTAAACAACTTGAATACTCTGGTGATGAGATACAAGAAAGGGATTCAGTATTGTGTGGATATTGGTGTTTGTACTATCTGCTTGAGAGGCAAAAAGGCAGATCGATTCTGGATACAATACACAATTCCAAATTCAATCCAGCAGATGTGAGTGTCAATCACAGATTCATTATAGATTACTTCGAAAATATCTAACCTATTGGTATATGAATTGCACTTGTGGTCTCGATAAGAGTAAGAAAAATTGCTCGATGAAAGAGTGTGCTAAAAGGAAACAGGTCAGATACTGGGGGTTGAAAACGGTTGACTCACGTATTCTTGATGCTGCAGGATCACCAAAAGATCTTGCTGGAAAAAGACAGAAATTGATTTCTGAAAGAATTAAAAACAAAGCTGCACTCAAAAAACTCAAAGACAAGATACTATACACAAACACTCGAAAAGATGAAAAGGAAGAGATCAAGAAAGAAGCAGAAAAGTATATTGAAAAACTAAAAAATATAAATACCAAACTTGTAAAAATAAATAAAATAATAGAAGAAGCTAAATATTTATCAAAAACAGAAGAAAGTCACTGAATGTGTGCCAGGAATTGAGAGATATCAGAAGGCTAAAAATGGTCGAACTGTGATGCAATGTACTTGTGCTGAGTGTGGGATAACAAAGACTAAATTTGTCAAAGGAAAGGGAAACTAATTAGCCCGTCTGAAGGGGCGGGCATACTGGATTCAGCTGCAGATATGGCACTAACAGGATTCTTGGAACATGGTGTCCCTTATTTAGCAAAGAAAGGTGTTGAAATGGGTAGATATTATGCATCAGAAGCAATGAAAAATCCAAAGCTGCAAAAGAAATTAATTGACAAAGGACTTTCCCTCGCAAAGCCTGCAATCACAAAGGTTGGGTCAGAAGCTTTGAAACAACTCTCAACAAAAGTGAGACCAAATATTCGTTACAAAACAGATATCAAAGGATTAGATTATGGCAAAGGTATTGACATTCATAAGGTTATTGGCAAGCTTCCTAAACCAAAAGCAGGTTGGACTCCAAGTAAATATAAATATATGGGACCTTATAACCCGTTGCACGAACAGTTGGAATATGATAAAAATACAGGTGAGGTTACAAAATGGAATGTCCTACCTTACAATAAAGTAGATGAAATAGCTGCTTATCATGATAATTGTTATGATATGGGAAAGAATAAAGGTGATTGTGATAGAACAATGATCAATTCTCTTGATGCCATTCCTTATGGTGAAATGCCAAAATGGGGACAAACAGTCAGATTCTTAATTGATAAAAAACAGAAATTAGGTCTTGGTGTTCCAAAAAACGGAAAAAGCCGTCGAGTGAAGAACACTGGCAAGAAAAACTAGCTGATGAATTACATGCACCCATAAAACGAAATTTTACTCGGCGGCGTGTGATTGTAAATAAAATTGATGAAATATGGGCAAGTGATCTAGTTGAAATGCAACAGTTTAGTAAATGGAATAAAGGTTATCGATATCTTCTTATGGTTATTGATGTCTTCAGCAAATATGGTTGGATTGTCCCATTGAAGGATAAGAAAGGTGAATCTGTCACTGAAGCATTCAAAACAATATTCAAGGAAGGCAGAAAACCACAGTATTTATGGGTCGACAAGGGAAAAGAGTTTTACAACAAACATGTGAAAGACCTATTAGAGAAAAATGGGATACATATGTACTCAACTGAGAATGAAGAAAAGTCCTCAGTGGTTGAAAGATGGAATAGGACAATTAAAACCAAAATGTGGAAGCAGTTCACTGTTCAAGGTAATACACAGTATTTAGACATGTTACCAAAATTAGTGAAAAAGTATAATAATACCAAACATTCAAGCATAAAGATGACACCTACAGAGGCTTCAAAGAAAAAGAATGAAGGAACTGTTTACTTTAATCTATATGGTGATATGGAGCCATTAAAACAGAAGCCAAAATTTAAAATAGGTGAGAAGGTCCGAATATCTAAGTATAAACGGAATGTGTTCGACAAGGGCTATACACCAAATTGGACTGAGGAAGTGTTCACAGTTGATAAGATTCAATACACTAATCCAATAACATACAAAATAAAGGATATCGAAGGGAGTTTTTATGAACCTGAATTATTAAAAGCCAGACAGGATGTTTTCCGTATCGATAAAGTCATTCGCAGAGACTATAAGAAAAAACAAGCTTTGGTGAAGTGGAAGGGTTATAGTGACGAATTTAACAGTTGGATACCATTTAGGGATTTAAAAGATATATTATAAAAAAGAAAATTATCTAACATATATATAACAGAAGATATAGTAGTATATACTGTTATTTGCTCACGGTAGCCAAGAATATTATTATTCCTGACTATATTTAAACACAGGTCGAAAATGAATTAAAAATAAATTATTATAATATATGAAAAATAATATAATTTCAATTAAAAATGAATATGATCTACATAGCAGTGTTGTATCATTTATCAGAAGGAAAAATGAAGACGCATTAATGATCGCAGGACTAGGTGAGAATCAAATGACTCCGGGGATAAGAATCAGAAGTTATAACAAAGGATATATGACCGGTCAGTGTGATTTGATGTTATTGAATCCAACTGAAAAATACAATGCTCTGTGCCTGGAATTCAAAAGCCCTACTGGTATCTTCATTGTGACCAATAATCAACTCAGAATGAAGGCAATGTATGAGAAAAATGAATGCAGGTACATCATGAGTAACTGTTTCGAAGACTTAATCCACGAAATAACTAAACACTTGGAAGAAAACAGAAGATATCTGAACGGAGAATAATTATTTGCACTTTTTATTGTGATATTGTCTATTATTGTTTTTCATCACTTTGTCAAACCTGGGACATTTCTACTCTTTGTTTGTCCATTTTTTTCATTGAGAACGCATGGTGACTCTTTTTGTCTTCATCGGGAACTCTCCTTGGTCTTTTATTAGCTGATTTGATATAATCATCTGGTAGATCCTCTTTTTTGACATACTCAAATTTGTATGAATAACCATCTTTCTTTGATTTACCGGATTTATAATATCTGAATCCATCACAAACCATTTTAACAGTATAAGCATGAATTTGAAGATGTTGTGCACAGCAATACATACTGTCATATTATGAAACTTCTTTGGTTGTGATGTTAATCGCTTTTACACATCTTGGATTTCGTTGGGTAGTAGCAAATGAATAACCCCGACATTCTGCTGCTTTCTTGCAATTCTGTCTCTGTGTAACAAGCTGTAAATTACATAATCTGTCATCGTCTCTTATGTCATTGATATGGTCAATTACTTTTCCTTCTGGAATAATGCCATTAAAACATTCCCATACAAAACGATGGACATAATAATTTTCGACCATTTTAACCATGTTTTCTCACATTACATTTCAAGTATCCTGTGCATTGCTTGGCTCCCTTCGTCGGTACTTTTTTGATGATATTTATAACATTTCCATCCTTATCAGAAGCATACAAATCATAAACTGGATGAATGTTGTAAACGCACTCGTTAATTTCAATGTTATTCATTATAATATAGTTTACATAATAATTCTTTAAATAAAAATTTTTATTAAGACATTTAAAAGTATATAAATTATTATCTAATTATAATATAAGATGAACAAGAAAGATTTCAAAAAACTGAGCAAAACCCAGCTCATAGAAATGTTGATTAAGATGAATGAAAGGCTTGAAAAAGTAGAGAAGCAACAGAAGTTAATGAGATCAGAAATGAAGAGACAGAAGAAACCAAAAATAGTTATAGTTGATGATTGTGAACCTCAAGACAGACCAGTTCCAGCACCTCGCAAGAGTGTTAAACAGATGGTACAAGATTATGAACACAATATTCCCCCACCAACAAGACCTATTCCAGCCCCCAGAACCAAGAGACCAGTACCTGCACCGAGGACAAGGATTACACAAACAGAGAAAGCTCTAAAAGGCTTCACTGAGTCTTATGAAATTGGAATAAAATATGATAAAGACCCGCTAGATCAGCTACTAAACACAAGAATGGCAATCGAAACACACATTAAAAAATTGTTAAATGAAATGAAAGGACTGAAATTTGTTGAGACACTTAAAGTGCAATTCACAAAAATGACGGATGGAAGTCTAGAGTTTAAAACAGGCTATTTCAACAGCACACCTCAAACAATTATCAATGATCCAGGAATCTCAGAATCACTTGAATTATCAAAGCAGGAAATATTGAATAAGATAGCTCAATGGGTATCTGAAGGTTCTGGTTGGACTATTGAATCTGTTGAAAACCACTATCTGAATACAGTGAAATATGAACCAATGAAGGGCTCCTCATACATTAAACTACCAAATGAACTCAGAAACAGTGTGAAGGGGTTAATCAATATTAAAAATGAAGATAATGAATGCTTCAGATGGTGTCACATTAGGCATTTGAATCCACAAGACAAAAACCCACAGAGGATTAAAAAAGTTGATAAACAGTATATCGACAAATTGGATTATTCAGGAATTGAGTTCCCAGTGACAACAAAGCAGTACAATAAGATCGAAAAACAAAATGAGATCAACATTAATGTTTTTGGTTATGAGAATTATCAACCATATCCAATTTTTGTCTCAAAAGAGAAATATGCAGACTGCTTGAGTCTGCTTCTAATAACTGAAAATAAAAACAAGCATTATGTGCTAATCAATGATTTCAACAAGTTTATGTACAATCAGACTAAACATAAGGAAAGAAAAGACTTTTGCATGCGTTGTTTACAGTGTTTCAGCTCTGAAAGGGTTCTGAATGATCACAAGGACAATTGTATAATTATCAATGGCACACAGGCAATAAAAATGCCAGACAAAGATAACAAAATACTAAAATTCAACAACTTTCATAAACAACAGCAGGTACCATTTGTGATCTATGCTGATTTTGAGGCTATTACTGAGAAAATACATGGTTGTCAACCCAACAATGATAAATCATTCACCGAAGCCTATCAGAAGCACACTGACTGTGGATATGGTTACAAGGTTGTCTGTTGTTATGACGATAAATACAGCAAACCAACAGCAATATACAGAGGTGAGAAAGCTGTGTACAAGTTCATGGAAAAGATGTTAGAGGAAGTCGTGTATTGCAAAAAGATTGTGAAGAAAAAATTCAACAAACCACTTAGAATGACAAATGATAATGAGGAGGAATTCCAAAAAGCCAAAGAATGTCACATTTGTGATAAAAAATACACTGACAAAGATATTCGAGTACGAGATCACTGTCATATTACTGGCCAGTATAGAGGATCAGCTCATCAAGAATGTAACCTGAAACTTAGAGTCAATCCAGAAGAAATAAAGATAACTGTTATATTTCACAATCTAAGAGGTTATGATAGTCATTTCATTATGCAAGAGATTGGAGCTGTTATCAAGAAGCACACCTATATAAATAAAAAAAGGCGAAGACTGCCAGATGACAATCAATGCTATCCCCAATAACATGGAGAAGTATATGGCATTCATGCTTGGTAATTACTTGACCTTTATTGATAGTTTCCAGTTCATGAGCTCTAGTTTGGAAAAAACTTGTTGGAAATCTACCAAAAGAAGCCTTGAAATACACTTCAAAAGAGTTCAAGGGAAAGGATCTTAATCTTGTGGCACAGAAAGGTGTTTATCCTTATGACTATATGGATAGTTTCGATAAATTCAACCAGAAGCTGCCATCAAAAGATGAATTTTATAGCATATTGAGTGATGAACATATATCAGATGAAGACTATGCTCATGCTCAAAATGTGTGGAATACATTCTCTTTGAATAACATGGGAGATTATCATAACCTGTACCTCAAAACAGATGTGCTCCTATTAGCTGATGTATTTGAAAACTTCAGGAAAACATGTATTGAGTACTACAAACTGGACCCATGCCACTATTTCACATCTCCTGGCTTATCATGGGATGCAATGTTAAAGATGACTGATATCAAACTGGAATTGATGACTGACATTGATATGTTCCAGTTCATTGAAAAGGGTATGAGAGGTGGTATCAGCTATATTGCTAACCGTTATGGTAAAGCAAATAATAAATACATGAATGGGTATGATGAGAAGGCGCCCTCAAAGTACATTATGTATCTTGATGCCAATAATCTATATGGTTGGGCAATGAGCCAATACCTTCCAACTGGTGGATTCAGATGGATGACTGAGAATCAAATAAATAATCTCAACTTGGCTAAGTACAAAGAAGACAGCAAAAAGGGTATGATTCTAGAAGTTGATCTGGAATACCCCCAGGAGTTGCATGATCTACATAATGATTACCCACTTGGGCCAGAGAAGGTGAAAGTAACTGAAGACATGCTTTCAGACTATTGCAAGGATATAGCAAAGAAATATAATATATCAACTGGTTTGGTACATAAACTGATACCGACATTAAGCAGTAAAGAGAAGTATGTACTGCATTACAGGAACCTACAATTATACACAGACTTGGGTTTGAAAATAACAAAAATCCATAGGGTGCTTGAGTTCAAACAATCCCCTTGGCTGAGGCAGTACATTGATTTCAATACACAGAAAAGAACTAATGCCAAAAATGCTTTTGAGAAAGACTTTTTCAAGTTAATGAACAACTCAGTATTTGGCAAAACTATGGAGAATCTCAGAAAGAGAGTAGATGTCAGATTGGTGACAGATGAGAAGAAGCTATTGAAATTAGCCAGTAAACCAACTTATGTTAGCAGTAAGATATTCAATGAAAATCTAGTTGCAGTGCACAATATCAAAGAAACACTAACTTTGAACAGGCCGGCATGTGTAGGAATGTGTATTCTTGATCTTAGTAAGACACTAATGTATGATTTCCATTATAATTACATTAAACAAAAGTATGGTAATAAGGCCAAGCTGCTCTTCACTGATACAGACAGCCTGACATATGAAATTGAAGCTGAAGATGTCTACAGGGATTTCTGGAATGACAAAGATAAATTTGACAATAGTGACTACCCTGAAAGCTCACAATATTTCAATAAATCAAATAAGAAAGTAATTGGAAAAATGAAAGATGAGGCAGCAGGAGTACCTATTTGTGAATTCATTGGATTGAAATCAAAAATGTATAGTTATATAAAAGACAACCAAAAAGGAGGAAAAACAGCAAAAGGAATCAAAAAGAACATAATCAAAAATAAAATTAAGCATGAAAATTATAAAGACACTCTATTAAATAATAAACAGATATATCATAAAATGAAAACAATCAGAAGTCAGAATCATCAAATCGGAAGTTACGAAATCAATAAATTATCACTCAGCTGTTTTGACGACAAAAGATATTTATCAAAAGACGGAATCAACAGTTACGCATACGGGCACTATGCCATCAAAAACTAAATTATCTTCAACTGAAAAGTCTGATCAGATCCCATAAGACTTTCAATAACCATAATACTATACTGAATTTTCTGACATACAGATTCAAATCTTGCAGTAAGCTGTTCCAGTGATGGAGCCATAATGCTTTCGTTGCAATTACTCAACTCAAACTCAAACTCAAACTCAAAGTTTTTACCAAATGAGTAATTTATGGGTATATTTCTGTTTGGTTAGAAAAATCATGCGACCGTCACGTGAGTTATAATATTGGCTATAGGCGATGACTCATTTCCTGTTTTTCCGAGAATGTCACGCTTGGTGATTTTCCAAGAATTTCAGATTAAACAACTATAGATTTCATCATGTGTAAAAGTGTGCTGGTATCATCAAATGGTGAGTAGTATGGAGTTGGTTGGGTAAGAGCACAAAACTGTGCTCGTACCCCCAACTCCTATACCACTGAAACCCGTCAACTACTTTTCTCATGGTAATCATGGCTAGCGGTATAGCTCGTGGGCACGTACGCACGACGACGACGTCGCCCAATAATTAATAATATCCTAATAATAATTGTAATAATCCAACATGGCGGCCATACTCCACCTGGCCCAGCTGACCAGCTAGTTTACAGCGTACGTCTTTGATACTGGACATCCATCTTATAGCCAATTGACACAGGTCAAAAGAAGGTATCCGCTGACCAGTGACACGTGACCAAATCGCGGGCTAGAGATAAGACCTCAGCGACGTCAGCTGATTTTTTGAAGTTGACCGCTGACCAGGTATTTGCTTTCGATTGGATCGCAGGCTCAAGTCAGGTGTGGGACACCCAAACCAAATCGAGGCTTAATTTTTCGCGCGCTTTCTGCGGGTCGTAATTTCACATTCAGTTGGTTTCTTCATTATGATCAAAACAACTTCATCTTCTTCAATCGAAGTTTGTCTTTTAATTCGTGTAAGAGGCATAAAAATCAAGAACTTCTCAAAAGATACTCTGGAAGGTGAATTTTCAAGTGATAAAGGGAAGAGGGAAAGACTTTTCTCAGGAAAAGCATCAAACTTGGATCGATTGTGTGGTTGAAAACAAATTAATTCAACGCTTCAAGGGCTTTCACTTTGCCACGGCATCTTGGAAAACACGGAAATCACGGAAAACAGCAGAAATAAGCTACGAGGGCAAAATGTTAACAGGAAGACTTCACTGAAGATGTCGTTTTTTTTGCATAAATTAAGTGTGAATGCTTTGCCGCTTTGTTGTTTGGTCCCGAGGGACGCTTCTTGTCACATTCGAAAATGTCTCTTAATTAATCAACACCAATTTTTGCTTTCGAGTGTTGCCGAAATATGAACCCAAGCTTTTGGCTAGGCAATATTTTTTTCCCTTTAGTACTAAGACATTGCATCGTTCCTTATAAAATTCCTTTCGTCGTTGAATGGCAATGAAGCTGATAAATAGTGTTGGGCTGAATATCATGAAATGATGGGTAACCAACGAAAGCAGGTAGCAGAAAGTTCATGGTTTTACTTTTCTTTTCTTTTCTTTTCTTTCTTCTTTTTTTTTTTTTTTTTTTTTTTTTTGTAGTGGGGAGGGGGGGGGGGAGGGGGGCATTTAGTTTTATTATCCCGTTTAATCATGAAAAAAAAAAGATCATATAAATTAATAAATACGGCTTTTCAAGCTGATTCTATGTTTGGTTTCTTTGTCTAAAGTAGAGAAATTTGAAAATGCCGGTTCGGTGTACGCAGGCTTGTATCGGGAGGGCCTGCGTACACCGACCTCCACAATCGTAATTTGTAAATTTAATTCCTTGATCGTGCTGTGGCTCTAAACTAATGAATAGCCATTTTAATTTGTGTGGCGCTGAACAGAGAAGTTCAAAAATGTTAAGACTTTTAGTAGTTCTTTGTCGAGTCCCTCTACTAATCTCACAGTAATTTTGCACCTTGATGCTCGAAATCTTTAACGTTAACGCTTGCTGAAATGGAATCGCCATTTTCTGATAACATCCAATGACTGTTTAGATAATTTAGATATACAGCTCAAAAACTAAAGAGGCAGACCCGGCACCGCTGCAAAAGCATTGAGAGAGTGCGATAGAGACATTGCGGATGTGAAAGAAGTGTCAGTGGCCTGCGCAAGCTAAGAGAGGAAGTCCCATCTGGCTCTGTTCCACATCCACCACCTCATAATAAGAGGTACCACATTCACTCACCCACGACAGTAGGTAGTGGATCTATTTGCAAAGAAGTAGACAAGGGGGCTTGAGCTTGGCATGCTATTGCAGGATCAGTAGCAAACCGATTGAAAGTAAACACAAAACAACGAGCGAAGAATGAGGGAAGAAAATCTATCTAAATTTTCTTCGCTCATTCTCGCGCGCTCGCCCTAATATCTGAGAGCCAGGAACAAGCTAAAGTGAATGGCGATATGGATTTATACGCTTTTAGTCGATATTTAAACGTGAAGCATACTAGGAGCCAGGTTCAAGTTTCAAGGGGTAGAATGCCCCGAACTCCCCCCTCCCCCTCTTACAAACTCGCCCCTCCGGCTCTCGTGCGGTCCGCCGTTAGCGGTCCAAAACACTCCCTACGCGGGCCTGAGACGCAGGTCTATCATACATCAGACACCGCGTTTACACGACCAAAGTACAACTTTTCTTGAGATATGAGGGCCCAGCATGGCACTAGTTTGAAGTAACATGGTGAAAAAGAACATGAATTACCAGAAAGTATGCAATCGCGTTTTTTATTAACAATATTCAGTTGAGTACCGGTAGTATACAAAGCAAGGCATGTGCAATAGTCATCACTACTATAACATTGCTGTAATATCCTGTAACACTATTGAAATATTATTCTTAATTAAGTGAATGGTTGTAATCTGATATTTAAGTGCCTTAAAAAAATCCACAACACGGAAAAGTAACCTTATCATTCCGTAAAGCTGCCGCAATTTTTCCGTAAAGCTGAGCTCTTAGGAACTTTACGCTTCTTTCCAACAATGACAAAGTAGACTTTACGCAAGTATACGTTGCCTCTCGTAAGTCATGGTGGGGTACCAACTTACGCAAATTTAACGCGGTTACGTAAACTTGAAGTGAATAAAATGAAATAATTTGCGCAATGTGAAGCTTGCAATGCAATGTAAAGATTCCCTTAATGCCGCTCTAATTGAGTATCGCGTATTTCTATGAAAGTTAAAGCTTAACGAATGTTTATTATTCCGTAAGACTTTATGTCTTTCCGCCGCAGTGATATCCATCTTCAAGTGTTCGTTTGCGTATGTTTACGCTTCCGAACGTTATATATTTGGTTCAAACAATTTTCTATGTAACCGAAAAATCCGACAAGTCCCGTTTTCAATAGCCCCACAAGTACGTTAGCCCGCGGGCACAACGATAAAAGGACACAATAATTTACTTTGAACAATCTGTGACCGTTTATTGAAAAGCGTTATATACACAGTAGAACATTTTCTTTGTGATTAATGCACGTGAACTTGTGCTAACTAGAGAGAACTTTGCAAATTTCACGTGGGGCCTTAATAAAGTCAAGGATTCTTTGTTCCTTTCCAGTGCGTCATTACGTACATTAAACGGATACAATGAAGCTTAATTTTTCCCGAAGAAGAAAATCTCCAGCTACGGCATGGACGTTTTATATTAGTACAAAAGAACTGAATAACAAGAATATCAAACCTTTAGTTGTGTAAAATTAAGGGCAAAAGGGTCCTTCCAATACAACAGCTGGCAAAAGTGAATTATTGAGTTTCTAAAATATCAACAAACAAGTTATGTACAGCCACATAGTGGAGTTCTTACTGATACAACGTCAACTGCATATGCAAATAATGTATCAGTCTTTTTGTTTTTTGTTTTGTTTTTGTTTTTGTTTTTGTTTGTTTGTTTTTGTTTTGTTTCTTTTCACGAAGCGAAGACAATATTTTTCCTCAAAATGGGACTTAAATCGACAATTGAAATAAAGTGCAATCATGGCAAGAAATGAGGGACACGCGTGCGCAGTTCCGTAGAAAAATCACGCTAAAAACATGTCGGGCATAAATAGAGAGACTTGAGTGAAGAAAATTAAATTTTTTGACATAGCTCTCTAAGCTTTTGACTTTTCCACTGGTATCAATCTGATCCTGTTTCTTGACATCGATAGTCGTTCTTTGACACAATAATTAGTCACTTTCCAGCTTTATCCGCCACGGTTTTGAACTTTGAAGTTAAGCTTTCTTCTTTAGTAAGAAAACTATGGCGGAATGCCTTTTCCAGTTGAATCGCCTTCCAAAAATCTAACTTTGCAAGCCCGTGCGGAAACGAATTCCCTGGTATCAATCAGAAATATTGTTACAAAACAATGTAGTTGACGTCCATGGAATTGTTTTTCTATCACAGTTTCGGTCCACCACGGTAATCAGCGTTGAAGATGGACTTTTTTCAAGTCTACTTGGATGAAGGTAAGTCCTGATAGAAGCGCCCTGAGTGCCGTGAACGTTTCGCAAGTTCCAAGTACTGCCGGCCATTTTGTTATATCATTCTTCTTTTTCCCAGGCTTTTTACGGATAGAAATCCTCGGTAAAAGACTGAGAATGACAACAAATCCTTGCGGCGAGATAGCGCGAAAATTAAACAGGAGGAAATCAAATTATAAATTCGCCATAATTGTTCGAAGTACAGTACGCTTAAATACGCCAAGAATGTCCGATATTTCACCGGCCTAAACAGCCAAAAATCGATTTATTTATTAGTGGAAAATTTTCAGAAAACAGACTTTTTCTTCGCTGTTGCAGACAACCGTAGATTACTCGACAGGGCCACCATCTTTGTTTTTTTTTTTTTGTTTTTTTTTTTTTTTATTTTGAACCGCCTGCGAATTTCTATAGCAACGACCATCCAATAGCATCTCGCCAAAGAAAGAAAGTAATTGACAGCTCTCTAGACTGCTCTGAAGTGACTCCGCCCCCTCATGTCCCTCATTTATTGCCAAGGATGAAATACTGTAAGGTTTAAAGTAACAAGTGAAATGCTGGGCCCAGTTGTTTAAAGGTTGATTTTCATCTCTCTCGCTCAGAGAGATTGTAAGAAAAGAGCAAAACATATCAAACTGAGCAGTGTTTCAGTGGATTCTATCAGGACGTGAATAAAGTCGGATGTCAAATGGTCACCGGCTTTGCGCGTATCCCGTTGGACAGACACAGAAAGCCAGAATAGTCTGTTTATGATAAGAAAGCTCTAGACCACAACAACTTAACCAAATCAGTCCTCGTAAGTTTTCTTGTTTCTTGGTTTTGTTGTTGTTGTTGTTTTTTTATTTTTATTGAATATAAATCAGATAATATATACAAACAAAAAGGTAGTGCTTGAAAAAAAAAACAGTCAAAAAACAAAGAAGGAAGAGCCTAAGCCCTAGCCAAACTGTCGAACAAAGCTGGATCCAACATCCAACATTGTTGCATGTGAATGTTGAGATAGTGGCAAAACACTATCCAACATTGCTAGATGAAACAAGCTACCGGTACAAGTTGGCGCAACTGATTTAATTTAAAACCTGGCGCTAAAATGGAAACGAAAAGAGCCGCTTATATAGCGTTATATGTAATGTATATGATACTAGAGCTGTTGCCGCTAGAATGATTTTGATATTTAGCCCACACATACATGCATGCATACTGAGCCAAATCTAACAGTGGCAGCTGGACTTCCACTACCAATTCATGATCAGTTGCCGCAAAAATAATGGACAGAACTTGTTTTACTTACAGCAAAAAAGTATGTAACCACCATCAAGCTCATTAATATTTTTTTCTGTAGCTCTCTTTAAGCACTCTCAACCTTTTGATTTATACATTATATATTATAATTAAGTTTTGTATCATCGCCAAAGAATTATAGGGCTTGACACCTACTGACCTCATGACAGGACATTCAAACTATTTACCGTGTTATTTAATTGTTATAAAGTTTCTAGTAGGCTAAAGCGTGGGTGTTTCAGAAGTTTGTTAGTATAGACTCTTAATCCGGGTAAGGAAAAACTAATTATTGTTATATATATTCGTATAGTTTACTCTTCACTGGCCGTGCAAAAAGGATAATTATCCTGTTTCAGTAAATCTCCTCTGGTACATAGTTCGCGAGTTTAAATAAGCTTTCTTTCTACCAGCCTAACTACTATCAGGCAGCCTAACTACTATCAGGCAGCGACATAGCAACGGCTGACTCTTCCAGCCGAATATGGAATGCTCTAATGAATTTTTAAGACTCTTTCCAAGAATATAGATATAGTTGTGCGAGGAAGAGCATTTTCAACAAACAAGGTCATTGAAACCTATGATATCATATCTAGTGGAAATGCTGTTAATAAAGTCATCATCATCATCATCATTATTATTATTATTATTATTATTATTAAAATTATTATTATTATTATTATTATTATTATTATTACTATTATCTTTCAAAACTGTTTCCGTTTTATGTTAACGTAGCTTAACAGAGGCAGACTGAGGCGTGATCTAGGGGTCGCCCTCTAATTTTCCGATGTCAGGTCACCTTAGGATATGATATTTACAAAATGTACACAACAGGAGTGTTGGTTTAAAACTGTCTATCACTGACGTATCATCTACCTAATCTATGTACCTATACCTTCTTCCAAAGAATGCCATTTGCCTGATGCGACATGCTTGGTTGCCTCGCGCTGAAATCGGAAGTCGGTCGAAAGGATGCTTTGTAAGTGACTTATCTCTTGCCAGTGATTTGCTCCAACTTCCCAGCTTTAATCAGATGCTAAGCCGCGTAACTTACGTTTCTACTTAGGCCTTTGCCCACGTTTTTCATCACTTTTTCACTCCGTAACCCTCGTTTGATCGGATGTTAAGTCTTCCTTCAGATCATAGTACACGTACAACTGTTTGAAATGTGATAGTACTGGCAAAAATGGAAGATTTTATACTGCGAGTTAAGACAAATGTTTGAGAAAAAAGTTTGTCATTTGCTCATAACGAGCCTGAGATAACCGGAAGTTAAAAAATCCCAAGTCTGGTTGCTAAGGAGTGACGTTATAGGTCTGCATTAGAGCCGTCAACGTACTCCATTTGTGGTTTCACTGCAGGAGCATCTTAGCACACCTTGAAAGAAGAATTGTTTTTGCGCTTCAGCGGCAGAATTTAATTTACCGGCACGCGGCACGCTTACGCCTTGTTCTTATGGCATTTTATGGTTTTACTTGTACGATGAAACGCTTGTTTTGTCAAATGTTATGCTTTAGCGATTCGTTGAGATTTTCGAGGGGATAATCGGCATATTTCGGTATGTGATGGACAGAAATTACAGAGAGTGACGCCTTCTCAGGCCGAAATTCTGTTTTATCGGGTGATTTCATTGACGTGCAATGGACTTTGGTAAGTTGTAACTATATTTTAAGCCGAAGTAAATCGCCTTCAGACAATTTTAAAAGCGGAAATACGAACGTAAGAGGTAAGATCGACGTAACTTTCGATTTTGTTACATTGGTACGTTTGGTAGGAATCGCCCATGACATTTTCCCTGGGATTATATTCTAATGTAAATTTTCTGTAAGATTTGATTGAGTTGGAATTCCTTCGGTTTCGCACCATTGCTGAGCGATAATCTTTCTGTTCAAGCCTATTTATGTATGTGCAGCAAAGTTCATGTATATTCCGGCGGCAAATTAATTATAATCTGGCGGCAAATTAAATATGAAGCCGCGAAATACGCGCGCACTCGTCATCGATCCACGATAATGAACATCGGGCTGGTGAGGGGGCGCGGAAGTGGGCGGCTCCTTATTTTGTCTTTATAACTGGATATGGGTACTTATATCTTTTACATAGCTGCTCTCTGTCAAAGCACAAAATATTTTATCTGGCGACTATTTCTTCCACTTATGGTGGTGATTAAAATAGTGGCAGTTTGAAAATTGAAAATTATCGTTGGAGAATATATTATCGTCCAGAAACAACTTCTGAAAGCCTTTTCAAACTACCAAGGAGTTTAGGACTCTGTGTTTTTTTGTTTGTGCGTGGAAAATAGCAATAGTAAAATATTCAAGTGATTTAGCATATGTAACTTGCAGATAAAAATTTAGGGAAATGTTCTATATCTTTTCTGGTTCATCCAGGTTGAAGTCCTGGCATCACTGTATGCCTGAGCGCTTCTGGGATATTTAACATAACAGGTTTTTTTGGAAATGCAGATAAAAATTTAGGCAAATGTTCTATATCTTTTCTGGTTCATCCAGGTGGAGGTCCTGGCATCACTGTATGCCTGAGTGCTTCTGGGATATATAACATGAACAGTTTTTTGAAGTACAGACAAAAATCTAGGAAAATGTTCAATATCTTTTCTGGTTCATCCAGGTTGAAGTCCTGGCATCACTGTATGCCTGAGCGCTTCTGAGATATTTAACATAACAGGTTTTTTTGGAAATGCAGATAAAAATTTAGGCAAATGTTCTATACCTTTTCTGGTTCATCCAGGTTGAGGTCCTGGCATCACTGTATGCCTGAGTGCTTCTGGGATATATAACATGAACAGTTTTCTGAAGTGCAGATAAAAATCTAGGAAAATGTTCCATATCTTTTCTGGTTCATCCAGGTTGAGGTCCTGGCATCACTGTATGCCTGAGTGCTTCTGGGATATATAACATGAACAGTTTTATGAAGTGCAGATAAAAATCTAGGCAAATGTTGTAAGCAGGTTTAATGACCAAAACGTTTTACATTTGGTACATTTCTTTGCAGAACAATAACGCGTTCGGATGACTGTATTTTTCGAGAACGTTTTCCTTACTTTAATGCCCATCAGAGTTATTTAGTCCTTCGACGGTTCGCCAGCATTTTCCAAGTTAAACAAATTTTAACAATCGGGAAAGAATTAGAAAAAGGAGAAGTTATATTTTGAAATGATGATTTCGATACAGTCGCCGTTGTCGCTTTTCCTGCCAAGGTCGGTTTCGGAAGTCGAATACTGAAACTTCCACTTCGACGTTTGCCGAGATTATTGAGGAATTATTCAACGAGAATTTTATCAGTTCCTAGGGAAACCGTACGGATAGTAAAAGTTCTGTTCATGAGCACGCAACGATATGACATATTGAAGCGAATTATTTTAGCTCAGTGATGTTAATTTACTTGCACGGTGTTCAAGAAGGGTAATAATTGCAGACTGATTTGTGTAAATTACTCGCAAATATGTTCACTATTACCATGTATTGCAAGTATGTTTGATTTAGGAATACGAGCGAATTTTAATTAGCGTTCAAAAGAGATATATCTCCCTCCAAAAACAAAACACATTAGGGCCGTTTATACGAGAGAACATAAGCCGCGGCTTACTCTGGCCACGGCTTACATAAGACGCGAACACTCCGTATAAATGGTACAAAATCTATGTTCACGGCTTTCTCAAGCTGCGGCTTATCCTGGCCTAGCTTGGTGTTTTTACTCGTATAAATGGTTCCTTTCGCGTCTTATGTAAGCCGCGGCCAGAGTAAGCCGCGGCTTATTTTCTCTCGTATAAACAACCCTATTGTTTTTCCGATATTGCATGCGAAAGAGAAACAAAGAAAACTCGAGCCTTTGGTTGTAATTTAGTGCTATTTTCTGGAACCGGTGAGCCTACCTCAAGAGTAATTCATCAAAACCAAAACAAACTATTGGGTTTCGTTTTCCCGTTCCCGCAGCCATGTCTCGTGTGCATCAGGTCTAAAGATAGAATTTAATTAAACGCTCGCCATAAGTAAACGTTCACGTTTAAGGATTATGACAGATAAGCGTGAAATTTGACGCGCCATATCAAACAGAAACGATGCCAGAAGCGATTCGATTACATTGGAATGTTCAGAGTAGCTGGATATCCTGCTGAGATTGGTGGCAAATTGCCCCCTATCTCAGCGGGATCCAGAGGTATTTTTGTGGTTGCTAAGAACCTCTGGCTCGTTATGGATGTGACATGCCGCACGTCGGTGGAAAGGATGGTTTTCAAATGACTTTTTTTTTTCAAGTAACTTAACTCTTGCCAGTGATTTGTTCCAACTTCCCTAACTTTAATAAGACGTCAAGCCACGCAACTTCCGTTGTTCCTTTGGCCTTCACTGGCGCTTTGTTTTGGTTGTGCTCCTACTAGGATATAGTCTACTACACAAACGTTCTTTGGCTCGTCACGCAATCTTTCCTCCCCAACAACGTCTGCTGAAACGAGCGGGATTTTGCGTAGACCAATCAGAGCGGACTTCCCTATCCTGGAAGTGTACTTTGGACTTCGAAATTTTCTCGCGCGAGAGATCTCAAAACAACACGGCGGATACGACGAGTGTGATTGTCGATCAGAGAGAGGCTATGGTGTATTTTGTGGATAAAAAGATGGATGTCTTCGTAAGTTCGGAAAATCACTAATTTATCAGTCTTCGACGTGACACTCAACATTACGTGCCATATTTTACACAGTGGTTTCATAGTCTGACAGCAAGCGTTTTTTGACAGTTTCACTGGGATAGTGAATAGATATTTTCACTTAACAACTTTCGTAGGGCTTAAGGTCTGTCCCCGATTTTCAGAGCAAGGCACTTTGAATCGGAGTAGATGTCAAATAAGCACCGAAATAGGTGAAGGTACGATAAACACTGAAACCGGCTTCGTTTGTTAGGGGCGGTGTTTCCTCGGCGCTTCACAAAATGATCCCAAATTGACTTCCGCAACCTTCCGATAATAAAGAACTTTCGCCATTGTCTTCTTGGAAAGAAACAAAAGTGGTAGGGAAGATGACAGATTTAGTGATGTTGCTTCGGTACGCTTGTTGAAGGTGCGATCAGCGCAGTTTATTAATATAAACATCCACCTCCGTTTTAGTTAAATCTCGCCGTAATCCCGTCGTTCTTATTACAGCTCTTTTAAATTCGTACCTGATCTCCTCTTGTACCTGATCTCCTCTTGAGCTGCTCGCAGGTCTGCTTTAATGTTTTGGAACCGAAGTATAAACCGCTTATAACATTGGGAACAGACGAACGCGTCGCTCAAGAAAAATCGATTTCCATGCAAGGCATTTCCGATATGCCCGATATGTCCACAGAACTCTTGCCGAACACTAGTATGCTCGCAGTGGGGATTATAATGGAAGTAAAGAGGAAAAATTATTTCCAATATATGTTTTTTGGAGAATAAAAGTTATGATTTGGAAGGGAATTCGGGGAGAAACATAAATCGCCTCAAGGCGTCCCAAGGGAGCATTTTAAATGCAGCTTTTGATTGACATCGCACAAAAACCTAGCTCCGGGAACTCTGATCCAAGTCGTCGTGAATGTGGTATTAAAGTATTTAGATGTTCGTGATGGCTGATAGCTTAGAATGAGATCTGTCAAAGTTAATTGCACTGGACGAAATAATGAATTTACTCAATTGAGCAAATGTGTTGTAAATTTGGAGCACTAATATTGCTATTTATTTGCACAGTGTGCAAATGTTATTCAAATGTAAACGTTTAATTCTGTGTAAGGGTTGTGTAAATGTGAAGCAAACGTCAAGTTTGCGCATATTTTATCATGCATGTGCTTGTTGTAGTAAAGTTTTGGTTTTGACTTAAATTTGACATGCATTTGCACTGCATGCAAAAGTAATAGATTTTTATTTCATATTTGGCGGTATAGCAAATTTACTGTTTAAATCTACGACTTTGCTCATAGGGTAAATATAAGCAAATAATGATCAAACAAACTTTGCACATATTTTGTCATACATTTGCTTGCCTCAGCAAATTTTCGGTTTTGACCTAAA
This sequence comes from Pachyseris speciosa, assembly GCA_016490735.1. Taxonomy (NCBI): domain Eukaryota; kingdom Metazoa; phylum Cnidaria; class Anthozoa; order Scleractinia; family Pachyseridae; genus Pachyseris; species Pachyseris speciosa. The sequence continues at coordinate 371,910 of JAEMWC010000658.1, forward strand.
TTTGCCACGTTTCTCCCTGTGTGCAACTTAGTTATGATGTTTACCCCATACATATACTGGTATAGAAAAATTACAGTTTAAAGTTATGTCTTTGTTTATACATGTATATCAAGTATCAAAAGGATCAAACAACAACATTTAGGACCACAATAACAAAACGCTTACGCAAGGAGCAATCGGCTGTAACTTTAAAATCTTAATCACATTTATTATTTATGCCAGAAGAAGGCGACTTAAGTTCAACTTAAGAAATAATGGTTGTCAGACAGTGCATCTGCAATTTCTTTACAAAGGACATAGGAGTGAAGCGAGATCTTGGTAACCGAGCTATCCTGGTAACCGGACTCATGAAAAAAGCAAGCCCTTCGTGTACTGTTATACACAGAGGAGTTAAATAGAAACCCAAGTGCTAGAAATGTCATTGAAAATTCAGCCGTGATGGTAGCCCGCGTAGCAAGCGTTTCCTTAGGGTTCTGCTCGAAGCGTGGAACGAGAACAAAAAATGTCCTTGCGCCAAACGGGAAACCCAACAGAAACGCTCTCTACGCAGGCTACATTCTCCTGAAGTTTCCGTTTTCCCGGCCTCTTTGGCCGAGTGACCTTGGGTACCAATTGATCATGCGCAAAGTAGTTCCTTCCCGTCATGCTTTTCGTATTTTTGGCGCTTTTTCCGTTGGATTTCAACGTTCAAGGTACGTGTCATAAGTTTTCCAGTCTCTTTCGAAAGATTGCTTTTCCTTCTCCTTACTTCACGATCTCTTTGTAGCTGCATAACGTTTTCTTACAATGGTTAAGCGATCGATGGGAATGTTTTTTATGGTATTAATCAAGCTTCATCGAGTCAAGTTTCGTCGCCATATTTGGTGACAGAGAGTGACACGGTAGCTGATCATGGACGACGGTCATCTCGCTGTAGCTGTACACTGTATATCGTACATCGAGATTGCCAAGGTAAGTTTATAATTAGACTATAAAACTAAAAGTCGTTAGGCTTCCAAATATTCTGATAGACAGTAGAATACCTGGCCACGTCTTTACATCTCATCGAATTTGTTGGGGTTGTGGGGGGCGGGTATGGGCGCTTTTGGAATTGATGAGGAACATCCATTGCCTATCGAAGAATGAACATTTTCTAAACACTCTTTCTGTATAATTCTATTGTTCAGTTCTACTCCAAGAAAAATAGAATACTGCAATTTGGGGAAGAAATGCAACAACAAAAAGACCACCATATTTTTCATCTTCTTTATTTTGCCAAGATGCTCATATTCAGAAATAAAGGCATCACACAAAGCTCTCAGTGATTGGTTACAAAACCCCAACAAAAACATGATACAGTGTACACTGGTACTAGGACGAAGCCTATTAGTCCAGATGCTTTGCAAAGAACGATTAGTGGATCAAATTGCTTCTACAGTAAGTTGGGAGGGCTGATCAGATTGGCCTTGGTACTTCTAAGAGTTTATTCAGGGTACGAAATTAAACCTTTTTTTTTTTCCATGAGCCATTTGCTGCCTACATGTAAATACATGTATTTCAGAGTGGTTGCCAACTCATAAAAGTTATCAAATGAAGAATGATCCTCGCAGTTGTGAACGCAATTTATGCAATTGCGAAAAGAAGCCTGAAAAAAATTCAGGACCTCAACGGGGTTCGAACCCGTGACCTCGCGATTACCGGTGCGATGCTCTAAGCAACTGAGCTATGAAGCCACTGATGTTGGGAGCAGGTCAATTGTGGGTTCTTATGTTCCCGTGAAAGAAATGAGTGAGAAAGATATATGAATTGAATCATATATGAACTGCGGAAATGAAATCAAATGAAGAATGATCCTCGCAGTTGTGAACGCAATTTATGCAATTGCGAAAAGAAGCCTGAAAAAAATTCAGGACCTCAACGGGGTTCGAACCCGTGACCTCGCGATTACCGGTGCGATGCTCTAAGCAACTGAGCTATGAAGCCACTGATGTTGGGAGCAGGTCAATTGTGGGTTCTTATGTTCCCGTGAAAGAAATGAGTGAGAAAGATATATGAATTGAATCATATATGAACTGCGGAAATGAAATCAAATGAAGAATGATCCTCGCAGTTGTGAACGCAATTTATGCAATTGCGAAAAGAAGCCTGAAAAAAATTCAGGACCTCAACGGGGTTCGAACCCGTGACCTCAGGCTTCTTTTCGCAATTGCATAAATTGCGTTCACAACTGCGAGGATCATTCTTCATTTGATTTCATTTCCGCAGTTCATATATGATTCAATTCATATATCTTTCTCACTCATTTCTTTCACGGGAACATAAGAACCCACAATTGACCTGCTCCCAACATCAGTGGCTTCATAGCTCAGTTGGTTAGAGCATCGCACCGGTAATCGCGAGGTCACGGGTTCGAACCCCGTTGAGGTCCTGAATTTTTTTTTAGGCTTCTTTTCGCAATTGCATAAATTGCGTTCACAACTGCGAGGATCATTCTTCATTTGATTTCATTTCCGCAGTTCATATATGATTCAATTCATATATCTTTCTCACTCATAAAAGTTAGTTGCCATTTTTTTCCAGTGACTGAAAATGTTGAAACTTATTAGGAAGAAATCAAATGAGAAACCAAAAATTTTATGAGGCGGAGCAGGGTTGGCGCAGTGGTGATAGCGCTCGCCTTCCACCAATGTGGCCCTGTTTCGATTCCCGGACTTGGTGTCATATGGGAGCAAGGGAGGGGGTGGGTTTGTTTGCAATGAATTACTGCACTGTCAATAATTACTGGATGAATGTCTAACCAGAGCAAAATGTACATGTAGAATCCTTGTCAGATTTTTACCATTATAACTGGTGATAAACACACTGCTGTACCAGTACGAGTGACCGTATTCACAATATTATTGCTGAAATCATATATCTGAGTAACCACATTCACAATGATTGAATAAGGATTCTGGCTTTAAATTGCTCTAAATTTTCAATAAGATGTACCTCAGATGTATAGAGTTCATTTCATAATGTGAGATCTTAACGCTTAGTACAGTTTGCGAGTGATGGCTTTTTGTCAGATCTTAAAGCTTCTGTACCGGTGTGAGTGATCACATTCACAATGATTGAATAAGGATTCTGGCTTAAAATTGTTGTAGATTGTCAAAAAGATGTACTTCAGTTTAATAGAGTTCATTTCATAATGTGAGATCTTAACATTTGGTACAGTTTGCGAGTGTACCGGTGTGAGACTGGCCACATAAGCAATCGTTGAACATGTTACAAGATTCTTTCTTTAAATTGTTGGAAATTCTGAAAAGATGTACTTCAGTTTTACTGACTTCATTTCATAATCTGAGATCTTAACGCTTGTTTCAGTTTGTAAGTAAAAGCTTTTTGACATACACCGTAGAATTGCACTGTGCATCCTTTCCGCACATAATTACTTGTATCATTAGTGCATGCACTGAGAACAGGACAGTTTTTATATGAAAATAAGTTGCAGGGGAAATTAATAGCTATTTTCTTCTAAACAAAGACAGTGAGCCTCTTCTTTTAAGGTATAAAATATTTAATATACATGGCATTTGGCTAGTGATGATTTATTGCATTTTTAAAGAAAAGTTAAAAATTCTGCTTTGAGATATTTTTATATGAATGCTGTAAAGAACTTCTTATTAGGCAGTGCTGGGTACTGAAGTGTGTGTCCACTCAGTGAATTTTTTATTAAATCTAATTCCCATTTGACTGAAATAGTGTATAACGTACAGCTGTAAGCTCAAAGTACACAGTGTACATGTATTCTGTTGAGCTGCATTAGGTGGCCCACTTATCTCTAAGAAATGTACAGTGGGCATCTTCCTGTCGAGGATATTACAGTATCTACATTAATTGTTAATGAGTAATAATTATTTTACTTAACTGTTGTTATTGTTTTAGAATTGAAAACTTACATGTGCATTCATGTTTATTTCTTCAACAGAAAGAACCCTATTGTTGCATAAAGGAGGAACCATTTCCATTCATTGTCTTTGGCACCCTGGATTTCCTGGAAAACTTCACATGGCCACTGATAAACCAATTATCATTTTGCACTTTTGAAGCATCCTATTAGTTGAGGCAGCTCTTGCTCTACACTGTATTGGCAACATATTATGTGTTTATAGTTCTTAAATTATGCCCAAGGTCTTGGGATATTTGTTGTTGTACCGTATGTGTTGTGGTTCAGTTTCATGTTTGGTTCAATTTTTCTTTGTTCTACACTCATGATCATACATTACCATATACAAAAGCAAAGGAAAACAAAGTTAAAATTGCACCGCAACATATACTATTATAGATGTTTGTAGGTCTTCAAGCATGCATTTTGCAGATTCATGATGGCAAGAAGCTGTCATCATCAATTCTACATTTTGTCAGCTTGCTACTAACAGTGTTCCATAGGAGACCACTTGCAACAACACTGTAATGTGCTGTACTACATGCTTGCCATTAATTTTTAAAACATGCAAAATTAATATTTGTTCTTCATTTTGACTTATGGGTCAAGCATGTAGAACTGATAATTGTATAACAATAAACAATTTGTTGATGAAAAAAAATCACCTGGCTCTACTACGGTGCTGGCCATACTTACAGATGATTTATTCAGTGGTTTAAAAAAATTATCATTACTTTTGGATAAATGTAGTTGTTTCATTTTTCTTTGTTTTTACTGTAAATGGAGGATGCTATAAAGTTGCCAAAATGAGGCCAATTGTCAGTGTTTCAGGCTGGGACCTCTGCACTGTAGGTCGAGACTTTTAGAAGATCTGTCAATTCCTTCAATTCAAAATTCAATTTGTACAGTGATTTGCTTTTTCATTGCGCGTATTTGTGAAAAAAAGATCACAAAGACACTTTCTTATTACTGTAACATTATGATTTAGTATCTATTGACAGATCCTGATAGTTTTTATTTCATTTTTAATTTTAACCCAACTGTGAAGCACCTCTATCCATTATTTTATTCTACTCAGTACCCTGAGTAACATTTTAAGCCACTGTCTGAGTAAATATTTATTTTGCTCAAAATGCAGGTTGCATTGTAAGCTTTACTGAATTGTGAGTTAATAATAAAGAGTCATCATGGTTGCATTTCTCTTGAGTAGACTGATCTTGAAATTTCAGTTAACTGTACTCAACAGCTGAGCACTTTTTAAACACATATCTAATCAGGAGTTTACACTCACTATGCGTGAATGCAACAACTTACTCACTATTTTTAGTTCATTTCGTTTATTTATTATTTCATCGCATTTGCTATCCTGAACAATATACATGTAATAATACATAGATTTTACTATTCTCAGAAAAAAATATAGAAAAATTTGGGGAAGGTGTATTTTGATCACTTTTACTATACCGAGCAAAAATGTCCAAAATTTATTACATGTATTTGATCACATTTACTATCCTGAGCAAAACTGTGCAAAAATTATGTGATGACATTTACTATTCCGAGAAAAAATGTGCAAAAATGATGTTTTGATCACTTTTGCTATCCTGAGCAAAACTGCGCAAAAATGGTTATTTGATCACATTTACTATCCTTAGCAAAAATGATTATTTGATCACACTTACTATCCCGAGAAAGAATGTGCAAAGCTGATTATTTGGTCGCATTTACTATCCTGAGCAAAAATGTGCAAAAATGACTATTTGATCGCATTTGCTATCCTGCGCAAACTAGTTCAAAAACAATACTTCGAACACATTTATCACTTTGGCAAAGAACTTTCAAAACGTCATTTTGGCCATAATTTTACTACCAAGTAAATGTCTAGAAAAAAATTAAGTTATCTCTGCTTTCTCGTATGGGGGCAAATTTGAAGCAAAAACGGCATTTATCAGCATTGCCATGGTTGCAAAAATGTGGCAAATTTGATCATCTGTCCTGCGGCAAATTTGAACAAACATGAACAAATGTGGCATTTACGATATATGTGCTTTAAATTTGCAATATAGGTAAGTCCGGTTTTTCGTCCAGTGTTATTGGCTTCTGTGGCAGCTTAGAAATAAAAGAACACCAGTTGGCGATGGTCCCTTGATATCAGATTTGCACTCCTGAACTCAGACATATAACAGATCGCATGTGTTAAAGGACGCAGACAGAGCAGAGTGAACAGCCCACGCATGAACGCTGTGAAAGCGGAGAAAGCCGGATATTGTTATACACAAACATTAAAAACCAAAGATAGCTCATGTACAATCGCCTGCAGAATTATTTTTTTCTCTGAAGAAAACAAGGAGTTCGTCACCAACTCAAACATTAATTACTTTAAAGGTATCGTTTGGGAATGATATGTATACATAACAGTGTTTATATAGGGACTCCGATGTCAAATAACTTGAAAAAATTAAGTTAATACCCAAAGTGATTTGAATGTCAAACTCTGAGGTTCGTACCTGCACTAACATTTACCAGTTGGAATTTTTGTAATAATTTCTCATACATTTGTCTGTAATTTTTGCCGCGTCAGGTTCTTACACTGAAGTAAAAAGCCCAAGAATCTTGTAAGGAAAATTTAATTAACTCAGTTAGATGGAAACATAATCAGTGATAATGATCGATAAATTTTTGCCTGATTGAAGCAAGTCTTACAACCTTCTATCGACAGGTTTTCATTTTAAATCTTGTGTGGAGTGATTTAACAGTTATGCTGAGAGCGCATGGGGTGTGATACGTCCCTCCATCAGCTAAGTTTGCACAAAGGCCGGTATCTTGACAAGGCGTTTTTTTTTTTATATCGAGGCACGTTCTTCTTCACCGAAAAGTTCACTTATAAGCACGAGCTTTGTTAAAGACACAATTACGAGCTGATTTATCGGAAGTGAGAAAAACAGAGAATTTTGCTGGAATAAACTTGGCCACGGTTGCAGCAAGTTTAATTGACAAATCAGCAAACTCATAAAACAGCAATTAACGTTAAATTGCATAATCTGATCATAAGTGGGGCGAAAATTCCGCATATCTAGACAGCAATAGTTTAGTGATGAACCGTTGGTGGGTGGTGAAAATGGGGAGGCGATGGGAAAAAGATTATTGGGGATCGGCTCGATCAGATGGCGAGGAGAAGAAGGAAGAATACCTTTGCAAAACTACATTTTATAGCCACGCTTATTGTCATCTCAAATCTCATTGGCTAGACTTAAGCCACTATCCGCACCTGGTACAGCCCACCACCACCGGATTATCATGTACGTGCCACCCCTCTACATAAATTACATCATGTCGGGCCATGAAGTTTTTTTTTTTTTCCTAATTTAATTTACTTTACACTCGTCGTTGTATTCAACCAATGCAAGTGGCTGCTACAAAAAAGCCTCTACAAGCGGCGGACGCCTTTAGACTATATTTGGGTTCACAGAGATAGTTCTGATCTCTAGATCGATTCTTCAGAGACATAAAATGTTTTAACAGTTCCTTTAAGTACATGATTAAAATATTTAGTTATGTGGTCGTTCTCATGACCTTCTGACAGCACTCTATTAAAAGCAGCTGCATTCAGGATGCGTTGCAAATTCTCAAGCTAATCTTTTAATTTGGCAGTTCCGTAGCGGTATAAAATGATACCCTCTGACACAGACCAGTGCAAAAGGGGAAAAAAGAGTCAGTAATTTTAATGCGTGTCCTCGATTAAACACAAAACACTCGGACATCCGAGCATAGGAATGGCAGTTACTTGCATTTAGTTGAAATTGGTTCCTTTAGCAACTACTTGAATCTTGTTATTACAATCCGTGATGAAGTCCATGTGATAGGAGGAAACTTATCGGACAATAAACAAAGTTTGAGAATGAATATATGAAAATCATATATTTGAACTGCGGATTTATGATTGAATATGTGAATGATCATCACATCATGAACACTAACATAAACTTAAGCAGTAGTGAAATAAAGCTTGAAAAAATTTCAGGCTTGCAAGGGATTCGCACCCACGACCTCTGCGATACCGGTGCAGCGCTCTACCGACTGAGCTAGCAAGCAATCTGGGAGCTGGTCGTTTGTTGGTTCATAATATACCCGAGAGTGGTATATTACAAGTTATTTTACTGTGTGCTGCTTCCTATTTCTGTTTAAAAGATGAAAAACTCGACTGAATCGGAATCGTCCGGTTGGCTGCAAGGATAACCTTGGATACATGCAGGTGCGTGGTACCTAAGCAAAGTATCGCTGAACTATAGAGTAAGGCAATAAAAAGACCAAACAGAATTAGATTTCCAGAAGTAAATTATATTGGTTTTGGTTTGATTGTTATCGGGAAAAGAATTGCAAGTTAAGATTCATTCGTGATGTAGCTGATTTTCCAGCTTGTATTCCTCATTTTACTTGATGTGAGTGTTAGTTGATGAGGAGCGCCTGAATTGAGACTGTTCTATGCCGGCCGAAACTTCGTACATATCAAAGTTTAATCAACCAGAGAGTCGCTTTCGTTTTAAATTTCCGCCAACTAATGGATTAAAAGAAAGACGCCTGTCACTCAAAACTGAAGATATTGCAAAATGATTCTTAAATATGCGAAAGGTAAAACTCGGATTCTAGCCAACCTGACTCTCTGCTAAACGCTATAAAAGAGAACTTTGCACCTGATATTCAAGTATTTGCTGGTGCATCGGCAGAGCTGAAGAAAAGTGAACAGACAAAACTAAAAGTGTTTAAATAGTACGTAACGTTAAATGAAAATAACTTTCTTTGAACAGATAGTGTTGTAAGTACAAACTCGGATTATTAATCTAGAAAACGAACGAATATAAATTTCATGCATGTTCGCTTAATTTGTTTAAAATGGAAGGAATTTACCTTTGCTTAGTTGCAAGTACTAGTCTTTGTTGTACAATTGAAATGTGTTCCACATTGAGAGACAAAATGAAATTTCCCGTATAGGCTGTGAAATGAATGGGGTAAGCTGTGATAACAATATGCTGGTGAATTGATTCACTTCTTAAGAAGAAACTTCCGCTTTTAGAATAGAATATAATAACAGTTAAAAAATATATGTTTCGAGTGAAGAGCCGACATTCGAAAACTCGGCTAGCAACTACTCCGTTTATGCCGCGGAGGTAAAAATAATCAAACATTTGTTCGCAACGCCAAATGTTGGATGAAAGAGCTTCATTTGAATCAAACATGGAATACCACTTTAAACCAAAGACAGTCAGATGCATGGCGAAGTTGTGAGTTGATAACTGAGCGAATTAGACCGTTAAGTACAGGGTGACGATATGTCAGAGAACCCTGTTGCTAGCCTACTTAAAAAATATGTTGACAGTGTTTATACTACATATTATCATAATTAATCTGGAGCATCCGGCTTCCACCCGCGGTGAACGGTCAACTAGTCAAATTATATCTAGCTCGTGCTGAAATTTCCAGGATAAGCACCTGTAAGAAATATCATGATTATCATGACATGCGAGTAAAATCAGCCTCATACCTGCAATTGGGAGATAGCATGGCCATTTTCGCGTTAAAAGGACGGAACCTCTTAGTTAACGCACGCTAATCAGAAACAATTCTTAATTAACCGACGAGTTTGTGGTGTCCTTGACCTTGACGGAAAAAATTGTAGTCTCAAATACATTAAGCTCAAAATAAGGCAAAAACACTTCTAACAGTGGAATTAAGCTTAAAAGTTCCTTTTAACTGTTTTTAATGATTAACTTGAAAAACTGAAAAGACGATGAACGAAGATCTAATCAACCAAACTTGAAAAATAGACGATTAGAAGTCCAAAGACGACTGCAAGATTTATACAACGTATTAGTATAAATCTACTAGCGTTCTATCACGAATGCCGCTCTCTGATTGGCTACGCTACTCGCTATCTATTCTGTGATAGATAGTAAGTAGCGGTTGTCAACAAAATGGCGGCCGCTTCTTCGCGTTTTCGAAGTGTCTGCGAGGGGGATTTAGATGATTTACTTGTTTAGCTTTGAAAGGCTAGTAGATTTATACTAAGACAATTAGATTATTCGCCCCGATTTCTATGCGTGATAGCTGATTCGGGCTGCGCCCTCATCAGCTATCACGCGATAGAAATCTCGAGCTCATAATCTAATTGTCAAATATATTCAATCGTGATTCAATCAGAAAAGCCAGAGAGTCATTTCTTATAGATTTCGCGGGGAGTTTAGAGCCCCATGGTTTAAATAGATGTGATAAATTGTAATTTAGAAAGGTTAATCTTGTTTTATTTTATTTAATTAATTAATTAATTATTTTTTTTTTTGCCTAATCGTGTAAACGTCATTTCCGCCCTTCCTCGTGCAACTGCTTGATAACCATTGTTCGTAATAGAATATTTAATAAGGGCAGGAAGATGAATGTGAGGTTATAATATACATGTAAATATAAGCTTTCAGAACTTTCAATCCTCAACTTTTGCCCTGGCAATAGTTAGCACATATGTGTAAAATGCAGGCTGGCATGGTTTCAAGCAGGAAAGGTTGAATGATTTTCTCTCATGAGGCAATTGGTAGTTTCTGTGTTAGCTTTATTTCAAAAACGTATTTTTTGCCCGGGAATTGAAAGGTGCTTTCTTCATTATTTATTTTTCCTCAAACCAAACAGATCCACTGAAAGGGGCTGACAGCAAGCCGGGCAGGGGAAAAAGAAACATTTTCCGCGTTCTTAGCGGATATTGTTGTGTTACACAAACATTAAAAACCAAACAATATGTTTAAGATACCCCACGTTGGTCACCAACTCAAAGGTCAAAGTTATCGTTTGGGAAGATATATATATAGACAACAGTGTTTATATAGGGACTCCGATGTCAAATAACTTGAAAACTTAAGTTAATATCCAAAGTGATTTGAATGTCAAACTCTGTGGTTCCTACCTGCACTAACATTTACCAGGTGGAATCTTTAAGTCCTCATGCATTTGTCTGTAATTTTTGCCGCGCCAAAAGAAGCCAAAGAATCTTCTTCGAACCCGTACCCTTTTTCAGACCAAAATCTGCAATTTTCCCTACTCTATTTCAGACCTGACCAAAAACTTCATACCCTATTTCAGACCTATTTTACGTACACGGTTGGCGTAAACACAATTAAAAGACAAAAAAGAAGGGCTCAGTTTGTTGATGGCCTAATAGCCTCATGATGAAAAAGTAGCTTCATTTACAAAACATACCCAATTCAAGACTAGAATGCACAAACCATACCCTATTTCAGACCGAAATGGTCAAAATTGATACCCTATTTCAGACCAAAACAGCTAAAAAACCATACCCTTTAGGGCCGCACATACGAGTATATAGACTATATAAGGAAGTAACCCCCCCCCCCCCTCAGCCCCCCCGGGAATGAAATTAACTCAGTTAGATGGATAAATAATCAGTTTCAGCAACAGTCTTTTTCCACGAACGAAACTGCAGGATAAATCCGACCGTCCATCTTCTGGAATAGTGTACAAAATCAGTTGCAGACAGTGTGATTTTGTATACCGTGGCCAGACAGAACGACCACTCAAGACGGATCCGACGCGGGTGTCCGAGAAAAAAAAGGCTGTATTGATGTTTGATGAAAATTCAAAAGTTGTGAGTCATGTCCACGAATGTCACTATCACGTGGACTTTGACAATGTTAAAGTCGTCGGGCATGAGCCAAATTACCATAAACGGCTTTTCCTTGAAGCTTGGATGTGTGTGAAAGATACAACGGTGGGAATGACCATATCGACATCCCAGAAGTCTTTAAATGGTTGGCACCCCTTTTAACTTCAAACTCTCATGCAGAAACATTCTCTGTGGTCACGCGCATAGCGCTCGCGCAATGTTAAATTTAATTTTAAATCACGCCTTACAGCATCGAGCGTCCTTATAACTGATGAAGGCTTAAGACTTAACCGAAACGTCCGTTAAAAAACAGCCTAAAGATTACAATTCATTGACAAACACTAACTATTTTCAACGATGTCATCTCCTGACGACAGCTATTCCATATTTAACAGGAACATCTACCATTCGTAAGGATTTAGCGAAGCGGTAATAAAAATTGGTTTGAACACGACCGCATTATATGGAGAACTAGTCCTTGGCCGGTCTAAGTTCAATTTCAATTAGCCTTCCAAACTGTCTATTTGTGACTCAGATAACTAATGTCGTTAATCAACACATAAGCATACGGAGCGGGAAGACTCGGGGAGGGGGGGGGGGGGGAGGTTGCTATTACAGAAGCTGAATAATAAAACCAATTATCCTTCTCAATCTTGCCGAATATCGCCTGATTGTAGCGGAACTTCAGACCTACGGCCTCTTCGGCTACATATACATTCCCATGTCCCTGACCTTTGAGACACTGCTGCGTACAAGAACAAAATTCTTGAGACGTTAAACACACACCCAAAGAATTCGTGGTTATAAGGCGTGAATGCTCTTTTGAGGCAATATGAAAAAAAAATCTGAAAGGGCATAAAACTTTGATTAAATCACTTTTTGTACACGGATGATGAGGATGTGGTTTATTCTTCCGTAGTGACATCACCGAAAACCACATTTTCAGTACAATTTACCACCGGAAGTTTTTGTTCAGACAAATCATTTCTCAATAAGACGTTCAGTAACCTGACATAACCTGTGAAGGTAAATGGGAAGAACAACATCTGACTAAAACATTCGCAGTGTTTGCTGACTGAATTTATAAACTAATAATTAAAATTGTAATTTGTCAAAGGTAAGGTCATCACATACTTTAAGCTGTCAAAGTAACGTCAAAGTAACTGAAGTTCATCTTCGAACAGACATTTGCATTCAGATTAATAATGTGTAAAATAACTAAGCCTGCAATTTTCAGCTGTTAGGCGTCAAAAAAGTAATACGTAATTACAGAATCATTTGAATGCGGCTTGGGTGAGAGCAAAAATCATCACCACAAGAAACGTACTAAATCATGAGCTAATATACACTTAATGTATGGTCCCGAGGGAAACAGTTAGTTTTGTTTTCCCGAGAGTCCTGATGTTTCCCGAGACGAAGTCGAGGGAAACATCAGGACTCGAGGGAAAACAAAACTAACTAGTTTCCCGAGGGATCATACATTAAGTGCTTTGTTATATACCGAGACTTTCCCTTCAACAATCACAGCAAAATAAACTGACAAACAAACAAAGACGGCATTTCAAAAACACGTCTTCATTCACAAGCCTGCCGAATGAATAATTTACAAACGTTTAAAAGTACCTGAAAAAGTAGAACATGCCTTTCTTGTATTTTCCGAATCTTTTCCTCCTATTAGATGCTGAATTTCTTCGGCTGTACTTGAGAAAAACGTTTTCTTTTAGTCTCGGGTTCCATAACGTTTGTATTATCGTTGGTTTATAAAACTGAAAACTGGCAGTGTTCTCAGGTCCGCCTCGTCAATCAAGCTGACGTGAGCACGTGCCGAAGATCATGCCACTTTTTAGTCATGCACTAATCACGTGCTGCTGTATCCGGGCGCGCGGGCAACAATTGCGGAATTGTATCCCGGTCGGGATACATTTGAATTTGGTCAGGGGCACGTGACCAAGAATCAACCAATCGCAGTACTCCTTTTGTTGAGTGAAAGTGTAGGTATATAACAATATATGTTGAGCCCCGTCTGAACCATCCAACATTTTCGATCAACTTGGTGTTGGAATTTGTAATTTATGTTACTTCGGTATTGTAATACATATCCTTTGTTAGTATTGTAATGTTTATTGTATAATGTAACTCTGCAAATTTATGTGTCTAAAAATAAAATTATTACAAAAATTAATATTCTTGTTGGAAGAATATGTTTGACCATTTAGCCGCCTATTTCAACTTTGCATATGGATAGTTTTGCATGATTGACTTAGATGAAACACTGATTTCAACCAACACTTCCGCGTTGAGGACAAATGTTTGATCTTTTCGCCACCTCTGCCAACAGAGCTCTTGTTAGGTCGATTTCCTCTTTTCACTCGCTTTCGGAAAAACACTTTCAGCCATAGTAATACGCAAAAATCATCAACTCAATTTGACCAGTATTGGTGAGACATTGTTTGTCCAACCAATGATTTTTGCTGACCGCCGCCCGGTTACTCTGTTGGTAGAGCACCCGATTGCTGAGTGGGAGGTTCATACAAAGGCCAGACCACAAACCCGAGTCTTGAAAGCAACTGGCAGGATCATCGTGCTCAACATTTGTTTCAGCTTTGATTAAAATTCTCGCTCTCTTCCCGAGTTTACTTCAAAGTCGGAAGCGATCCGTACGCGCGGTGAACGGATGGGAGAACGCGCCATCACCCAACTAGATTCAAGGATTTAGGATTCCAGAATGTTAAAATACTTCAGAAAAAAAAAATAATAATGATGATTAACGTGGACATTTTCTCATTGCCCAACAACTTTTACGAAACTTGAAACAATTTTTCAAATTGAGGCGTTTCCGGAACAGTTTTCTTCTCAATTGCATTGAAGTTGATTTTCCAAAGTTAGCAGCTTAAATTCTTCGAGCATTACATTATTTTAATTTTTTAACCAAAAATACTGTTCCCATAAGGGTATATAAAGACTCCTTCCTAAAGTCGATTATACCGCAATTCAATCACAGTCTATCCGAAGTATTCAACAGCTAAAAATAAGGCCGGCACGGTGCATTTCGACAAGGTAGAGAAACGGTATTCAAAAGCAGTGAAAATAGCTTTAGCTTAGATATTTTTCTCGTTCACCAAGGCTCGTGGAACATGTTCCGTCGAATGTTCCGTTGATGACGCAAAAATCCCCAAGGCATAGTTCTTCGCAACTTTCGCCAAGGGGAATTTTTTTGGCGACAATTTCAGTTCAGTGCCACGATAACTTCGGAAGGGAAAGATGTTTCTTTCTCATCACCAAAAATGGCAAAAGTTATACTTCCCGTAAAGTAAGGAGGTATTTACCCATGCGTGGTACCTTCGGAGAAATTGTGTGTTGTATTTCAAAGCTTAACTTAGGATCTTTATAAAAGTTTTGTGTCTACTTAACAGCTCCATTTGTCAGATGATCCATCCTTTTTATTTGAAATGCCAGTGATGGTGTCCTTTAAAAGTCTGCAACTAGAGTCAGGATTTCAGTCTCGAGTTCCGACAAACAACTAAACAGTCAGAGTTTTAAACTCGAGTCGTCAACCAACCGGTCTCACGAGAAACGATCACAGGCATTTAAACGCGTTTTCGCTGATGCAAATCTTTTCCATAAAAGGCTGGTAAAGACATTTAAACACAGCCAATTGTAATTATCATAGCAAAAACTATAAACTGCTATTGTTCCTTGTGGCTTGATTTGTGTGCTAATTCAATTAGAATAATCAGTTTGACTGGACATGTACTTGATTGCCAAATCGGGGATCTTACAGTTGGAATAGGCTAGGACATATGAAATAGTGATCAAATAAGCTGGCGTGACCTTCTCAATTATAATTCAATAAGAACACAATTATGAGTGCAAATTAGTAACATCAGCAATATTTCAGTTAAACATTTAGGCTGACTTAAAAACAGAAGCTTTTGAATAGAAAATTTTTTTTTTGTGTGTGTCTTCTCCAAAAAGGCTTCCTGAAAGTAAAATTCATAGTCGGTGCACTGCTTACGTCAACTTGTGTCCTGCATTTCCGTTCGAGTTCACTGACAAACGAATTAAGCGTGTATGTGATGTGCGTTATTACAGTTTTACGCTATAAGAAAATGAAATGAACTGGCAGACCAGCAGTCTGGTTGCATTATAATCATATATAAAGGAACCTTGGTTGGAAACGGCACTGAGAACACTAAAAGAGCTAGGTAAATTAAGTTTCACCCTGTGGGCAATTAAATGTACTTACAAATCTATCTATGTACAACACCCACACTCATTTATAGCGTATTGTCACTATAAATTTGTTTAAATGCCCTCTCTACCGCTTGATATACATCCTTACATTCAAGGAGTTTGTTCTTGACTATTGGTCCCACTTTAGAAACCCCGGCCTTAGTAAGATCACTTTTGATTGTTAAGAAGCAATATAGCTTTTAATGGAATCTCCGCTGAAGATTCTGCCCAGAAGCTTCCACTCGAGTCACAATGTTATCGTATAAATGGCCTTGAACGCTCTTCGTGAGTTAAGTGGGTGTTTCAGATGGAAGAGCTGATGACTTTGGGCGCAGAGTACTAATATTTTGTGTAAAGCCATTTATGGCGCTATTGCAATCGGAAGGAATCACTGAAATGATTCAGAGGATTACACAGCAGCTAAAATTAATGCCTCAGAATCAGTATAAATAAGCGACATAGCCATTAGAAAACTATAGAAATTAACCAGTTGTGACCGAAGACAGTGGACCAAATGGGGCCAAATCATTTTATTCCAGTAAGTAAAATCAATTTGAAATCGTTAATTGTTGAAACATCCATAGTTAAACGCCGTCTATAAAGGGTTAGACGTTTCATTTGTCTGTTTAAACGCTTGTATATAATGGGTTTATTGAACGCAGCGAATGATAAAAGAAAATAAAGACTGAAAAAAAAAATAATGACTGAATCCGATTGAAGGCACAAAAATGGTATAAATAATGGTGTAGGTGTATCGCCTTGTGCAGTTGAAGGGTTTTATCAGTCTCTTCAGTTTAAGAGTGCTTGACCCGGCCGAGTTACTGAAAGGAAAATTACTGTAAAACCACTTTTGATACTAGTTGTGTAGTGAGATCAATTAATTGGGAACTTAATTTAAATAGCCAGGTATTTTAGCCGGCCCTCCAGGCTACTAATCAGGGACTCTGTGTATTGTATGTTTGAGAGAGCGGCAGACCACAGCACCGGGAACTACGTCCCATACTCTTTTCGATCAATGAGTGGGTCCTTTTTCGTCCCCTTCAATTTTAGCGTGTAGGGGTGAACTGGACAGGGCCAGCGGCTTAAAGTCACTGTCTATAATGACTCGACCATCTAATGAACCGAAGCATGTGTTGATCACACAGCAACCATGATCCTACCCGGGCTATTTTAGGTCCCTTGTTACTGGTCCGGTAGCTCAGTCCTTTGCTCTACCAACTGAGTCAACCGGGCGGCAATTAATTATATCGTCTACATGCTTCAGCCACTGTTAATAGCTTTAAAAGTCGTCCCATTTATATTCATTTACATGGATTTATTCGAAGGATTGTTGCAAAAAGCCCTGTTATTTATTCATTTAATTATGCATTTATTTATTCATTTATTTATTTATTATTTTGCAACATTACATCTGAAAAGTCACAAAACATATTTTACACACAACCTGCTATTTTTGAAAGTTAGTATGGGAGGGAAATTGATGACAGTTTAAAAATTCATTGGCTGATTTTTCCAACAATGTCATTTCAAAATTCAACGTTTGCACTTAAACACTTCAGCATTCCTTGATAAACCTTTAAGCGAAAATTATGTTTCCTAGTTCACCGAAAATGCCCTCACCAATTTTATTTCCAAGCTTCAGGTTTGTCTTTGTTTTTGAGTACTAAGTCTAGTAAACCGACTTACGAAATTACGCTAAACTCGCGAAAGTTTAAAACTCCATTGGCCCGTGTCTTCGGTTCTCAACAGAAATAATTATATGTAAGAATAAAAAGAATGGACTGCGGGCCGGCGGATACGCAAATCTTAGGAAGGACCATATAATGGTTCGAATATTCAACACTTCTAACCCACCTCACCTCCGAACAGATATTTTACCGAAATTACTCGTTAGGGCCCCTGAAGGACTTCATACTGACAGTCACGACAAGCTTTTGCAGTGTTATTGATAGCGAAAATGTCAGAAGACACCAGTTGCCAAACACGATGCTGCTAGGCTTTGTTTTCAAACATTTAAAAGTAATTGAACGATTTAGACTAGAGGAAAGATGTCAACGACTGGTAGATTATATTTGCACAATTCAATGAAAGCATGGAATTAGGATTGCACCATAATAAAATTGATAGAAGAATACAGTCTGCGAACACTTTGTGACACTTAATTTGTCTAAAGGTCCAGTAAGGACGTGAGCAACCGTTACAAGCAATCAACGAGCGAGCATTCATGTGATCCTACTTCACTTTCAGATTGTGGTCATGTTGTCGCTGACGTGTGTAGAAGTCCACTCCGGCCATAACACCCTTAGGTCATCCTTCAGAGAAGAGAAGCAGGAGAACGAGTGCTCTGGCAATTTTATTTTGATACATTGCAATAATTCAAAAAAGAACGAGTGCGACGCGATGTGCAACGGATCCAACGCAACTGATCCAAGGACAAGTAAGTCAAAAACTGATAGACATTGTGGTATCAGTTTGCTTTGTGAAGAGAGATATTTTTTTGTGAAAAGAGTCGTCAGTGAATTCAAACAAGCGATGAATAAACAACCAGATAAAAGAATGACAACAAACGGACAACTACAAATAAAACATTTATTATTCGAGATTTGTTTAAAAACAGCAGATCAGCCGCCATATAACGAGTAATTAAAAACAATTAACGAAAAAAAGAAAAAACGGAAACCGACCGGCAACTAAAATGAACACAGTTTATAAGTGAGCAATTATAAATTAATGAAGCAATGACGTTTCATTTCCTATGTTTTCATTTGAAGATTTTCAGATTGAGGAAAGAAATGAAACAGTTAAGATTCAGTTTAATAACACATACGCACTGATGGCCGATGGGACGAACGTGGTTTTTAAGGTGAGTAAACGGAGCTCAGTTTTATTCTCTCTTAAGGTTATTCCCTTTCCACTGAACAATTACGACTATAACGCCCAACTACACCTTTATCTAGGCACAATTTACTTCTAGCAATTGCAAGTATTAAGGATTTACAGATCACCCTTTTATTTTAAGTTTACCAGTATTGAGATTATTTTTGCTGTGTTCAAGGGATATTCCGTTAGACTGTCGTGTTAAAATTTGAAAACTGCAACTAAGGTACGCGTTGATCCTGGCTCCTAAAATTGTCAATGCAATAAGTCTCGTTTTATTTAATTCACAGAAACAGACAGAGTCAGCTGACAAGTTCTTGTTTAAACAGCGGCTAAATTTAACCGAAGATGGTTTATTTTATCGGTACAGTACTTCTGGAAGTCCTCCAAAGTACTTATATTGCAACTGCAAGAAAGACACCTTACTTCTGACTAGTGATCCTAATGATAGGGGATGCCGTTTTCTAAAGACTCCCTAAGAAAAAAGAAAATAATCTTGATCTTAATGATTTTATTAACAAGATTCATTTGCAATGGAAAATAGAAAATTGTGGCTCTACCTCGGTGTAAAAACCTGTGAAACTCACGAATGACGTAAAACAAAGAAAAGAAAACATTCTAAACAAGGTCGTACAGCAAAACAATACCTCATAAAAAAAAAAAGAAAACAAAACATTCTAAACAACGGCGTACAGCAAAACAATACCTCATAAAACAAAGAAAACAAAACATTCTAAACAATGGCGTATTGCAAAACAATACCCGATAAAACAAAGAAAACAAAACATTCTAAACAATGTCGTACAGCAAAACAATACCTCATAAAACAAAGAAAACCTTGCCAGGTTTTTAAACCGAGGTAAACCCAAAATTGTGGCATCATGTTTAGTAGATAGCACTGCAGTGAGAAAATGTCAAACTAATAGATATTGTATTGACTGAGCTCTCCCTTCCTTTTTTTTTATACCACAACTGTTATTTATGCACTACCTTTTTGTTTGAATATGTTATCTAATTTATATCCAATAAAAAAATGTTACAATTAAAAACCAAAACCTTACAAGGACTCATTTGGCTGGCTGGTTGTAAACCGGAACAAAGGACAGGAATACCGTTTTCTAATGACGCAAGTGTCTGGGTTGCAAAAGAAAACAAAACATTCTAAACAATGGCGTACAGCAAAACAATACCCGATAAAACAAAGAAAACAAAACATTCTAAACAATGTCGTACAGCAAAACAATACCTCATAAAACAAAGAAAACCTTGCCAGGTTTTTAAACCGAGGTAAACCCAAAATTGTGGCATCATGTTTAGTAGATAGCACTGCAGTGAGAAAATGTCAAACTAATAGATATTGTATTGACTGAGCTCTCCCTTCCTTTTTTTTTATACCACAACTGTTATTTATGCACTACCTTTTTGTTTGAATATGTTATCTAATTTATATCCAATAAAAAAATGTTACAATTAAAAACCAAAACCTTACAAGGACTCATTTGGCTGGCTGGTTGTAAACCGGAACAAAGGACAGGAATACCGTTTTCTAATGACGCAAGTGTCTGGGTTGCACACCACTCTTTCGAATTTCTTCCAAATGGAACGGCGTACGATTTTCAGAATGTCCAAGTTTGACCGAGAATGTTGCCGAGCCAGCTTTTCAATATAGCGCGTTTTAATTACAAACAGACCATCTGATTCTCCATTTCTGCCTCTGAGAAAAGGGACATACGTAAGTGTTTTCTCATGCGAGCACAAATGCCAGAGGTGTTCCTGTGCTAATTAAGAACGGTTTTGATATCGATATTCCGTTGTCTCAGACAGACTCAATGGGTAGATTCATATTGCTTAAAGCGGTGATAACTGATCAAACGTATACCAACGCAAACTGATATACGGACCAAACAACGATGCTGATGCCGTCAAATTTTGTTGCAATCTGGCAAATCTATTGAGAAATGATGATTTGGGAAATGAAGAAAACATCATTATAGGTAGTGATTTTAATTGATAAAAAAAATGTCACTCAGAATCCTCGAAGGTATGTAATAAAATCCATTGAAGATATTCAAGATGAATTTAGTCCCCACGACATTTGGCGTATAAAAAACCCAAATCAACAAACTTTACTTGGGGACGTTGCTCTCCTTATTGTATTTTGCAGACTGGATTATTGGTTGAATTCGGATTTAGTAACAAAAGTAAATATTTTACCTTCAATGAAATGGAATCACTCCGCAATTTTTCTGGAACTTGAAGAGATTAAGGAAAATACTCGAGGTCCTGGTTACTGGAAACTTAATTAGTCACTACTTGCCAACGAAGAATATAAGAATATGATAAACGAGAATTTACTAATTTGGCTTGAAGAAGGGAAAGATCTCTAAGACCCAAGATCCCTCCGGGACTCGGTCAAATTTAATATCAGAACTAGCTCCATCGCCTTTTCTAAAAAAAAACCAACAGGTCAGCGAAAGCGTAAAGAAGAATTAAATCAAAAGTACCAAGAATCAGTAGCAGCTTTTCAAGATCGTCCTTGTGACAACACACGAATAACGATGGTTAATGCTCCCATCCCATGAAGTCAGACACAACAACAAATTATGTGGGAAAAGGGGTATGGAGATGAAGTACTCGAATTGCTCTATAAAGGTTCATACCGCTCGAGTTGCTCGGCAACGAGAGTGTTAAGCCTGTTGTGAGGTCCTAATCCCCAAACCATTGAGAGGTCCTAATCCTCTCTAAGGCCAAACCACCAGGTCACTGAGAGGTCCTCATCCTCTCACGGGGTCCTAATCCCCAGGCCATTTAGAGGTCTCAATCCTTTTGAAGACTTAGCAGGAACGCATTGTTACCATGGAAACACAGCTATCCTGGGGTCCCATATACTAACAAGACAGCTGACCATATGAGTCTATTGGGCAAAGGGCGACCTGTATGGAGCACTTTATCGCCTCAGATACACAAAGTATATTCCCCATAACGAATAACAACCAAACTAAAATTAGGTTAGGGAAAAATTTGTCCCAGTAATTTCTGTGAAACATCTAGAATTAAGGGTTTTGGAGATCTAGTATATCGCTCCTTGTGAGGAGAGAGTCGAGCCTCCATTCTAGCTGAATCGAGCGTAATACCCATCAATTCTAGGAGGTACAGGGCTCGTGAGTCTTGTCGACCGTAGTAGGGAGACCTAAATTCGTAAGGGGAAGCAACATGCTAGACAGGCTTTGCTTACATCCCTGAATGGGTTTTAGGGAGAGCTGAAGCAGGTTCAATAATGAAATAGTCTAAGATGTTTGGGAAAAGGCAGATGAAAGATGTTCCTATCTTTGTCCGAATGCTTCTTGGGACTAATCCAATGGGAGATACCGGAAAAGTTAGGGAATGGTGGAGTGAGAAATGGACCTGTCACTCGACTCAAAGCAGCCTCTTTCATGAAATTCTCATTGACTACATTTGGTTGTTCTAGTGCCACTGGAAAATTACATAAGAAACTAGGGACTCTATGCCCGTTATAACCAATATCGGCACCGTACTGAAGACTATTTAAAAGAGTGGAAACAATGTAACGACCTGGGTGAATATCACATTAATGGAAGCAAGCGCCCTCCCTGGCGGGGAATCGAACCCCTGTCTCCCGCGTGACAAGCTGGGATACTCACCACTGTTATACCGAGGAACTCACGTGCTGCAGGAACTCCTGAGAACGCCCATCCTCGGAGACCAAGAGGCAGAGAGTCGGGTTTTGACAATGATTGAGGACGAGCGAGAGTTTACAAGACGGACAGGAGAGCCTCTGGGAACATTTCTTTATCGGACTAGTTCCAGAAGCCATTGAAATACAGTTTCCTGATTACGCGCAAATTTTCTGGCAAGGAATTATTTTCTGCCCAATCGGCGATCAGCTTATATATCGCACTTCTTTCGTGACTTCTTATACCGAGGGTCAAACGTCCAATCTGCTGTCAGCCATATTTCAATCGCTATATCGACACTTCGAGGAACGTTATGCACCTATCAATTTTAGTCCCGAGAGGGGGTGGGGGGGATATGGGATGAGATGGGGACTTTGAGCGACATCTCCTGCCTCAGGTGGGGAATTTTGACAACTTGACGAGGATGGTGGCCCCAGCGTGGGAAAGTTTGATCAGACTTGAAAACTGAATAAATATTAATAAAAGACCGTTTCCCGGGCTTGGACTTTGCCTGATATACTACACGCTGCGATACTGCCTTCTGGAAACTGTTCGACAAAGCAAAGCCTGGATACGACTCATACGAGTGACTTTGCCATCATGAAAATACCCATAAGTCCTCGTGAGGCACGGACAAGATGGAGGAAAGAAAGGTTATGAAGATATGTCCAATCTAATCACCATTGTTACCGATAAGCCATCGGTTTCTTCCAGTTCTTTCATTCCCGTTGTTAAAAGAAAAAACAAACTGTGATATTTAAACCTGGGGTGTGTTTTTTTTTTAAGCATTTAAGAGGTCAACCTCTTGGATCGTAATCCCTACAGTAGGGAGCTTTGAACTCGAAACTTTACCTAAGGCTGGGGAGGTTTGACACAAAATTTGCGTTTCAGACCAAAGACCGCACCCCATCCCGTATTCCCCCTTCCCCACCCCTCGGGATTAACATTTATAGGTGCGTTATGGTGGAAAGGGGCCCACAAAACCCAGATATCGACAAATTCAACTTCTACTCAAGCAAAAGTCATTTGTAAGGAATTAGAAAAATCAAGATGAAGACCAGTCGCTGGTATGGTAAACTTCACGCGAAGAATTGTTGCCAACTAGGCCACAGTTGTTGTTGTTTGGTATGAGCTTTTGTTTTCCTCTGGTGTACTCACAGGCAGTGGGCCGCTCCAGAAACTTTTCTGGGCGATGGAATTTCTGTTGCACAGGCCAGGCAAGTTTACCGATCGGGCGAGTGAAACGCAGCCGTTCAATTTTGTTTTGCTCACGAAATCGAACCGTCCACTGCTTACAATGGACTCGACGTCGCGTCTCAGCTAAGCTCAGCTCAATTTAGAGAGAGACCTTGAAATGGCCTGAGAAAATCCAGTTTAAAATAATTTACCCGTAGTCGTGGTTGTCCATTTATATTGTGACAATCAATAAAGACCAGGTTAAGTGGTTAAGGTCATTGGGCTTGAAGGCTGCTTTTGTGTGGAAAATTACGGAGGCCGAAATTACAAACAAATTTATCAAATTAAAATCAGTTGCCCAATACTCTGACATTCTCCTGGATACAGATTCCATTTTGACGTTGATGTGAGTTCAGATTATGTTTTTAGAAGAGTTTGGTCTATTCGGGTTTCTTAGCTGAAATTTTAACTTCCCGAAAATGTTAAGGAACAAACTCTTTCTTTGAGAAAATGTTAGCTGAAATGAACTTTCCACGAACTTTCTAGGGTACTGTTGTCTCTGCGAAAATTCTAGCTGGCGTTTTTCACTGCCAAAAACTGCAATTACGACCTCTCCGAATACCTCTGGGGCTATGATTTCCCCATTGTGAATCTTTTAGGCCATGTTTCAGTTAAGAAATCATAGTGAACTCTTTAATCGACGCCGAAAGCCTAAGGCAAACTAGTCTCCACCGTACAGATATCTACCGAAACTTGTCGTTGAGTGCCCCTGTAAAATGTTCGTTCCTTCATTTATTCACTTCTGTAGTCTGCACGTGGGTGCATCCGCTACCATCGCCAGTATCTTATACCGTTTAAATTATGATTGCAATTGTATGTGAGAAAGAGGGTAAGCCATTTCTTATCTGAAATTGCTATTTATCGCCTTAAATATTTATATATGCAACCAAAATTAAGTAGCAATTACGTGAATACTGATTTCCCTGTTTTGCCGAGGTTTTCTAAATCCTCGAATTGTCACGCAGTTTGATCATAAGAACCATTTAATTATATAATCGCTTTAAAACAGATTCCTTTTTGTTTACTTCTATTGCAATTCAAAACTCGTTCGTACTTACAGCGAAACAGCCAGTTCCCAGCCATTTTCTTTGCAGGTGTTTTACCCTCTTTTTATGTCCCTTACTGGGTCGTCAGTATTTCAGATCTCTTTGAGTTGTGGGAATACATCAATGCAATGACTCGAGGAAGTCCCATTATAAAGAGTGGCCGGAAATTATAAATTAGCCCTTCTTTAGCATTGGTTTTGGGGGCAACAGATTTCAGCTTTCCTTCTCTGAAAACAATCTACGAAGGGAAAATACAAATTGAATTCCGTAAAGAAGCAACTGCGGCTCATTCTTCTTTCACTTGGCAAATTTGAATTTTGATGGCTTAAATGGTTAAAAACAACCGTGTTCTGTTATAATCGATATTTTCCGCAAAGAAAACGAGAGAACCTGGGAAGAAGGGAAAACAGCGACAAACAGGGAAGAAGCTAAAGGCACACCACGTTAGTGTGCCGATATTTTAAGGTGCAGTACAAAGGGCAACAAAGTCGTGCAACTCTGCACGCAACATTGTTGCGAGTTGAAGAGCGATGTTGCCCGTTTTACCACCAGCACGAGCAACTTGTCGCGCAACAAATTTCGCTGTTTTATGCTGCAGTAACATGTTGCAGATAGTAGAACAGCCTTCTACTTTGCGCAACAAAATCGGGGAGTGTTGCGTGAGTGGTAAAACGGGCAACATCGCTCTAACTCGTATCGCAACAATGATGCGTGGAAAGTTACGAATTTGTTGCTCGTATTTCTGAACCTTTAGAGAAGCTTGTTTTCACTAACTTTTCAAAACGTTTCAAACGTCGTGCTACTGCCGTGTCGAACTCAGTTCATTCAGTGTTTTGGTTAAGGCACCAGACGGCTCTGGGTACGACATTGGACAACAACGTTTTATTCGAAGGAATTTAAATTCGACATTTGAGGGTGAAATTCGAGTTCGCAAAACATGAAGTGCACCTTTGACACCCACAGTTAGTTGTCTGAACGCTCTATCTCAAACGACTCCGATCCTTGTAGAGAGCCGATGGAGAGACTCAGGCAGTCGCCCAATTTTTCATCAATTTTTAATTCAGAGCGGGTGCTGAATAGCAGTCAATGGTACGAATGTCTTTCTCTGAATTATGGCGGAGGCCTCTAGGTTAATGTCTCTCTCCCTTCAATTCTCCAAGTAGAAGTTGTTGTTAGTCGTCTAAACGTGTTACTTAGAAAAAATATAGTATACGCAAGCTGCGGTGCAACATCAAATTTTTCCCGGAGTTTAATTTCGCGGATTCTCCATGTTTTTGCGGAAACAAATGTTCGCGAAATTGAATTTCAGAACAAATTTCTTGTCTGGCATAAATTTTGCGCTAGGAAATCATCTACTTGTGGAGCAACAAGGGACAAAAAGTTGTTTTGTTCATTAAATGTGATAACGCGAATCCTGATCGATTATGACTCAACCTCAACCGAACTGTTTGATTTCCCTTGCTATCATAATCACCATGAAAAAGGCAGGTGGCAGATTTCCAGCATACAGCGGTCATTTCAATGAAATCCATTTACCGTACATAGATAAAGAAATATTTTCGTGGATTATCTTTCGTCTGGATCTATTTTTACAGGCACTGATTTGAGGGTACCTATCTTTCGAGTTAGGAACCGAGTTGGCAACCGAGTTAGGAACCGAGTTAGGAACCGAGTTGGGAACCGAGTTAGGAACTGAGTTGGGAACCGATACATTGATTTTAGTCATCATCTTTGTATTAGCCTAGCGTGCCGTCAGTTCCGATCAGCACTTTTCCTCGCAAAACTAGAGGTTTCGCCAGGTTAGAATGCCCTGGCCGGCTTACCCTTCTAGCAGAGGTTACTTTCTGGCAAGTCTTTAAGCACGTACGAAGTCGTTCGCTTCTCTTGTATTTCGCTTAGTCGGCTTGTTTACTTCCCCGAGAGAAATCTCTGCCAAGAGCCGCTTACATATTCGTTGAGCAATGAATGTTAGTGATACGAGGAACGGGGAACGGGGAACCACAAAGGGAAGTCTGGGAACCAGTGTACAGCGGTAATCCGCAAAAAATTCAAAATGGCGGACGAGAAAAGCTAACTTGCTGTTTGCAGTGTAATTAGACGACTTGTATTCCTGGGTGAGAATTTGAAGTCAACGGTTCTGCAATGGTTGCCACCATTTGTTTTAGCGATTCGCTTTTTCCCTTCCTGAAATCGTCATTTTACGCCGGATCTCGTGCACGAAAGCTGACGAAAGTGTTCGTATAGCCCAACATCATCATCAGCAGAAAAGTAGCGAGGAGGTAACAGATCGAGATAACACAAGTAACGTACATTGTAGAAAACGTAATAAACGATATATTTATTCAAATTACTGCATGCAGAGATACATAAAATTACCACTGAACAACGAGTAAATAAATAAGCTTGTTTGTACTAATACAAATATATTAAATAAGCCAAAACATCAGGAAATCCTGGGTTCAAACCATTTACGATTTTACATCAGGAAATGCAAGTTACAATATAACCTTTTAAACAACAGCGAAAACCAAGCATTGACAGACCTTTAAAATAATATTATATTTTTAGCCGGTCAATTGTCTTGTTTGGAAGCCCCTCAAAAGAGCTTTATAGGAAAGATATAAGGTTTCTAAACCAGGTTAAAAAATTGTCTTTCAATGAAAATAGCATTTCTCCTGATCTTCTTGGACAATATTTTCCATTCTTTAACAAATTATTCTTAAATGACAACTTACTGTCATGAAAATCAACCACATGGCACCCAGACAATCTGTTTACGTAACCCTTTGTTTTTCATAGTAAATGAATAGGATTTATCATATAGTTTTCATGATCTAGCAATGAATTGCTATTAAACATATGTATTGACCAAAGCTAAATAAAAGTTAAATTGCCTTACCTGTGGTGTACTGTCATCCTTTTACCTCAGAAGTGATAATTTTAAGCGATTTTGATGGGCCTAACGTGTGGTTATGAGTTCACCCTTTAAGAGCGCTAAAAGCGTACTCTTACTCACCTTATTTCATTGCAATGGCTTATCTCTTCGTGCAATTTCCAACCGTTCTTCCCTTCGCGTACAAAGCAAGTTGTTTGGTTCGTGTGTTTTGTTTTGTTTTTCTTGCTTAGCGTTATGATTTTGTGAACTCTCTACCGGGTCTTGTCACTGTGCCCCTGATGAGAATGGCAGACCTTATGAGCCGACAATTTGTTTTACTTTAAACTATCAGTATAAGCCTTTTAAACCCTTTCTTTAGTGAGCTCACTAAATTATAATCTATAGGAATATACCAGATACAAATTCAAAACGAAAACTGTTTAATAATAGTAACTCCGAGCGTTAAATCAGACTCGCTTAGTCAGGTTTATCCTTGTGCTGTATTTATAAACATTCAAGTTCTTTCGGAGTATTCACCCGTTTGCTCTTTTCTAACAGTTCTCAGAAATTGTTTTTAACAAATTAAGTTTAAAGAAAAAACAATCAACCATGAGTCAACCATAAATCCCTTCCTTGTTGCCCTGATCGTCTGTTCGGCTGGACGGTCGTTTCTTGTTCGGACGGTTGTTTGGCTGTCGGTTCATTGTACCTTTCGGTCATTTCATCTGTTCGGTCATTAATTTTTTCGGTCGTTCATTGTTTTGGTCGTCCGGTTCTCTGGCCATTTGGTCGTTCAGTCGTTTCGATCCTGATTTCGGCCGTATTCCCGTTCGTTTATTAGCTTTTATTCGAGTAAGTTTGGTTTGGGATTTTTCACTGGTTTTCAAATCCCCGTCTAAAATGATAAACACATAATATAATATATTAAAACACATAAGGGACACTCCCTCTTATCATTTAAAACCTGGAACGGTTTACTTCCCTTTTGTTTTAATATCAAGATGGCACTTGCACACAGTAGGACTTAATACTACTATATTCTAACGATGTACTTTGTACACGGTAAAAAACGATTATATTGTGTTTTGAATGGTGAAGATACCTTTCTTCCTGCGTTAAAAAAAGAGGGCAGGCAAACGTCGTCAGGTAAGATTTACGTCATAATCTCTATAGTAACTTGATTAGGATCTAACGCATGCTCAACGGGAAATGTAAGCGGCTCGTGGCAGAGATTTCTCTCCGTGAAGTAAACAAGCCAACTACGCGAAATGCAAGAGACGCGCACGACTTCGTACGTGCTAAAAGGAAAAGTGATGATCCGGGAACTGACGCTAGGCTAATACAAAGACGATGCATAAAATCAATGGATCGGTTCCCAACTCGGTTCCTAACTCGGTTCCCAACTCGGTTCCTAACTCGGTTCCTAACTCGGTTCCTAACTCCATTGTTCATCTCCACTGATTTTTGTTTTTGTTTTTGTTTTTTGTTTGTTTGTTTTTTGTCGCTAATTGTTTTGAAATTCCACGAAACTAGCGAAAATTGAAATGCACCTAACCCAGAAATATGATTTCCGCTCATCGAAATTATTACACCTATTCCAAAAACGTGTAGCCATCATTCCAGTTTTGGACGTTTTTACTTGCTTCAGAAGTTACGAAACACTTAAGAAACGCCGATGATGGCTAGATTTCGTCACTTTTTCAACCCACAAATCAGTCATTAATAGGCAAGATTCGTTAAAAAAAAAGTAAGAAAAAAGAAAGTAAGGAAGGTAAGAAGGAAGAAAAAGAGGCTCAATGCGTTTCGAACTGGTGTAAAGATTTATTTTAGCAGAGAAAATATCTTGAGGTTATGTGTACTATAAATTCCGCCAAACGTTTTGTGGAACGTGTCATGTCAGTTCTGAAACGGGCGTTGATTCGCTGAAGATGAGAACTATAATAAAAGATCAGATGACAATGAATTCATTTAAAACAAACAAGCTTGTTTGACTAGTCGATTTGTCGATTTCCTACGACAAATTCTATCAAAACGTTTTGTGGCGTGCATATTTCTTGATCCACTAAAGGGCAAACATAGCACGTTTCTTTTAGCTTACGTTTATAATTCATCAGTATAAGAACAAAAATATGTGGACACAAATTTTCATCGTAAGAGATTTAAACCCGGCCCTTAGATGGATGAATGGATGGATGGATGGATGGACGGACGGACGGACGGACGGATGGGTTGATGGATGGGCGGGTGGATGGGTGGATGGATGGACGGATGGATGGATGGATGGATGGATGGATGGAAGGTGGATGGATGGATGAATGGGTGGATGGATGGATACTGATAGAGTTCTTGAAGCGATTTGTGTTCGTACAAGGCATGGCGTAGGTCCTGGGACGTCTTAGGTAATACCTAAAATTCATCTTTTTGGGGTAACAGTGTTGACAGCTTGTACCCTGGACATGACGTAATGAAATTAAAAAGCTTATGGTATAGAACCACGTGCCTGGCGTGCAATGTTGTAAGACCGAACCGCTGACTAAACATTCAGAATGCGAACTTTGCGGAACTGTTGTCAGAGTGCTCAATAGAAAAATTAGAGCATAAATATTTGAAGACAGTCTGATCAACTGAAGATTTGACTTGGCATATTTATTACTATATAGTTTCGTACCCCACAACCTGTACGGCACTCATCAGATAAATAGCCAAATGTGAAATTACAACGTAAAGCTGGTAACTATATATACAGGAGGAGTGGAATAGTATAAGATAACAATGGTTTCTACTTCTAAACAATAGACGCTTAAAATCCGCGTGACAATGGAAGTAAGAGTGACACTGACATTTATGTACTTAAGATGACCGGAAAAGTTTAAATTTACAACGGTTTCAGATAAACAACGGACACATTAAAATGGGAGTTATTACGTGCCAGTTTTGAAATTTTTGAGGAGACATTTGTTTGCGTGTCTACAGGAGGTAATAAGCTCATTACCTTTGTTCAAGGTGGCTAAATCAGGCCTGCAAATTATAAAGTACTTCTCCCACAGACACAAATTACATCGA
Organism: Pachyseris speciosa; assembly: GCA_016490735.1. Lineage (NCBI taxonomy): Eukaryota > Metazoa > Cnidaria > Anthozoa > Scleractinia > Pachyseridae > Pachyseris > Pachyseris speciosa. Next base: position 402,505 of record JAEMWC010000658.1, read on the forward strand.
TTGGATGCGGGGTTGTACGGAGGAGCTTGCTTTAAGATCTTCCAAGATATCCTAAAACCTGTTTTAGTGTCTTTCAACTGCCAAATATGCTTACTGAGTTTTGTGTTGAGTCTCTTGCTTGGACTGGTGAAAGAAGCTTTGTGGTTTGTAAAAACTCCTTCCCCATATTTGTGGGAAAATAATAGCGAGAAGCTGTTTGTCTGAATGGAAAAACAAGAAGCAAAAAAAGTGAAAGACCAAAAATATCCCACGCATAGAAGAACTAATTAAAGTTAAACGCCTTTTTCCAACGGCAGTGATATTTTTCGTCGCTTAAAGCTTTCTTATTTCGGGCAACTTTACATTTCGGATCGGTCGAAATTTTCATTTCCGATAACACGTTTGAAATTAAAAATCCATGCTATAAATGTTTTGTGGAGTTTACTTACCCTAGCCTTTTAAAAATAAAGCGCTTGCCTTTTTTCAAAGTAATCTCTCAACCTTTTGCTGGTCATTACCAGAAAATATGCTTTCAATAACGCAGGTATCAGGTTTATTAACGCCAAAATACATTCATTTTGATGAACGGTCATTTACTTTCGTTGTTTGTGAATTCATTGACCATTTTTGCATATTCATATATAAACATACATTAACACGAATAAGTAATCATTTCCACTATGGAGCGTTGACAGTTTTCGATCACTGTGGGTCGATCATGTTTCCGACTCAGTCTGTTTCTCAGTTTATAACTGATTTATCGTCTGTGTATTGACTTCCCTGACAAGGCATTTCAGGTGTTTACTAAAGAATTTTAATCATTTAACACGTTTCAAGAGGCATCCACGTGGGCGTTTTAGAATTCAACACTTCAAAATTTGTCTGCTATCATTTAAGAAAGTTTACATTTTCGCTATATCATATATCATTTAGTCCCTCTATCTTATTACCCCTTTAACCAAGGACATATTTCATGTATGTCAATTTGCAAATTTCATTTTTCCTCAGTCAAGGGCATAAAACTTCAAGTAGTAAGCTCATTCCCCTTTTCTGACAAAGGCTTCTCGGAAAAGGAGATAAACAGGTATCTACGTTTCTTAATTCCAGGCTATGGCATGTGATTTGAGAGGACGTAGTTATCTCTTCTTTTATGGTGATTGTAAATATACATTGAATCATGTTAGAATGCAGTGGCCTCGCAAGCTCAAGCGCTCCTTGACCAATCTAGGTTTTTGTTATCATGCATGATATTATCAAGTGCTTGAAAAAAAAAAAAAAAAAACACTCACTCCTTCAGTGAAAAATAGCTGATTTTTCGATAAAGATCTAGTCAAACAAGCACCCACATGGAAGAGAATTCTAGACTAACAAGGGTTAAGCGTTGTTTTGGCCTTTCGTAATTCCTTTCGCATGGCGGAACTGGCAATTCCGGGAATTTTCTAGGCGTGTTCCGTTACATTTTTACGGCGTAAAGTCAAATTAATCGAGATTAGATTCTCTATTCGAAGCAATTTCATACACCAAAGGTTTCTTCGAGAAAATGCTTTTGTGATTTTGTTTTTGCTGTTGCATGCTGTTGTTATTTTTTTTCTTTATGGTTTCAGTTTCAGTTGATTAGGATTGATGCCTATCCCCTCTCAAAAACAGCCGAGAAACCGCTAATAGTTACAGGGCCAGTAAGGGGCTAAATATGGTTGGGTGTACGAAAAACTTCATTAATGATAACAACTGCTTTGGAGGCATATAAAAAAAAGACAACGGTAGTCCATAAACCAAAGCTTTTCTAGTGGGGAAAAAAAAAAACGCGAGTAAAGGCCTAAGTAAAAACGGAAGTTACGTGCCTTGGCATCTTATTAGAGTTTGGAAGTTGGAACAATTTACTGGCAAGAGTTATGTCACTTGAAAACCACCATATAGGAGGTTTCAGCGTGAGGCAACCAAGCATGTCACATCAAGCAAATGACAAAAGTTATTCCCAAATAATTTGTCTAACTTGCAGTATAAAACCTTTCATTTTTTCCAGTACTTATCGCTGCATATTTTAAGTAACGAGAATCACTTCGTGAATTTTACGGGGCCACTTTTTCCTTGGCAAACCCCGTTTACACTAGCATGTATAAGGGTCGTTTACATCAAGAAGTTTATCGCGGGACATGAAAATCTATTTTATCGCAAATATTCTTTGGAGAAAAAAACGTCTAATTACTAATGTGAAAAGAGAAAATGATATTTGCCTGTGTACTCATTTCGATAATAGAATTACGCCTCGGCTTACATAAAAATCTTCCCTGCTACCAGAGGTTTCTTCTGCCAGCAGGGCCGGAAATAAAAATCACGCCGGCCAAGGGCGCCTATGCTTTGTCGCATAAAAATTGCCATAAAATCTACATTAAACCAAACGGCTGATTCTTAACGATATCCAAAAAAGTAAATTTAATTTAGTCATAGTTTACAATTTTTGAAAACGCGGTCACCCCGTGCTGTTGAAGACGGTTTTTTTGTCTTCAAATCACGGGCTCGTAAAGTCCAGGTAATCATGGCACGTTGCGGGCCAAATCTACAAACTTCCAGGGTCTCGTTTTCATTCCTAAAACGGACAAATTACTTCCTTGGCACTTAAAATAAAAAGTAAAAACATAAATCGATGTTTAGGTAACCTCAGAATGGAAGATCAAGGTGAACAGAGCCCTCAAACTTTTCTTGTGAATAATTTCTCCTTCCCTCAACCGCGACGAAAACAAGGCGATCGGTGCGCTTTCAAGAGAGTTTTGAATACAGATAGCGGATTTAAAGCAGCTGCCTGGACTTTAGAAAACAAAAATGGCAATGTACATATTAGTTGGAAGTTGAATTCAGCGTTTAGCACGATAGGCAAAGCCACAGCCGATAAAATAACTGCAAAATTTGTGGGAAAAACTCACGCTTTCGCTTTTGCGTGAATAATTAATTCGAACACGCGTTCACGCAGCGAATCGCGTCTGTGAAATTTGGAACATTTTTTGTGCTTTTAGATAAGTTTTTTTGCCTCATCTTGAATGAAAATTTATTGTTATTGAACTTCCTGTGGCGTTTCTTTCATTTGGTTGCCTTCATTTGAGAGTTTTAGTGCACGCTGGATTTGGATTTCTGTACATTTACGGCAACCCCCGTGATTTGTTTGTTTAGTATTTTCGCTTCCCTCAAATATATTTTTATTGAGTCTTGTTCAGTTTCTACGGAACCACTGGGGATAGAGCTAAGTTGGTACTAAATTTACACAGTTGAAAAACGATTTATTTCAAAATAATTGCCTTGTTTTTGTCGTCTTTTTGATGTACAACTTTCCTCTTTCTCTCGCCGCGCTGTAAAATTTCGTCGGGCGGCGAAAAAATTATCCGATTTCTTCTTTTTGAATTCGTTTTACGTGTGTTTTTCGCCGAGGACTTCGGTATAAGAACCGAAGGAATCCTTTTAAAGAGGAACTTTTTTAATATGCTACTCTTGTTCTTGAGACGTCTTATAAAACACAGTGAATAAACTTACGTTTTACAATAGATTGATGTAAAGATAGTTTTGAAATATGTTCACTTTGATTCTCGATAAAAGGTTCACTCTCAAGTGCAGTGGTCGCTCATAAATACGTCTCTCAAAAAATCCACTCTTAAGTTTTCGCAAATGAAGTCGTCTCTCGTAAAGGTTGTAGAAGTTTTCGTTCCCCCAAAAGTTATAATCTTTGTCTGGAATGCCTTCGATAGTAGGTTTCACGGTAGCCGACGCCATCTTGTAAGTAGGGCTAGAATGCTCGGAGAGACTGGTGCGAGTAGGGCAAAGCCTCGTACAATATGCCAACTTTGAGTCATTTTGTTTGAATATTCTTTCTTTTTTATTAAATTTTGATGGAAGACGAAAAATATCAGTTCGAGGACTTTCTTCATATGACTTTAAGCTCTCTTCAGGATTATTTAGGGCTTAGAGGTCTTTCAAAATGGGGTTGTAAAGCAGAACTCGTCGCTCGAGCTTTTGGCGCTTACCAGTTGAAAGCACCGATCAAGTACACACAAATTAAAATATCCGAAGAACTCAAGAGAGAATACCATCGTGGACTTTGAGTATGCAATGCTCCGGATCCAAACACAATTCCAGCGGATAAATGGCAGGAAATTGTTTTGACGTGGCCCGATGTGGACGAAGGTTGCTTGCCTGACCAGCGCAACAAGGTTTTTATTGAAGGTAACGTGACTCCTTCAACTAAACTAGGCGATCGTCCACACAACACCTGGATTTTGATAATAACTCCATTTTGACCACTTGGTGTACATGTGTAGGTGGAACAAGCCTGTGCTGCAATCACATTCTTGCTGTTTTATATAAGATAAATTTTGATAGTCTAGAACTGTATTCATACACATATTGGAGCTTTTATGTCCTGGTTTGTTTTGAATAAAATTAGACATGAAACAATCGTGGCTGTAAAATAATCAAATGAAAACTACATTTTGTGTGTGGTATGTCTGTTGTTTGTACATTGCATAAGTATCAAATGTTTGGGTGTTTTTATCCAAAATGAAATTACAATTACTATGGAAGATAAAAATAATAGAGTAATACACATATATTATAGATTGATAATTATAAATTAATACACTATCTTATAAATGATATTCTATTTATCTATCTATTAGTATCATAAGTGTGTGTATTACTTCAGTTTCTCTGCCCTTTATATACCATTATGATTTAAAAATACCAGACATTTCAGTATAATAAAATTTGCACATGTACTTTTTATCAAAGCACTTTGTTTTCAAAGGCACATAATACCATGAGTGCCTAAAATATACCAAGATTTCAACTATATACAAGTTTCTTTTCTTTACACAATAAGTGGTCCCTGTAAGTTACATAATGCAGCACACACAACAAGTATGTCATCAGCTATTGGAATGACAGATATTGGCATTTCTTGTTTAAGAACTCTAAAAACTTATAGTCTTCTAATCGCCCTTTCGACATGTATTCGATCATAAGCGATTCGTGAGGTTTGTCATACATCTTTGGCAGACATTTGCATGGAAGCAGCAGAACCCGTAGGAATTGCAAGATTTGCACCCATAGTCAGTAACTCCTCTCTTATTTTGAAGCCCCTGTCCGCTAGCACTAAATCATATCGCTCAATTTGGTTATAAAAACCACTGTCTCTAACAATGTGGATGTCACTTGCCCTCCCACGATAAACAGGTGAAACCCATGACACTGCTCCTCTAGGAGTTATTGCAACCAAAAATTTAATAGTGTGGTGGTGCTTGTATTCAGACCATAATGCCACTACCACATCCAAAGCTGTTGGTATTTCTGTAAATACTTCACTGTAGTCTATAATAACCCTGCACTTAGGATACATTTTCTAGAAAAAAAATAAGGTAAGTTTTTTTTCACTTGAACTTTTGAGGGCCACACAATCAATACCCCGAGCTCTTAAGCCAAAAATTTAATCCACGTTGTCAATACAGGTGAAATCTGTGATGACGTAACATCAAACCTGAAGGCTAAGTCTTCAACTAACTGTACCATCCTCAACCTCATAAGTACTAATAGAAACTCTTGTTCAAGAGAAAGACTTCTTGGGGGTCCTTTCCAATCACTAAAGTCCACATCAGGTACTCGATTGCTGTGTGGTGTTTTCAATGTCAACACTCCTCCACGCCAATATTGCAGATGCTGTGCCTTCGAAACAATGTAATCAAATAGCATATAAAATGTTTGAGAGTTTGGTAGTCCTGAAAAACATCTCACATTACTTTCTCTTCCGAGATGACTGATTTCCAATCCTATGTTGAAACTTATCTGAGTAGCCTTTTCTTGCGAGAGGTCGGAAGATTGATTAGCTTTCGTTGATGACTCGATTCTTGGAGCCCTCTTCACCCTCGCCCTTTTCTACAGAGAATGATCATTTAAATCTCGCTCACATAGAAATTAAGTAGGAAAACTGTTTTCAGTCGTTGGTTTCCCGTCCACAAAGTGATTGGAACAGATCCTCACTTGTTTTCCCCATTTGAAATTCGCTAGGCCTTTAGACACCTGCGATATCCAGTGTTGTTTTCTTTTTTCGTCTTTCGGGAAAGCATGAAATATTAATTCTTTAACTGATGACTTCTTTTGCACAATTTAGTCGGATGTCTCTTGTCATTGTCACAACCAGCAACACAGCAACGATCGTGGCCACCCATTTAGGCAATACAAGACAAAATTAGTTGTAACCTTAGCAAAAATCGAAACACAGTTGACACTAAACAGTGAAATATACACGCCATCTTGCCCCACTAGCCCCAGTCTCTCCGAGCATTCTAGCCCTACTTACAAGATGGCGTCGGCTACCGTGAAACCTACTATTGCCTCGAGTAAAGTTACTATGTGCACTTCGAGAAATTTGTCACAGCGGAAAGCGGGGCCCTGGAAACGAGACATTGAAAAAACGAAAGAAACAAACAGCATTTTATGACCGGTTCCAGCCTTCGGCTGGCCCCGGTAAAAATATAGCATGTGAGGTGAATTGATTACAATCCCGAGAGCACTCGATTGAAGTAAAAGCTCTTGGAGATTTATGATGATGAATCAACTGTCTGCGGTCTGTGTATATGCTATTGCAAAAAAAAAAAAAAAATAGAACCAAACGTACCATTTTGTAGATTTATTGTAAGATTAGTTATAGAATAACTTTGAATTTAGAAACTTTAACAACAGTGTTTCACAGGCCAGCAAACATGATGAACGCTCATGCATGTCATAAGTTAAACTGCTGAACCGTGTACAGACGGCTTTATTCAATTGCAAACCAGACTGTGTACTGACGCCAGATAGGCTTTTTTCAATCCACACGACTTAAGGTTTCAGAAATGCATAAATGCGACAATTGTGTGAGTTAAAATTCGAGGATTTTAACCTCAGCTAAACAGTGAAATCAGTGTCCACGTATTTGCTGCGCATGGTTGAATATAAAGCGATAAAATCGCAGCTTGTAATATTTGCCCCTCTCCCCGCCCCCGCATTTTCACAGACGAAGAACTTCCGGTATAATTTAAACGGGATATTAAAGACATTGGCGATGGTAGCGTGATGCAGCCATGTGCAGAGAAAAAGCAATAAACGAATAAAGGAAAATTAAGTATGAAAAAGGAATAAGAAAAGAAACGCACGAAAAAAAAAAAAAAAACGGAGGAACGAACGAACATGCATACCAATCAAATTATATTTCTACTAGAACTTTCTCAACTAAAGTACGCCCATCAATTATAATTTAAAACTGTCAACTGGTACATATTGAGTGACTAAGTATTTATAAGTTTTAACACTTAAACTGAATCCGAGTTGTGTCTGGGTACGTATTAAAGAATGTAATTGTCCTGTTTTATTCGGCTTTCAATTTCGTAATCAAGAGAAAACGGAGAGTTTTCCTGTAACCGTTGTGCAACTAAGCAACCTGATCATGAACGCGTGATAGGAAGCTCCATAACTACTTAACCGTTTAGCGCCGTAGTGTTTGGTCAAACAAGGTTATAAGTACGATCCAGTCCTTGAGATATTAAAAAATGATAAACCATAATCACAGCAAGAGGTTAAAGCAAAATCAAAGTCAAGTTAAGTTTGACTGAGATGTGAATGGTTCCTATCTTGAGTCGGAAGCTAGTATATCTTGAAAAGCGTGTTAAAGCGGTGCTGCAGTACTAAATGGTTTCCGTTAACGCAACCACTGATCGAAGGCTTAAAAAAATTTCAGTCATCAACAAACAATTTTCTTTTTGTTTCGAAATGAATTAATCGTCTAAATTTCAAAGTTCTGATAACCCTAGAATACTTTGATTATGACTGAATCGGATTGAAGGTACAAAAATGGTATAAATTAGGTGTAGGTGTATCGCCTTGTACAGTTGTAGAGTTTTATCAGTCTCTTTAAGAGTGCTTGAACCGGCCGAGTTACTGAAAGGAAAATTACCCAACTTGATGGAGGTTACATACTTCTTTGCAGTAAGTAAAACCAGTTTTTGCTACTAGTTATGTAGTTAAAGCAATTAATCGACAGCTTAATTTAAATGGCCAAGTATTTTAGCTGGCCCTCCAGGCTACTAATCGGGGACTCTGTGTATTGTACGTGTGAGAGAGCGGCAGACCCCAGCATCGGGAACTACGTCCCATACTCTTTTCGATCAATAAGTAGGTCCTTTTTCGTCCCCTTCAAGTTTTGCGTGTAGGGGTGAAGTAGACAAGGCCAGCGGCTTAAAGTCACTGCCTATAATGACTAGATCATCTAATGAGCTGAAGCATGTGTTGATCACACAGCAACATGATCCTACTCGGGCTATTTTAGGTCCCTTGTTACTGGTCCGGTCTTTGGTATTCCGGTTAGCTCAGTCCTTTTCTCTACCAACTAAGTCAACCGGGCGGCAGTTAATTATATCGTCTACATGCTTCAGCCACTGTTAATAGTTTTAAAAACCGTCCCAATTATATTCACTTACATGGATTTATTCGAAGGATTGTTGCAAAAAGTCCTGTTATTTATTCATTTATTCATACATTTATTTATTTATTTATTATTTTTTTTAGCAACACTTTTTTTGAAAAACAAAATAACCCATTAAAAGGTTAATTTGCAACATTCAATCTGAAAAGTCACAAAACATATTTTACACACAGCCTGCTATTTTTTGAAAAGTTCCGTCTATTCAATTTTCCCAGTTGAGCTAGTATGAAAGGGAAATTTATTGATCACAGTTTAAAAATTCATTGCCTGATTTTTCCAACAATGGCATTTAATAATTTAACGTTTGCACTTAAACATTTCAGCATTTCTTTGATAAACCTTTAAGCGAAAAGTATGTTTCATAGTTCACCGAAAATGCCCTCAATAATTTTATTTCTAAGCTTCAGGTTTGTCTTTGTTTTTGAGTACTAAATCTAGTAAACCGACTTACAAAATTACGCTAAACTCGCGATAGTTTAAAACTCCATTGGCCCCGTGTCTTCGGTTCTCAACAGAAATAATTATATGTAAGAACAAAAAGAATGGACTGCGGGTCGGCGGATACGCAGATCTTAGGAAGGACCATATAATGGTCCGAATATTCAAAACTTCTAACCCACCTTACTTCCGAACAGATATTTTACCGAAATTACTCGTTAGGCACCCCTGAGGGACTTCATACTGACAGTCACGAGAAGCTGTTGCAGTGTTATTGGTAGCAAAAACGTCACTGAGAAGACACCAGTTGCCAAACACGATGCTGCTAGGCTTTATTTCCAAACATTTAAAAGTAAATGAACGATCTAGACTAGAGGAAAGATGTCAACCACTGGTAGATTATATATTTGCATAATTCGATGAAAACATGGAATTAGGACTGCCCCATAATAAAATTGATAGAAGACTGAATACAGTCTGCGAACACTTTGTGACACTTAATTTGTCTAAAGGTCCAGTAAGAACGTGAGCAGACGTTACAAACAATCAATGAGCATTCATATGATCCCACTTCACTTTCAGATTGTGGTCATGTTGTCGCTGACGTGTGCAGAAGTCCACTTCACCACCCTTAGGTCAAGCTTCAGAGAATATAGGAATAATTGCGTTGGCAATTTTATTCGGATACAATGCAGTGGTTCTAATAAGGACGAGTGCGAAGCGAAGTGCAACGGAAAAGACACAAATGATACAAACACAAGTAAGTCTAAAACGTATCGGCATTGTGGTATCACTTTGTTTTGTGGAGAGAGATATATATATTTTTTTGTGAAAAGAGTCGTCAGTGAATTCAGACAAGCGAACGACGAATAAACGATGAATAAACAACCAGATAAAAGAATGACAGCAAACGGACAACAACAACTAAAACATTTATTTTTCGTGATTTGTTAAAGAACAGCAGATCAGCCGTCAACGAACGAATAATTAAAAACAATTAACGAAAAAAAATGGAAACCGACAGGCAACTAAGATGAACACAGTTTATCAGTGAGCAATTATAAATGAATAAAGCAATGACA
>JAEMWC010000658.1:420000-506277 GCA_016490735.1 Pachyseris speciosa
CCAGTCTCTTTTGATGGAAACAAATATGAGTGTTTTCAACAACTTCAATTTCACTACTATGCATTGGTGAGCAGTCCAGTTTATTTACATACCCCGGAATACTGTCACTGCCACATTAAGTTTGTCCCTTTGTTACTTGTTTCACTTCAAATAATAACTGTTAAACCTTAACAATATTTTGTAATCTTTACTCCTTGGATTAAGTGCTTTTCTGTAATCCCTGGGTATTCTTTCTTTACTTAGGAAATTTGTACAAGGGCTCAATTTGGAAGTAGCAATGCAAGTACTTCCAATGTGGGGGATGTGGTCAGTGCCTTGGTAGTGACACCAGCACCATTGATGCCCGATGAAGTTGAAGCCTCAACGTCAGGTGACAGCTTAAGCACGTCCTGTGTGGCAGATGTCCTTCACGAGAGTGACATATTAGAAGCAAGAGCAGAACCAACAGCTCACATTCCTCTTCGGTAGCAACTTCTTGTGACAGAGGCACTCAAAAGCCCCCAGTACGCAAAGTACCCTACAAGGAGTTGTCCGACCGGGCACAAAGGCTTGTCAGGGCTGACGTCATTGAGTTGATGAGAGATGAAGTAATGAAAACTGTTCATTTTGTGCCAGAAGATATGTCAAAATTTATGAATGAATTACTTCAAAACAAGAATTTCCGTTCATCATTTGGGCTTGATGTGGACAATCAAGACATTTGCAATAACCCGACCATGCAATCTCTTGTAAAAGAATATAGAGCTTGTATGGACAAAGAACAGAAAAGAGAAGCGAGAAGGAGGTCCTTGAAACAAACAGGCAAGATTTGCATTGGCAGTTCACTTAAGGATTCACGTGTTACTCTCACAGGTGAAAAAACACCAGAGCACTTCAAGGACAGGGTTAGTGCTGCAAATTCCATTGGCAGACTAACTTGTTATGCAGATGAGAGGCGAAGACTTTTGTCCATTGTTTCCATGGACTATCCGTACAGCATGTTGCAAGAATTGTTTCACTGTTCTTCAAAGACAGTAGCGGCAGCAAAGGTCCATTGTATTTTGTTTGGCCGTGGAGGAACCCCTCCAGCAAAATTCAAATTTACAAGACAATGTGTCAGTCCTGATGTGCTGATGGAACTGTCTGAATTTTTCAACAGAGAGAGTGTTTCAAGGCCTTCTTCCTGCAGAAGTGTAATAACAGATGGCCAGGAAACACCGGTCAGGTATTGGAAGGACAATGTTAAAGAGATTGTCAACCAATATCTCCTGGAATTCCCCAGTGGCGTGAAGCGCACTTTTATTTACACACACCTTCCACCCAATTTCCGCTACAACACCATGCTTGCAGGGCTTTGCAATCTCTGTGATGAGTTTGGACATTCAAATTTTGAGAAGTTTATGACTTTGCTTGGCAGTGTCGAAACAGCAACAATGGTGTCTGTTAAGGATTTGAGGGAAAAATTGTTGCAGCACCAACGCTTCATGAAGACCCAGTTTGCCCACCAGGTGCAGAGGCATTCTCCATGCTTAGAGCTCTGCATGACCAATGCATTTGCCTCCTGTTCACAACCTCATGACAGGTTTTGCCCAGATGCTTGTGGCATTTATGATGTTTACAAGCAAGTGCAGATGCTGTTGTCAAGTGTGCCAAGTGCAAGTGAACAAGATTGCCTAAGGAAAGAAGTGGATGATCTGATGCAAGTTCATACTCAATACACCGCACATCTGTTACGGACACGTCATCAAGGAGAGTACTATAAGTACATTCTGGACAACCTGCAGGCTGGTGAAGCTGTTGTAGTTGTCGACTACAAAATGAAATTGGAGTTAGGTGTTAGAACGCGAGAAATCCAGAGAGACTGGTATGGGAAGCGTGGAATTTCCCTACACGGCTTCCTTGCCATTGCCCAAGTCAGTGAAACAGAGAGAAGAACAGAGGTGATTGATCTCTGGAGTGAGGACACCAAGCAGGATGCTTGGTTTAGCCAGAGTGCCATGGATGTGTGCTTTCGCTGGATGGAGAAGGAGTTCTCTGGCTTTCGAGTATATTTATTTTCTGGTGAGTATTCATCTTAGCGAGACTATATACATTTGTATAGGTAGTAGCATGATTTGTAGTGATATTTGGCATAAATACCACGCGTGATACTTCAAAATTGTTGTACGTAATTTCACGAGGCATTAGGCGAGTGAAATTCGAGACAATTTTGAAATATCACAAGTGGTATTTATGCCAAATATCACATACAAATCATGCTATTATTTGTTTATACTACTACCCGCAAAAGGTTTGTAATTTTCACATGTAGGCATTTCAAATTAAGCTGAAATACCACTGCTCTGAGTTAATTAAATTGCAGAAATTTCTCTTGTAGTAGTTTAAAGAAAGGAAATACAATATTGTAGTATAGTAGTAATTTGTGTCAGTTTGGAACAGTGAATGGAAAATACACTACAGTAATCAAACTGTAAAACATTCTTTGTGTCTTAATCAGCTATAACTTCCACCTGAGTTATTAAAAAATTCCCAATGGGATACATTGTATCTGCATCTAAGGGAACTGTCACTCCTTTACAACCAAGTGAACCTGCAGAATCTGCTTTTGAGTATCCATTGCATTCTTCTAGGTCTATTTGGGGCAGCACATTTTTTTGGACTAAGTGTTACTTGGACAAAAGGGATTGTGGACTCAAACACAAGCTATAAAACTGAAAATTTAAACATTATCATTATAAAGACTGAGTACCTAATATTGTGAAAATCTTTTTGTCATTTAGACAATGGCCCACACTACCACAATACAGGGTTCATCCTGTATTTAGCAGAAGTAAGCCAAGCATTCCAGCTGACTTTGGTGGAGTATAACAATTTTGAGGCTGGTGAAGGGAAGTCAAAGCTGGATACCCACTTTGCCCATATCAGCCATAAAATTGTTCGATGGGTCAGAGTGGGTAACAATTTGGAAACAGGAAGTCAATTGGGAGACCTTATAGGGGTATGTATATATGACTTGTGTAGCAACTCTCTAAAAGCACCCATCATATTTCCAATGTTTGAAATATGCCATACCCTCTCTCCTTTTTAAGGGGTAATCCTTCCCCTCCCTCTAATTATGTTCCCCAGTTATGAGTATATTTTTGGTTAGCATTCAGTTACATTGTATTTTCTTGTCTGCATTTTTTTGTGTAAATGTCTGTATTCAACCTGCAATGTTCAACACTTTGTATGCAACACAATGCGATGAAATTTGGAATAATACAGTGACACTAAAGCTTACAACTTACAAACACTTCGAAAATACTTAACCATGAAATTAGAGCTTCTCTCCAGTGTAGAAAATGATGAAAGTGTTAGTAACTGTATTGTACAATTTTTGTCAGTCAAAAGCAATTTCTTTATTATTTTTCTTGTTTACCTGAGTAAACTGCAATGGTCACTTCAAAATAATTACAATAAATTAATTAAATTGTTGTCATTAATTCATCACAAACCAGAATAAAGTGAAATTATTTTAATTCTAGCACAAGCATTGCCATCTTATTATTATTATCACAGTCTACTTCCAGTAACTCGAACCCTCCATAACTCGAACCTCCCGCTAACTCGAAGCGATAATATTTTCTTTTCCCTTCTGAACAGTTTCCATATAATGTTACCCTCAATAACTCAAACTCCCGATAACTCGAACTTTTTTCTGTTTCCCTTGAAGGTTCAAATTATCGGGAGTCGACTGTATTATTATTATTATTGTTATTATTTTTATTATCTAGTATACTAAAAATGATTTAAGGGCTTATTGGGAGATGGATGGTTTTGAGTGCTTGGCTTGGTAATTACTTCTATCATTGTGCCTTAGCTGCTTCCTAATGTGACAGTTCCTTGTTTGTTTAATTTTGCAGTCAATGAAGAATGTCACTTGTAGAAAACTCCTCATCGACAGAAGCAAGGCACCAGAGAAGCTGGGGACACTCAAAGATATCTCCCTCTTTGGAAGCTTTGAGTTTCCAACTTCTGGCCCAAACAATGGAGGACTTATAGCCCATTCTCTTGCAGGCATTGGCAAGGAATTGAAAAAAACCCAACAGCAGCTCCAAAGTATTGCCAATCGCACACGTCCCATCGCAGGTGCAACTGGTGCTGCTACATCTGAAGAAATTCCTGTCCTTCAAGAAACAGCGGGTACAAGACAAAGTGGAAGTCATGAGGTTTACAGTGTCCGTTTTGTGCAACATGAGATGGAGCACCAAAGGAGTTCAGATTCTTCCGAGATTGTCAGCACCGATCAGGACAAGTTGAACCTCCTAAAACCAGGTTTCGCCTTAAAAATTGGTGGCGCAAAGCGGACAGTGTTTTCCCTTCAGCAGAAGGAGGTTATGATCGAATTTTATAACAGGCAGGCAAACTATGGCATAAGGGCAGACCCACTGGACTGCATTTCAGCTATGAGGGAAAGAGGCTTGGAACCACTCAAAGAAAGTCAGATTAAGAGCTGGTGGAGCACTTACCATCAGAAGCGAAAACGAGAAATGGAGAGTATGGCTGCAGACATCCAAAACGCCCGCAGAACACTGCCTGCTCGGAATGCCAATCAACCGAACCCTTCTTCAGCGTCTGGACTGACAAGGTCCACAGGTTCTTCACTCCCCTCATCAACTCCATCCTCATATCCAGCATCAAAATCTACAGGGGCACCCACAGCACCAGCACCTCCATGCACATCACTTCCTGTAAGCTTGAACACTTCATCTACACCTGTATTTGCAGTTACAATAGCACCCATGGCACCATCCCCAGCACTAGCACCAGCAGCAGCACCCCCAGCCACACCATCCCTTCTTGTACGCCCCAGTACTATATCAGCATCTAACACAACACCTGTAGTGACACCATCTGTAACTGGAACAGACGTTGGATGTGGCATCACAGAGTGGTTATTTCCTAGTATTGTCAGTCAGTCAACAGTCGATGGCAGAAATGGTAGCAATGCATGCTCTTTTATTGCGCTTTGCTTTGGCTCCATTTATCGCCAGTCCAGTTTACCTATGCCAGCTGTTGGACAACCCCTCAACAGACAATGGGAGGCAGTTGTAATAGAAGCAATCAGGACTGGAAACGATTTTCATGATGAACTGTTTGGAGGTGAGGGGATTGATGTTGCTGTGGAAGATGCTGTTTCTGCAATTGGTGACCACTGTCACATCAGTGGTATTGTGCAGGAGTATAATGTGTTTGGTGCAGATCCACTGAATCAGTTTGCTGCAGTGATAAACTTGATCCTCCAACAGAAGCAGTCATTCCATGTGTTAGTGGTCAACGACAAAACAATGATTATCATTGTAGACAGTAATGGAACTTTGATTTTCTTTGACTCTCATATTCATGGCCACCATGGAGCCTTGGTTGCTCGAAGTGACCCTTACCAGGGCCACCAGGCTCAATCATTTTCAAACTGGGTCAATGACATGCTAAGAAAAAGTCATGGTGTGGGTCTTGCTATTTGCTCATTGACCACAGTTGGTTACTTTTGAGCAAAATTTAACTGTGGACAATATGGGGGTCAGTTTCCCTAAGAGTTAACAATAGTTTGCATTATTCCCTGCAGTAGGACTGTCACTAAGATTTCAAATGCTAGAATAATTATTAGTAAAAGGTGGAACAAACAGGTAGAATTTTCTTTTAGTTCTATTTTCCCTATGCTTCAATGATAGTAATGGCCTGCAGTGTACCCTTAGTGACAGCCCTGATGCAACCAAGTATGCAAATCTATTGTGGTTTTACTTGATGCCTGGTTCCAAAAATGTAAATATAGATTGTGGCATAGAAAGTGCGAAGTACGGACTTTTATTCACAAGTTGCAAAACTTGGGAAAACGAACGAGTGAGCGCAGCGAACGAGTGAGTTTTCCAAAGTTTTGCAACGAGTGAATGAAAATCCGTACAAAGCACTTTCTATGCTGTAATTTGTTTATTATATATATAACGAGAATTAACCTATACTTGAAATCAGTTTTGTTTTTCCCGATTCAATAAGCTTACATGAAGAACAGCAAAAATTCAAGACTGATCTACATGACCGAGCGTAATAAAAAAAACATGTCCGGTTTCCAGGACAGCAACAAGTAGACAAAGAGGCTACACAAGCTTAAATATCACTTCCTATTTAGAATAACCGAAAAATACGGGAGAATTTGTAAATACAAAGAGCGAGATGTTTTCGCTTGTCCTTAATCCGGCTGTCAGATTCTAAATCTTGATCATAAAGATTCAGTTTTAGGTGTAATTTTCCTGTTTCCAAAATAGTTAACCTGTATCTGCAGAGAGTAATAATTACTCTCTGCAGATACAGGTTAACTATTTTGGAAACAGGAAAATTACACCTAAAACTGAATCTCAAAAAATTTCATGGCGTACTCTTAAAATTATTTTAAGAGTACGCCATGAAATTTTTTTGAAAAAAAGTGTTTTGAAAAAACCAACAGAATAGTGCATGTAGATATGTGCCACCAAAACTAGTTTCTAATGGTGGGAAAGGACCTAACATGGTTTCAGGGGCCACAATAGGCTTACCAAGAAAACTGATTTACATAATGTTGAGTTAACCAGTGTTTTGAAATAGTTGTTATAATGTCCAATGCAACTGACAATTTTTTGGGTTGTGGGAGGGGTTGGGTGTGGAGTGCTCATGGAAGTTAAAGCTTGCTGTTGCTATTATAGGCATTGAAGCAAAAAATGGCTATGAAAATGGGAAACATAAGATTGTAAACATTTTTGTCATTTTTATGTTTGCAACTCCCCCATTTCAGCTTTTCAAGACTTTTAGCTCAATACATAACCTTGAGTAGATAATTCAGGAAATTTGATTCAGTATTCGAGTTTACTTTTCTAATAAAGCTTATTGGTTTTCCTTTATTTGATTCTTCTCTTTGAATTCCTTAACTGCTCAGTGTTTACATCCCGTTTTTGTTTGTTTTTTTTTTTTTGGGGGGGGGGGGGGGGGGGTGGTAGTTAAAGGGATCTGCAGCTTCATTCACTTGCGGCTCTCACATTTGAAAAGATTGAATGGATTTGGATAAAAAAAGAAGAGATAAAGAAATTTATGAAGAAACGCCAACTTAAGGGAAAGAAAAGTTTTATTTGGCACGTACTGTATTACACACTGATTTCAAAAATAAAAAAATTGAAAATTGGAAAATATCATTGAAAGTAAGGCAATATCACGTATCACCAGAGACGATAGTAATTCATAGATAAGAGAAAACTAGGAAAAATAAAAAAGGTCTGCGATTAAGAAATTCTATGACGGGGTCTCCTCACTCGACCACACCCTAAGAGCACTGTTGGCAAATAATGCAGAGGAATCACTATTTTCAAACCGAATTTCCTTTCAATCAAAGGGGTCAGAAAATGCTTATGAGGTTATTCACAGATAGGCATGAAATTATCCGAAAGTAGGTAGACGTGTATCAAAGGTTACAATTCCAGATCCTGGATTTGGGAAGCTAAAACAAATCTTATCTGATTGTAACTAAATTCCTCCAGGTTGTCGCGCACAGTACGTAGTCTCCTGTCGTTGCTTGACATTATTTCGCCCTTTATCCGTTCAAATGACTCTACGCTAATAGCCAGATACTTGGCCATTGTCTGGTGGTCCATGTCGAGCCCTGCCGCAAGACAATCGATACCATACACCTCTGCCGTGGCTTGGGCGACCTTCAGTTCGTCTGCCAATTGTTGAAAGTTTTTCCCCATTTTCAGTCCCTCGGCAACTAGATGTTTTTTGGGTGACGGCTTGTTTTGTCCATACATCTCTCGCAGTTCCGTCTTCTCAGCTGTCTTCTATGTGCCAAAAAAAAAAAACGTTTTTGAGAATTTGAAACAATAATTACTTGCAAGAAAGGTTGTCCGTAATAATCGTAGTCTACTTACACAAGTATCAGTCTTAACACTTTTGCATCCTGAGCCTTCGCCTCCACGTGGTTGACTGGATCTTTTCCTGGATTGCGGATAGAAAATAGGGAAAAAATGAATATCGCAAATTTGAATGCATCCTAATCAAAGCTAGCAAAAACGTCGGTAAGTATGTTTCGACGACTTGCCTTTTGTCCATCTTGTGTGTTCACAACAAGTAATAACCTAGCAGATCGGACTTTATGATGAGCTCAGCTTGAAAAGAAGAGCAACAATAGAAAATGACCGGAAACACAACAGAGAAGTCTTCCAATCGCAAGGTGACAATTTTTCGTACGTTGTGATTAGAACACCACTGCGTGAGAGATTTCAATCACGTACGTATTTGCTACACGAAACGTGGTCAAAATGATCGAAGTTCTCTTCTTTTGGCCTCTTGTTTTTGAGTATCTTGAGCCAGAAGATCTTGTGAGTGTATCGTCTGTTTGTCTTGCCTGGTGGCGATTTGTATTCCAAGGCCGCAAATCAACTGCCAAAGCATTGCATCATTGCCAACAACTTCACTTAGCCGACACAGGAAAGCAGTATCGAAATATTCCGCTACGTTATTTCTCAGAGTTGACGTGGATAAACCTAACAAGAACCATGATCTCATCAGGTGATTTCCTTAAACTTGTTGGAACAGCTAAACATCTTGAGATGGTGAACATTGCAAGCTGCAGCAGAATATCTGAAGAAGCGATATTCAAAGCTAAAAGGTTCCTTCCCTGTTTGAGAAGAATAAACATCTCCTTCAACGATCAGTTGAGCGTTCTTTCGGTGGCTTGTTTGTGTTCCTGTTCTTCCTTACGAGATATCCGTGCAAGAGGAATAAGGCTGCAGGCAAAAGAACTATTGTTTCTGACAAGGACTTTTCCCCGTCTTGGAAATGGACGCCTAACTCTGGACATTGGTTTCGAGGGAGGTGATTACTTTGTGGATGCAATAGACGCCTTGTCAGACTTTGATCTTTTTTGAAAAGATTCGCGCAGTTCAGGGTCGAGATTTATAGCTATATAAGAAAAAGATTCGCGCAAATCGCGCAGAGATTATTGCGAACGCATTTCACATTATTTTTCATTGTTTTGTTCTGATGTTGGAAAACGCGCAATTTGGTGTCAGGTTTATGCGCGAAAACTTCAGCCAATGGTGTTGGCTGTGAATGACGTTTCCGTCATCCTAGATAGGAAAGATAACAGGTATTTTGAGCACCCAAGTAGTCTTGAAGAATTTTGAAAATTTCCTCACATACAAATTTTCTGAAAATTACTTGGTTTAATTGTTTCGTCAATATGTATGTAACGTGTTAAATTTAGGTTTGAAATCACTCTGTAAGGATTATTTTTCGATGAACGCTCGTTTGAATTTCGCGCTAATGTTTGTTTGACCAATAAAAAATGGAATTACTAATCTAATTAGGAACTGAACAGCTCAACTCTCCAACGGTTCCCGGTGCCGCCGGCCTATTGTTTTCACTTTCCGTCTTAGGCGAAGCGCTACTTAATTGTCTTGACCTCAAACGTAGCAGCTCAGATCTTGAATATTCAATAGAACTTAGAGCGCGATTATTCAAATTTCGAGAGTTGTTATCCGATGACCGTAGCTGCTTTATTTGATGGTTTTCCAGCCTTTCAGGCCCTGGGTTGCTTTGAATATCCATGTGGATCGTGAGGTCTGACCAGAATAAGCAGCCAGGAAGTATGCGCGCTGTGCTTCCACGTTTGCTGTTCTTTGAAATTGGGTAGTTGATTCCATGGACTGTATAGTCGATACGCTTCAGTGCCGGTCTAAAATATAAGCCAGGAATAGGTAGAAAATTCCGTTTACCAAGCGAAATGGATTCTCCATTGATATTCAATAGGAAGCTTAAGTTCTTACTACTTTCCTGCTTGGTGATTAGAGGCTGGGACCTTGGAATAAGTTGGTTGAAGACGCTTAAAAGGCAGAGCAGGATCCGAGAACGTGCTGCCATCATGGCGCATACATTATATGAGTCTATGGGGCAAAGGGCGACCGGTATGGAACACTTTATCGCCTCAGATACACGAAGTATATTCCCCATAACGAATAACAATCAAACTAAAATTAGGTTAGGGAAAAATTTGTTCCAGTAATTTCTGTGAAACATCCAGAAGTAAGGGTTTTGGAGATCTAATATTTCGCTCCTTGTCAGGAGAGAGTCGAGCCTCCATTTTAACTGAATCGATCGTAATACCCATCAATTCTAGGAGGTACAGGGCCCGTGAATCTTCTCGACCGCAATAGGGAGACCAGTAAATTCGCAAGGGGAAGCAACATGCTAGACAGGCTCTGCTTATATCCCTGACTGGGTGTAGGGAGGTCCAATAATGAAATAGTCTAAGATGTTTAGGAAAAACATATCGGATGAGGTGGGGACTTTGATCGACATCTCCTGCCTCGGGTGGGGAATTCTGACAACTTGAGGAGAATGGTGGCCCCAGGGTGGGAAAGTTAGATCAGACTTGAAAACTGAATAAATATTAATAAAAGACCGTTTCCCGGGCTTGGACTTTGCCACGATATACTATACGCTGCGATATTGCCTTCTTGAAACTGGTCGACAAAGCAAAGCCTGGATACGACTCATACGAGTGACTTTGCCATCATGAAAATACCCATAAGTCCCCCTGAGGTAACGATAATATGCCCAATCTAATCACTATTATTTACCGAGAAGCCATCGGTTTCTTCCAGTGTTCTTTCATTCCCGTTGTTAAAAGAAAAAAACTGCTGTAATATTTAAACCTGGAGTGTGTGTTTTGTTTAAGCATTTAAGGGGTCAACCTCTTGGATCGTAATCTCTACAGTAGAGAGTTTTGAACTCGAAACTTTACCCAAGGATGGGGAGGTTTGACACAAAATTTGCGTTTCCGACCAAAGACCCCATCTCATCCCGTATCCCCCCCCCCCTCGGGATTAACATTTATAGGTGCGTTATGGTGGAGAGGGGCTCACCACAAAACCCAGATATCGACAAATTCAACTTCTACTCAAGCAAAAATCACTTGTAAGGAATTAGAAAAATCACCAATCACTTGTAAGGAATTAGAAAAATCACCAATGGCTGGTATGGTAAACTTCACGCGAAGAATTGTTGACAACTAGGCCACAATTGTTGTTGTTTGGTATGAGCTTTTGTTTTTCTCTGGTGTACTCACAGGCAGTGGGCTGCTCCTGAAACTTTTCTGGGCGATGGAATTTCTGTTGCACAGGCCAGTCAAGTTAACCGATCGGGCGAGTGAAACGCAGCCGTTCAATTTTTTTTGCTCACGAAATCAAACCGTCCACTGCTTACAATCGACTCGAAGTCGCGTCTCAGCTCAGCTAAGCTCAATTTCGAGAGAGACCTTGAAATGGCCTGAGAAAATCTAGTTTAAAATAATTTACCCGTAGTCGTGGTTCTCTCTCCATCCATTCATATTATGACAATCAATAAAGAATAGGTTAAGTGGTTAAGGTCATTGGGTCATTGGGCTGCTTTTGTGTGCTTTTGTGTGGAAAATTATGGAGGCCGAAATTACAAACCAATTTATCAAATCAAAATCTGTTACTTAATACTCTGACATTCTCCTGCATACAGATGTCATTTTGACGTTGATGTGAGTTCAGATTATGCTTTTGAAATAGGTGATTACCTTAGTTATAGGGTAAGACTCGAAAAGAAACTACTCCAGTGTTTTGGGGGGAAAGGAATTATTAATGGCATGTATTATGTTAAGATGAAAACGGATTTTTACAAAAATCATCACTCTTTTGAGCATATAGACACTTAGTCTTTTCCTTACTATTGGTAGGTAGAGTTAGCATAATTTTGAGACCTTAGCAGATTTGTGGCAGATGTTTTGCATGGTAACTGGGGTACGGTATTGACCTGATATCTTTTGTAGCTCCTAAGCATTAGGCAGTGTGATATGGTATTGCTGAACATCTTGTGCAGTAATCTTTTCATGTTGTCCTTCAGCAGCATGATTAAAATATATGTATAGAATGTTCGATTGAGGCCTAAAACAGCTGTTTAAAAGTAAAAACTAAAATCCAAGCTTTCGCCGATCAACGGCATCATCAGGGATGAGAAAATATTCCGCGCGTGCTATATGTATGCAAAGAAGGTGTAGGGTGAAATGTGTAAAAGATGTGACACACAAAGCAAGCCCTGACATCAAAATACGACCCATCGTATCCAATATCAATGGACCCACCCAACGCATCTCATGGCTCCTCGCCAACGCCCTTAAACCGATGCTAAAAAATGTCCCAGCTCACTGAGAAAACAGTCTCGAACTCATTAGATGTATTCAAGCAGGCGATCTTACAACAAGCAAAGCGTTACCTTAGCCATGCAGCCTCGATGTTTTTTCCTTATACACCACAATTCCTATACAAGAAGCCATCGCTAATGCCACGGATAGAATCCTAAACCCAGTACTCCACCTCTCCAGACAAGACGTCTCGGACCTCCTCCAAGTGACGCTTAACAACATGCATTTTTCCTTCAGAGATCAAGTTTTTCGCCAAAGAGAGGGCCTACCCATGGGTTCCAGCATTTCAGGTATACTGGCCATCCTATTTATGGACAAACTTGAAACCATCGCCCTCTCCTCGCACCTAATGATAAGCCCTTACAAGAGATATGTTGACGATATCTATCTCCAAACAACTAATGAAGAAACAGCTGACCACTTCCACGACGTAATAAACAATGTGCACCCTAATTTGAAATTCGAAATTGAAAAACCAAAAACAACGTCGAATGGCTTGTCATTGTCTCTACTCGATTTCAAAGTCACCATATCCAAAGATGGCATCAGCTCTTTTGAATTCTACAAGAAGCCAGCCAAGAAACCACTATTTATCCACCATCAGTCAGCTATGCCAATCAAATCCAAACTCAACTTCATTCGCAACGAGCGAAAACGCATCAAGGACAGATGCTCCTCAAATACATCTGCCAAACAACACCTAAACACATTCGATAAGTTTGTTTTACCTAAACCAAGAACTGAATACATGAAACGTACTTTTAAGTACACTAGTATCACCTTATGGAACACATTATCTAAGAATATCCAAAACTCTGACTCTGTATCAAGCTTCAAAAGACAAATTAGCGAAATATTATTGTAATCATTTAATTATTTTATTTTATCATTATTTCTGTCAAGTTTTATAAGACAAGTTAGCTAAATGTTATTGTAATCATTTAATCGTCTTATGTTATTCTATAGTTTTGATGTATTTATAATTTATGTTGATACTTATTAATGTATATTCTACATTATTTTAGTATTGTATTTATTTATGTCAGGGGCACCTGGGAGAACAGACTGCTGAAGGTGTTCCCTGGTTAAATAAAGCTCATTATTATTATTATTATTATGACATCCTTCGCCTCAACGGCTATCCAGAGAACAGAATAGAGCAGACAAAACGCCCACAAAATCCTCAACGAGATCCCCAACCTAGCAGCACAGAATGGTCATATCTTAAGATCCCCTATATCTCTGAACGACTCAATCATAGGATCATTAACATTTTCAGAAAAGAAAACATTCCAGTACGCATTGCCCACAAATGCCACACGCTCAGACAAGCCCTATCCCACACCCCCACGGAGCGCAAGTGCACAAGAGACAAATGCCCTATCTCTAACACCGGATTAAGTCTACGAAGAAATGCAGTATACCAGCTCACGTGTAACAGCTGCGGTCAACAATACATTGGTAGCACCACACGCTTCATCCATGATCGCGTGAGAGAACATTTCAATAACGCAAACTCCTCTGTTAAAAAACACATCCATTCCTGCCAGAACGAAGACTACAAAGGCATTGAGGTCAAGATAATCATGAGTGAAAACGACTCCGCTTATTTACGCCTCTATGAAGCATTTTACATTAGAAAGTACAAGCCCACACTCAATTCCCGAGAAGAATGTACTAAATTCGCAGACCTTCTATTTTAATATTCTATTTTATTCCTAGCGCTTTTAGAGGTCCTTTGTTTAGAGACACTCCATCATTAGAGCTTTGTATTCTACTCACAGTTTATTTCTATAGTCTGCATACATACGTCACATCTTTTACACATTTCACCCTACACCTTGTTTGCATATATATAGCACCCGCGGAATATTTTCTCATCCCTGATGATGCCGTTGATCGGCGAAAGCTTGGATTTTAGTTTTTACTTTAAACAGCAGTTTTAGGCCTTAATCGAACATTCTATACATATATCTTGTGCAGTGCACTTACTATATTAGCCTATTACAGGTGGTTCAGTGAATGATGATGATAAACTGACTTGTGTTTCGGGAAATTGTATGTGTTTTGAGAAACTGTTTCGTGTTATGGGAAACTGATTATTGTTTTGGTAAATTGATTTGTGATTGACCCTTTTGGGGCACTGTAGAAAAGCACAGTGAAAGACCAACAGATAACAGATGGACAATTAAATTTTAAGATTTTTTTTGTACCCCCCTCTGAATCTGAGGGTGTAATTTCATCTTGGGTATACTCATCGGAAATTTCATTTAGTACAAGGTAGGCTTTTCCTGAAGTGTTGGCAGCTGGCTAAAAAGTAGTTTCTTTAAATTTTGAGCCACCTGCTTTTCAATGAAAAGTTTCCAACGTTTTTTGACGACTGTTTAAATTCTCATAAATAAAGCCAGCTACTATAAGATTCAAGTCAGCTAGTACTCTGAGACCTAATAACAACTCTGAGTCCATAAAGCTTGTGACACATAATCACTACAATATCCAAGCAGATTACATTGGAAACTTGGATTTAAAGTTACATCTCACTATCAAGAAAACTTCTCAACAAACAAAAAATAAATGAAATAACAATCCCTTCTAGTTTTATTTTATTGTTATTTTATTTATTTATTTATTTTTGTTTCCAGTTTATTAACATATTTTGTAATTGTATTCAGGTTATGGGCATGGTTTTTGTGTAGTGTTCTTTAATTTGAAACAATTTAACTATACTTAGCCATACCATTGTATCAGCCTAACTGTTTGACTCGGTGAACTGTATAGTTGAGAATGATTTGGAGCTACAAATAAATCAGTTCTGAATATTGAAAGGTCGTGGTATGAATAACTCTGCCAGTGAATATGAGCCTCATGTATTGAATACTTTTTGTGCAACGCGGGTTTAAAAACTCAAAATTTTGCAAAGAATGTATGAGCTCATTAGTGCTTTTGCCACCCAGGAATTTTGCAGTTTTTGGAAGACAAAATCTCCTTGAATACTATACCTAAAGAGTTAAAAATTTCAAAATGTATTAAATTTCACTAGCTCCTTAACTGCCTGGAGTCAAATCACATCTAACATGCTTCCTTCTGTAAGCAAAGCCGTATGCAAATGAGCAAAAATGTAAACAATGACGTCAGCATGAACCCCCCTATTTGAAGCAGTTAAGCAGCCGCCGAAGACGCCAACTTCTCTCGAAGTATTCCTTCGCGTTTAGCCATTTTAATGATGATATGACCGATGTAGAATTTTTACTGTTGTACAAACTTAATACGTCAACAAACCAGTGCTGGAGGACGACAAGTGTTTATCGGAGATTAGATTTCGGAAACAAGATATCACATTTTTAGCCGAGGTAATGTAATAACATAGCTAGAAGTAGCGACTAGATTAACATGAACTCAATGGAAATGTTCTGCATCAAAGGCCGGGATTTGCGAGAAACGCTTCGGCAGTACCAGCATGCATGTCATTTTCCATATCTTTACATCTAGAAATTTGAAATGAAAACTACGATATGAATTTAAATAGCGAGTTTTGGACGTTAGTTTTGAGCAACATAGACCAGTAAGTTTAGTGTAACTTAACAGCTCTAGTATGTCTTATTTCGAATGCGAAAAAGTAATGTCAGAGAGAACTATCGATAAACAATGTGAGACTCGAAAATCATTTCTAATTTCGGAGGCATCGCCACTGAAAAATAGGCGATAATGAAGTCTAATTTCTTGTGCACTAAATGTTATTGCTACATTTAAAACTAAATTTTGTAATTTAATAATTATTTCCAACAACTTGAGGTCAATTTGCTGTAAGAGTGGAGGTTCTCTTTGATCTATAAATATATATTTTATTTTATTCATTTTTTTTTAATTAAATATTGTACTTATCACTAGTTTGGACATTTAGCGTTCTTTCTATCCCCGCACCTGGATTTTAGAGCTTATAGGAGCTGTAATTTAATAATTATTTCCAACAACTTGAGGTCAATTTGCTGTAGGAGTGGAGGTTCTCTTTGATCTATAAATATATATTTTATTTTATTTATTTATTTTTTATTAAATATTGTACTTATCACTAGTTTGGACATTTAGCGTTCTTTCTATCCCCGCACCTGAATTTTAGAGCTTATAGGAGCTGCGAGGCTACCGGATAAACTTCTAAACCCACGACTGAGAGTTAATTGTAGCATTCTTTTGCTCAGTTTTACGTTACGCTCATGTTAAAGTTCACGCAAAAACTTAGGGCCGAAAACGAAATGAAAATTGAAATGAAATAAAATCTGAATCATTGTTTATTGTCTTTATCGTGTTGTGAACAACAGCCAAATTAATAATTATGAATGACTTTTTCTTCCGATCCTGAATGCGATAAATGGCGTTTTTAGTTATTTTTGTTTGTTTGTGTTTGTTCTGAATTCACAGAGGCATCGGTGCAGTAATGAAAGCCAAGACTTTCTGTTCGAACAAGAGACAGACATACGGGTTGAAAAACATTCTCGTTTTATGTATTCATGTATCGACATATTGGTACCCAAAAGTATCTAACTTGTCATTGCGATAACAACCAAAATGATCGCTTATCTTTGCAAGAGAAATCTGGACGTCTGTATACCTTCTTCAAAAGAAAGCTGACGAAAAGAAACTGACTGAAGAAAACAAAAACATGGCCGTTTCCATCCATTATGTAGAGTTTTTCTACTTTTTGATCTTGTTATTTCATCATTATTTACTAGATGTGATCAATTTTTTTTAGTATAAATAGGTTCTTTGTTAAGATCGGTTAGACCTTACTTTAACACTAAATCGCGTTAGCGTATTTTCCTGAACAACTTGAATGAAAATGTGTTTTATTAGCATACTTTGGAGTTATTGTTTGAAGGCTGTTTATGGTAACGTCCCTTTACCGCATGCAAAAACGGAAATAGGAGACATCTGCACGCAGGCTACACAAAAAACTGGACTGATTATGATAAAAACGTATAATATGTCATTTTCCTTCATATAAAGGCTCGTAAGATCCGCCCAACATTCAGCACTCCACAATGTTTCGACCAATCAAATAGAAGGCTGTGCCGGCACATGGTATTTTTTTAATTTTTAACCAAGGGCTGACTACTTACTCTTACTCTTTTAATCGTTCACGGTAACACCGTACACATCAGTACTGGGTTGATGCCCAAATTATTCCACCGGCTTTGTGGAATATTTTTCTTTTGAGTATGTTACTGCATGTACAACTACCCACGTAAGTAATTTTTTTATAGGATTTCAGTGCTGTTTGTATACAGTGCGTATCTTTTGGAAGATGACATCTTTATAAACGTGACTTATACGGTCATTACAAATTTGTTCTCTTCTTAGTAAGTGCTTTGAAGTCCTCTCATAATGACTAAGTGGGATGAGTCGTAACACCGAAAGCAAAAACACACACACGAAAAAAAAAAAAAAAAAAAAAAAACTTGGAACGAGGCACGAGAATGATGGAAGGTGATGGATGGTGAGATCTTTCGACTACACTCAAGATTCTTTAACCCATTCAAGAAAACGCCTTCTCGGCGTTGACAAAGCGAACTGTTTTGAACCCGGCAGTTCGTGTCCCCACGAAACTCTTGACATTACAAGCGCAGAAGTAATGCAGATGAAACGAAGTAGGATGATACTCGCTGTCAGAAAAATGTATCAGTGGCGATGATGTTGTCCGGTTTTGCACTTCCCACGATCAAGCTTTGAAATATTTTGTGAATATTTGATTGTTTTGCTAAACAAACATTAAAATAAATCACTTTCATACACTTTGAAGGGCATTTTCTTGTCTTCTTGGAGTGTTTGGTTTCCATTTGAAGCACGGCGTGCCTTTGTTTGAGTTTCCTGTAGGAGTCTTTCACTTGCTCCATGCGAAGTAGATGCCCATTTCACCTCTCGCTAATGATGTTTGGGTAAATGAACTACCGCTCGGGAGCGGCCTACCGAATCAAGCGAAACCATATTTTCATCCGGCTCTGGAAATTTGGGAATTTCCGCGCTCTTATGCCCAGTTGGCATTTCTTGAGATCGTCAACAATTTCCTCCTCATTTATTATTGACACGACGCTCGTGTTAGAATTCAGTTGAATCTCGTCTGGTTTAATTACATTTCCAAGGATATGCAACAATATAAGGGAAGCATAAAAAGCTTAAGAGGCCCGCGAAATCGGTTTACCAAGCCAGCATAAATGAAATTCTCCACAACTCTGTCCTCTCCATTCTGCGTTCACGCGAAGTCTGTTCCATGGAAGTGGTAAGTTCAACGTAATTTATCGTATGGACTGTTACATCTTTCCTAAACCATCCTTGTGCTTCCTAATCTCTCTTTTCTACATTAAGATCCATTCGTTATTCATAACGAGCCGCCTCAAAATGCACAGGACACACCTGAACACAAAGTGGACGTTTTCTACTGCAGTCACTTCGCGCCTGTTTGTTTAAAAAGCAAAACGTTTCTTGAATTAATGACCAATAATCGACGTTCGTCATGGCAATAAATAATGAAATAAACTTCCATGAATTAGTAAATACCGCAAAAGGGAACCTCCACTCTTACAACAAATTGGCCCCAAATGTTGGAAATAATTACTAGATTCCAAGATCTAGTTTAAAACGTGAGGAAGTGTACAAAAAAATGGGTTTCATTAATGATCTATTTTACTTTTAAATTGCTGTTCGCCACTATTTTGGATTCATGACGTCAATTGGTCGCGCCTGTTGTCGAAAAGCAAATGAAGCAGAGAAAATATTTTGCATTGACAAATTAACCAAATGACGTTATAAAATCCAAAATGGCGGTTACAGGACATTTAAACGCGAAAGTAGTGATCATGATATCCTTATTTTTAGTATATTGAAACGTTATTTCCACGTTTCAAAGTAAACTTTGGAATCCAATCATTAGTTCAAACAATAAGGAATAATTCTTTTTAAGAGTTAGGGTTCCCTTGAAGACCATCTCATCTGATGTATGTAACCAAAGCAATGCATCATTGTCGAAACTTCGCAATTTTGTTAAATTCGGCATTAAATCCTTAATTGCGATTCAATTCAGAAGATATCTCAAGCTTACCACCAATCCGTCCGAGTCTTCGGCTTATCCACAGGGCTTTTTCGGTTCACGTCGCGATCACTTGTGATTAACATTCATATAGCGCGAATTCTGCTTCGTTGTGGACCCAAACCCTAACCCTTGTCATACGGGACTTCGTTTAAGCTACCCTCGACGTTGATTGGGAAAACGCGAAATCGAAACTTACTTTACACCCCACGGAAAACAGCAGAAATAAGCTACGGAGGCAAAATGTTATCAGGAAGACTTCACTGACAATGTCGTTTTGGAAACGAAAGTTTTTGCATGAATTAATTATGAATGCTTTGCCGCGTAGTTGTTTGGTCCCGAGGGGCACCATTTATCACATTCGCAACTGTCTCTTAATTAATCAACACTAATTTTCCTTTGCGAATGTTGTCGAAATATGAACCCAAGCTTTGGGCTAGGCAATATTTTTCCCTTTCGTTAACATTGCATCGTTTCTTATAAAATTCCTTTCGTTGTTGAGTCGCAATGAAGCTAATAAATAGTGATGGCTGAATATCGTGAAATGATGGCTAACCAACGAAAGCAGGTAGCAGCAAGTTCATGGGGTGATAATTTGCTATCCAGCCGTCGCGAAATGCAAAACTGAATTTCCTCGAATAATTTAAAGGAAGAGCGATTTTTCGTTGTTCGCACCAAAAGGGGACGATTATTCTAGGGAGAGGCGATTAATATTTATGTGAGTCGTTGGGTGGGGGTGGGGGTGGGGCTAGTATTTCAAACATTGCCCGTTGGAACTCATGCTTCAAGTATTGGGGACATTTTGTTTTAATATCCCGTTTGATCATGAAAAAAAAGATCATATAAATAAATGAATACGACTTTTGAAGCTGATTCTAAATTTGGTTTCTTTGTCTAAAGTAGAGAATATTGAAAATGCCGGTTCCACAATCGTGATTTGTAAATTTCCCTGATCGTGCTGTGGCTCTAAACTAATGAACAGCCTATGAAAGTTGAAGCTTAACGGAAGTTTAGTATTCTGTAAGGCTTTTTGGCTTTCCGCCGCAGTGCAATTCATTATCAAGTGTTCGTTTGCGGATGTTTACCCTTACGAACATTATATATTTGGTTCAAACAATTTTCTATGTAACCGAAAAAGCCGACAAAGTCCCGTTTCAATGGCCCCACAAGTACGTTAGCCCGCGGGTGCAACGATAAAAGGACACAATTTATTTACTTTGAACAACCTGTGACCGTTTATTGAAAAGCGTTATATACACAGTAGAACATTTTCTTTGTGATTAATGCACATGAACTTTGTTCTAACAAAAGAGAACTTTGCAAATTTCACGTGGGGCCTTAATAAAGTCAAGGATTCTTTGTTCCTTTCCAGTGTGTCATTACGTACATTAAACAGATAACACTGAAGCCTAATTTTTCACGAGGAAGAAAATCTCAAGCTACGGCATGGACGTTTTACATTAGTACACAAGAACTGAATAACAAGAATAACAAACCTTTAGTTGTGTAAAATTAAGGGCAAAAGGGTCCTTCCAATATAACAGCGGGCAAAAGTGAATTATTGAGTATCCAAAATATCAACAAACAAGTTATGTACAGCCACATAGTGGACTTCTTAGCATACAACATCAACTGTACATGCAAATAATGAATCAATGTTTTTTGTTTTTGTTTTTTGTTTATTGCTTTTTTAATTGCTTTTTGTTTTTTCCTGAACCGAAGGCAATATTTTAGCTCAAAATGGGACTTAAATCGAAATAAATGAAATAAAATGCAATGATGAAATTCTGTAAGGTTAAAAGTAAGAAGTGAAATGCTGGGCCCAGTTGTTTAAAGGTTGATTTTCATCTCTCTCGCTAATAAAGATTGTAAGACAAAAGCAACTGAAAATATCAAACTGAACAGTGTTTCAGTGGATTCTATCAGGACTTGGATAAAGTCGAATGTCAAATCTTCACCGGCTTTGCGCGTATCCCGTTTGACAGACACAGAAAGCCAGAATGGTCTGTTTATAATAAGAACGCGGAGATGTATATTTAAAGGGGACCTCTGGTTGAAACCATGAATAAAATAGGTCATTACTAATAGTCATAGCATCAAAACCATTTATGGTAAACTGCTGAAATTTGGCATGAAGCAAGTGTTTGACTCAAATTACCAACCAATGAGGGAACTTGACCACATTTGTTTATTCTTAGTTAATTGTAAATGGTTTGAACCCAGGAGTCATATCATAACTAAGTGAAGCACGATCGTCCGGGTGAGTGTAGTCCTGAGAAGGACTACTGTTTGTGGTGACATTGACAGACGTTTCGACACCCTGAGCGGAAGTCATCATCAGAGTCAAGTGATTGGAGTGACGTCAGGAGATGGTATAAGTACTCTGGTCGTTGATGTGATTGGTCAACGAAGTCGTGATGTTATTGGTTGTCTGTCAGTTAAGCAGTGATGTTATTGGCTGTAATAATAATTAAATAACAATATATAATTATAATAAGATCCTTCCCAGAATCCTTTGCAGCTGGAAAATCGTCAATCCCAAATAACTTGGTCAGTTTGAGGGCAGCAAGACCCCCACGTTGTCTAAAGGTAAGTGTTACCATAAACTAATTATTGTACAAGACTAAGGGCGATGACGTCATTGGTCACGTGACTTTGCTCACAAGTGCGTTTTTGCACACTGTGACGAAATTATTTTGTTATTGGGAAAGCAGTCAACGTGGTTTAAAGCACAATGGTGTGAGCCATTTCGGACTGCCCGGGTACCGAACAAAATATAAATATTAAGGGGGTATATACAATTTTCAAAAAGTGGGAGTCTGGGTACAAGTGCTATCTCGCGTTGCATTAAACGCGAGGAAACAAAAATTTGGATATTGGTAGATATTTTTATGAAATATACATTTTCGTCATTTTTAATGCTGTGACGTCATCGGTCACGTGACCAGAACGGACCGAAGTTTAATATTCGCTCTTAAAGTTTACTAGAACCTTTCTCCAAGAATATTTTTAAGCGAAGTTGTAGTTTAATAAATAGTGTTTTAAAAAATGGCCATGATTACTTTTTCCTAAAAAAGTGCGGCAGTAGAAAATCTAACTGAAAAGTTTGTCAGCTTCCTGCTCAACAACCATTTGAGGTAGGAATAAAAGAAAATGTTGCCTAAGGCTTGAGAGTATGCTCTTTATGATGGCGTTGTCAGTTTCTTCTAATTTCAATTGCTTTTGGCGAGGATCGATGTTTAAGACTTTTTTCAGAGGAGAGGGCCTGGAGGAAAGAACGTAAACGAGGCTATACTTTCGCGCGCTTTTTGTTCACTGCGACGCCGCGCCACAAAAGGTTAGCTAGAAAAAAATTCCACGGACTGGACTTGCATTTTCTTTAGACGGAACTTTTGACGACTTTTTTAATTATTGTTTTTTATGGCTGTTGTCTGCTCAGGGACAATGCATACTTGAGAAGGTAAGTTGATACAGATAGTTGTTGCTGTTTGTTAAAAAACAAAACAAAAAAAAAGCGCGTTTGTGGTACACTTAAATGCACGTCCCACCTAAAAAGTGTTGTTTAATTCTTGAAATTATAAAACTTAAACTAGAAGTTGCAGCAATGCGAATGAAATCAAATTAATGCTAACATTAAATGAAACAATTAAAGTTGCTTAATGCAACCGATGCAAGCTCAGTAATTTTACTAAATACGATATTTGAAGGTTAAAAACGTATCTTAAACAGTGACGGAATAAATGATTACTTTATTTTCAACCGGAACTTAAAACGTTACCTTCATTCGCACAGACATCAAAACTTTATTTTATACTGTCCATGAACTAAATTCCCTATTACAATTATAACAAAGTGTTCAATAAGGCCATTATTCAAAGTATTGGCCTAAGAAAAATAGTTGCGCATAAACAAATACTGGAACAGTTCGTGCTTTCAAATGGATTACCCTAATGAATTACACGATTCCGACACATAAGTTTAATTTGAGTGGCGAAACATTTTGTTGTATCTGAAGAATTATTGTACTACAAAAAACGTTTTCACAGAGGTTGTAATGCATGGGGGCTCACATAATTTAATTCAATTTTATAAAGCTAAAAATTGTATGTCAAAGATTCAGCATGCAGAAACAGAGAAAAGTTTTAAAATCACGGCTGTTTGTGCGAGTTCGTGTACGTGCGCGCTAAACGCGGAGAGTACCTAAGCTTAATAACTCTGAAGACGTCAAGTACTTAAGTTTATGTCAAAACCGACCAAGAACCAGTCGAAAAAAAACAAAGAAAGATTAGCAAATAATTGTTTTAATAGATTTGGCAGTTTTACAAAGAGTTACGCTTCTGGTTTGTGGCACCTATTTACAATGGTAGTCTGAGGAAAAACCTTTTTACAACAATGTTTAAATTATAAGCTTAAGCTTACGGTAAATTTCATTTGAATCTATTTTTTAAATTGAGGGGAAATTAAAATGTAATTTGCTATAAGAATGGGTCCAACACAGAAATCCTGAAAACCTTCTTCACAAACAAATTGACGATAAACTTGAAAACCAAATTTGAGAGTAGGCTTAACTTCTTGCCGAGCCATACAAAAGTCGGGCACATAAACAAAGACAACGCTTATCTGGCTTATCGGTTGACCGTAAGTTTTTTGAAGAAAACGACTAAATAAAAGGTCAACGGTAAATACCTTCTCCAATCGTCGAAGAGGCTACATCGGGCCACTGCGTAAATCGCACGTCCTTCGTATTTAGTCATGCTCAAAGCACAGCGGGAAAATTTACGTGTTGTCGAATGCAGTCGCGGCGCGAATACAATCCCTTTCACAACATTTTAGATACATCCAAAAAGCCGTCCACCAAGCCTTGATATAATTCTTCCAGAGTGGCCAGTTAAAAAATATTTTCACAGTCTAACACATCTTCAGGTGACCTAGTCGAAGTGGCGGAAGGAGAGTGGAGTCGAACGAGGTATCGCACAGCGTTGACGTGGACGTCGTTAATCCACTGACTTGATCTAAAGTTTTATGCTTCGGACTAGAAATTTTCCATTACTTAGTTGAATTTGACGGCAAATCTCCAATTTTGGCGACCTTTTCTGCTTTTCACCACAGCTCTTTCACCACACAAATCTTTTCACAGTCTAACACATCTTCAGATGACCTAATCGAAGTGGCGGAACGAGAGAGTCGAACGAGGTATCGCACAGCGTTCATGTGCTCGTTAATCCACTGACTTGGTCTAAGGTTTTATGAGACAGGATGAACAAATTTCAAAATCATTTCACCGTTTTGAATGTAGTTAAGCTTCGGACTAGAAATTTCCCATTACTTTGTAAACTTGACCGCAAATACCACTTTCACCACAGCTACAGCGCTGTCGCAAGCAAACCGTCGCTTCGTTTCAGAAGGTCGATTCACTTTCTGTGATTGGTTAAACAAAATGACGTGTGAATCGCGAGGTGTGGAGAATCTACCATTCGATGCCAAACATAGCGGGCAATGTCTTCCTTCGTAATTTTAACCAAAGAAAAAAATTGCAAAACATTTAAATTTTGGTTTATCGTGAACTAAAAAAATTGTCAGAACAAGAGCGCATAGGCGTGTTTTCACAGCATCTCTCTCTCTCTCTCTCTCTCTCTCTCTCTCTCTCTCTCTCTCTCTCTCTCTCTCTCTCTCTCTCTCTCTCTCTCTCTCTCTCTCTCTCTCTCTCTCTCTCTCTCTCAACTAACACTTGTGATTTCTGGTATGAATGAATTAATATGCAAAAACTAAAAAAGGTAAAAAGAATAAAGAAAAATTGTGAACTATTTTCCCAAAGAAGTACAAATACACTTGCCTCGATCCAAGCCCACTCATAATAAATATCCACAAAAATATGAATACAATCTTCCGTCTGTACAACATTTAACCCCCAAATTTCAATACAACCATTTTTTTTTTTTACATTTATTAATAAGCTCTGGCTTGCTGGCTCAGCAACAAATAACTTTCAAAACTATGAGAAGTTAAGTGAGAGAAACAATGTCTACAAGGTCTAAATAATAAGTCAGTAGTGCATGAATGGGTGGGGCAGGGGTTCTGAACCTTCAAGTGATTGTACTTTTTTCTTCTGGTTCTACCCCTTACGTAGCAGTATCTACTTATGTCTTAACTTTGTTGCAGAGTCTAACAAAATTGCAAATTCATCACAACTTATCATTGTTCTTACCACCTTGGGAATGCCACTTTTTTGGTAGCCGCTTCAGTACACGTCTATAATTTCTATTTCTGTATTGTAACCGTTTTCTCCATTTTTACTTTGCTTCAGTGTTGCCCCTGAAGAAGGTTAGTCATGTCTCGCCGTAATATATGGCATTAAAAGTTACCCTTTTCGACCATCATTTTGTTTCTTTGCCTTATATCTACTTTTTTATGGGATATATAATTATATATTGTTATTTCCGGTTTCACTTGTAATAATAATAATAATAATAATAATAATAATAATAATAATAATAATATATCACATTTATATTGCGCATTTTCTATGCAATATTCAAATGTGCATTACAACACCGCCCGGGGACTTTGCCAGACTGCTTATAACGCAGTTAACAATTAATGAAGTTGAGTTATGAGTGTCCCCGTAATGTCAATATCAAATAAAGACAGACACTAGGGGTGGTCACTGCCAGAGTTTTCTTATGTCCCTAGTGGTTCTTTTACGTCCCACAGAATCAGATAATTATGAAGAGTTGTGAGACGGGGCCTGCGGTTTATCGTCCTTATCCGAGAAGACTAGAAAGTCTAACCGTTTGTAGATGTCATTACAAAGGCAGCACTTTCTCCTCAATTATTTAAAGACCCTGAGTGTTGGTCCGGCCGGGGTTTGAACCCGCGACCTCCCGCACGGTAGTCCGGTGCTCTACCACTGAGCAAACCGCTCGGCGGTTTAAGACTGTAAACCCTGTGAAGACTGTAAACCGTGATTGGTGCGTTTCGATCCGTCTTTTCATATGAAGAATGATCCTCGCAGTTGTGAACGCAATTTATGCAATTGCGAAAAGAAGCCTGAAAAAAATTCAGGACTTCAACGGGGTTTGAACCCGTGACCTCGCGATTACCGATGCGATGTTCTAACCAACTGAGTTATGAAGCCACTGACGTTGGGAGCAGGTCAATTGTGGGTTCATATGTTCCCGTGAAAGAAATGAGTGTGAATGATATATAAAATGAATCATATATGAACTGCGGAAATGAAATCAAATAAAGAATGATCCTTGCAGTTGTGAACGTAATTTATGCAATTGCGAAAAGAAGCCTGAAAAAAATTCAGCACTGACTCTCTGCTAAACGCTATAAAAGAGAACTTTGCACCTGATATTCAAGTATTTGCTGGTGCATCAGCAGAGCTGAAGAAAGGTGAACAGACAAAATTAAAAATGTTTTAACAGTACGTAGCTTCAAATGGAAAGAACTTTCGTTGAACAGATACTGTTCGGATTAATTATTAATCTACAAAACGAACGAATATAAATTTTTATGTGTGTTCGCTTAATTTGTTTAAAATTAAATGGAAGGAATTTACCTTTGTTTAGTTGCAAGTACGTTGTACAATTGAAATGTGTTCGACATTGAGAGACAAAATGAAATTTCCCGTATATGACTAAGGCTGTAAAATGAATGAGGTAAGCTGTGATAACAATATGCTGGTGAATTGGTTCACTTCTTAAGGAGAAACTTCCCCTTTTAGAATAGAACATAATAACAGTTAAAAAAAATATATGTTTCGAGTAAAGAGCCGACATTCGAAAACTCGGCTAGCAACCACTCCATTTATGCCGCGAACGTAAAAATAATCAACATTTGTTCGCAACGCCAAATTTTGGATGAAAGTGCTTGATCTGAATCAAACATGGAATACCACTTTAAACCAAAGACAGTCAGATGCATGGCGAAGTTGTGAGTTGATAACTGAGCGAATTAAACCGTTGAGTTCTTCTCAGTAACAAATACATAAGTACCGGGTGACGATATGTCAGAGAACCCTGCTGCTAGCCTACTTGAAAAATATGTTGACAGTGTTTATACTACATATTATCATAATTAATCTGGAGCATCCGGCTTCCACCCGCGGCGAACGGTCAACTAGCCAAATTATATCTAGTTCGCGCTGAAATTGCCAGGATAAGCACCTGTAAGAAATATTATGATTATCATGCAATACGAGTGACATCAGCCTCATACCTGCAATTGGGAAATTTCATAGCCATTTTCGCGTTAAATGGACGGAACCTCTTAGTTAACGCACACTAATCATGAAACAATTCTTAATTAACCGACGAGTTTGAGGTGTCCTTGACCTTGACGGAAAAAAAAAATTTCGTCTCAGATACATTAAGCTCAAAATTAGGCAAAAACACTTCTAACAGTGGAATTAAGGTTAAAAGTGCCTAAAAACCGTTTTTAATTATTAACTTGAAAAATCTAATCAACCAAACTTGAAAAATAGACGGTTAGAAGTCCAAAGACGACTGCAAGGTTTGTACAACGTAATAAATTCAATCGTGATTCAATCAGAAAAGCCAGAGAGTCATTTCTTATAGATTTCGCGGGAAGTTTAGAGGCCCATGGTTTAAATAGACGTGATGAGTTGTAATTTAGAAAGGTTAATCTTGTTTTATTTTATTCATTTAATTAATTTTTTTAATTTTTTTTTTGGCTTAATCGTGTAAAGGTCATTTCCGCCCCTCCTCGTGCAACTGATTGATAATCATTGTTCGTAATACAATATTTAATAAGGGCGGGGAGATGAATGTGAGGTTATAATATACATGTAAAGATAAGCTTTCAGAACTTTCAATCCTCAACTTTTGCCCTGGCAATAATTAGCACAGATGCGTAAAATGCAGGCTGGCATGGTTTCAAGCAGGAAAGGTTGAATGATGTTCTCTCATGAGGCAATTGGTAGTATCTGTGTTAGCTTTATTTCAAAAACGTATTGTTTGCCCGGAAATTAAAAGGCGCTTTCTTCATTATTTTTTTTTCCTCAAACCAAACAGATCCACTGAAAGGGGCCGACAGCAAGCCGAGCAGGGGAAAAAAGAAACATTTGCCGGGTTCTTAGCGGATGTTGTTGTGTTACACAAACAATATGTTTAAGATACCCCACGTTAGTCACCAACTCAAAGGTCAAAGTTATCGTTTGGGAATGATATAGACAACAGTGTTTATATAGAGACTCCGATGTCAAATAACTTGAAAACTTAAGTTAATATCCAAAGTGATTTGAATGTCAAACTCTGTGGTTCCTACCTATACTAACATTTACCAGGTGGAATTTTTAAGTCCTCATGCATTTGTCTTTAATTTTTGCCGCGTCAAAAGAAGCAAAATAATCTTCCTGAAACCCTTACCCTATTTCAGACCAAAATCTGCAATTTTCCCTATCCTATTTCAGACCTGACCAAAAACTTGATACCCTATTTCAGACCTATTTTAGGTACACGGTTGGCGTAAACATAATTAAAAGACAAAACCGGAGGGCTCAGTTTGTCGATGGCCTAATCGCCTAATGATGAAAAAGTAGCTTCTTTTAACAAATATACCCAATACAAGACTAGAATGCACAAATTATACCCTATTTCAGACCTAATAATATACATGAAAAATTTTCTCGATTCTGATTGGCTAAGAGAAGTGCAGTTCTACTCTCTCTTAAAGTTACTCCCTTTCCACTGAACAATCACACATATAACGCCGAACTACACCTTTATCTAGACACAATTTACTTTTACTAATTGCAGGTATTAAAGGTTTACAAATCACCTTCTTATTTTAAGGTTACCAGTCTTGAGACTAACAAGTTCCTGTTTGAAGAGTCGCTGTATCCAGTCATGGAAGGAAATAAGACATATGTATATCATCGGTACAGTACTATTGGAAGTACTCCAAAGTACTTATATTGCAACTGCAAGAAAGACACCTTACCTCTGACTAGTGATCCTGAAGTTAGGGAATCCCTTTTTCTGAAGACCTCCTAAGAAAAAAGAAAATAATCTTGATCTTAATGATTTTATTAACAAGATTTATTTGCATTGGAAATTAGAAAATTGTGGCATCATGTTTAGTAGATGGTACGGAGTGAGAAAATGTCAAAGAAATGGATATTGTATTCACTGAGCTTTCCCTTCCTTGTTTTCTTTTTATACCACAACTGTTATTTATGCACTACCTTTTTGTTTGAATATGATATCTGATTTATACCCAATAATAAAATGTTAAAATTAAAAACCAAAAACTTACAAGGACTGATTTGGCTGGCTGATTGTAAACTTGAACAAAGGATAGGAAAACCGTTTTCTAATGACTTAAGTGCTTGGGTTGTACACCACTCTTTCGAATTTCTTCCAAATGGAACGGCGTACGATTTCCAGAATGTCCAAGTTTGACCGAGAATGTTGCCGCGCCAGCTTTTCAATATAGCGCGTTTTAATTACAAACAGACCATCTGATTCTGCATTTCTGCTTCAGACAAACAGAACAAATGATGTTGCGGTGCTAATTAAGAATGGTTTTGATATCAATATTCCGTTGTCTCAGACAGACTTAATGGGTAGATTCATATTGCTTAAGGCGGTGATTACAGATCAAACGTGAATAAACGCAAACATATACGGACCAAACAAGGATGCTGATGGCGTTAAAGTTTGTTACAATTTGGGAAATCTATTGAGAAATAATGATTTTGGGAATGAAGAAAACATTATTATAGGTAGAGATCTTAATGGATAAAAAGGTGGCATTTAGAATCCTCGAAGGTATGTAAAAAAATCCATTGAAGGTATTCAACATGAATTTATTCCCCATGACATTTCGCGTATAAAAACCCAAATCCACAAAGCTTTACTTGGGGACGCTGCTCTCCTTTTGTATTTTGTAGATTCGATGATTGGTTGATTTCGGATAAATTGCATGATTTGGTGACAAAAGTAGATATTTTACCTTCAATGAAATTGGATCACTCCGTAATTTTTCTGGAACTTAAAGAAATTAATGAAAGTAGTCGAGGCCCGGGTTACTGGACACTGAATACGTCACTTCTTGCCAACAAAGAATATAAGAATATGATAAACGACAATTTACCGATTTGGCTTGAAGAAGGGAAAGATCTTTAAGACCCAAGGCCAAAGATCCCAAAAGATCAGCAAAAGCGTAAAGAAAAATTAACTCAAAACTACCAAGAATCAGTAGCAGCTT
This sequence comes from Pachyseris speciosa, assembly GCA_016490735.1. NCBI lineage: Eukaryota > Metazoa > Cnidaria > Anthozoa > Scleractinia > Pachyseridae > Pachyseris > Pachyseris speciosa. The sequence goes on from JAEMWC010000658.1 coordinate 450,522, forward strand.
TTCAAGATCGTCCTTTTGGCAACACACGAATAACGATGGTTAATGCTCCCAACCCATGAAGTCAGACACAACAACAAATTGTTTAGGAAAAGGGATAGGGGGATGAAGTAGTCGAATTACTCCATTAAGGTTCATTCAGGTCGAGTTGCTAGGCAACGAGAATGTTAAGCCTGTTGTGAGGCCCTAATCCCCAAGCCATTAGTGAGAGGTCCTAATCCTCTCACTGGTCCAACCACCGGGCCACTGAGAGGTCCTCATCCTCTCAAGGGGTCCTAACCCCCAGGCCATTTAAAAGTCCTAATCCTCTTGAAAACTTAGCATAAACTCGTTGTTACCATGGAAACATAGTTATCCTGGGGTCCCATTCTACCAAGACAGCTGACCATATTGGTCCATGGGGCAAAGGGCGACCTGTATGGAGCAATTCATCGCCCAGATACACAAAAAGTATTCACCATGACGAATAACAACCAAATTAATATAAGGTTATGGATAAACTTGTCCCCAAAATTTCTGTGAAACATCTAGAATTAAGGGTTTTGGAGAACTAATATACCGCTCCTTATCAGGAGGGAGTCGATCCTCCATTCTACTTGAATCGAGGTAATACCCATACATCCTAGGAGGTACAGGGCCCTTGAGTCTTGTCGACCGCAATAGGGGACCTAAATTTGTAAGAGGAGGCAACATGCTCGACAGGCTCTGCTTACATCCCTGATTGGGTGTAGGGAGAGATGAAGCAGGCACAATAATAAGGAAATAGTCTATGATGTTTGGGAAAAGACAGCTGAAAGATGGTCCTGACTTTGTCCAAATGCTTCTTGGAACCAATCCAATGGGAGATATCGGAAAAGTTAGGGAATGGTGGAGTGAGAAATGGAGCTGCCACTCGACCCAAAGCAACCTCTTTCATTAAATTCTCAGTGACTACATTTGGTTGTTCTAGTGCCGTTGGCAAATTGCATAAAAAAAATTAATAGGGACTTTATGCCCGGTATAACCAATATCGGCACCGTACTGAAGACTATTTAAAGAGTTGAAACAATTTAACGATCTGGGTGAATATCACATTAATGAAAAACAAACGCCCTCCCCGGCTGGGAATCGCATCCCGGTCTCCCGCTTGACAGGCGGGGATACTCATCACTGTTCTACCTAGGAGCTCATGTGCTGCAAGAACTCCTGAGAACGCCTAGCGAACTTCTGAGTAAAATACTCATGTACGTGGTGAGGGCGGTCGTCCACTGGTCGATTTCAGAGTGAATGGTCTTAACGTAAGAAGCAGGAATGTCCTGAGTAGTAATGCCTTCTTCAAGCAAATGACACCTGCACCTGACACGCTTAATTCCCCTAAAACCCACCCTCTGCAACAAAGCCTTCGCGTCGCAGGTGGTGATTTGTTTGACGCCGACATTACTACTCATGATCAAGAAGGAAGCAAAACAAACCTGCGTCCCGTGTTGGGGTCAAGGCAGCGGCGCAAAATTTTGCGCGCCCATGCGTACGGCAGCAACGGCGGCGGTCGTCTGTGCGGGAGCATTAGGGAGCTTTAGCAACGACAACGGCAACAGCAACGAAGAACGCCACAAAACAATGGGTTTTATAAGCAAAAATAATCGCTTTGCACGTGCGTTTTACAGTTTGGTACATTTCTTTGCCGTCCTCGGCAAAAAAACAACGTGAAATAACCAAATTTTAGGTTTTCTCGAGAACGTGAGCGCATGACGGTAAACTTTTCTTTCTTTTCCCTTATTTTTAATGTCGTTTTTTGTAATACAGTCCCTAAATAGGTCGACAGCATTTTACAAGTTAAACAAAGTGGAATAATTGCGAAAGAGTTACAAAAACGAAAAGTTAGATTTTGAAACGACGTTTTTGTTGCCGTCGCCGTCGTCGCTGCTGAAGCTCTGACGCGGGCGGGCGGCGGGCCGCGAATCTCCGCCCCGTGAAGCGATAAGAAGGGCAGAAAGTGAGAAATAACAAGATTTGAACGCAACTGTCGATGGATCGTAGGATGTGATTTGCCGATTATGAGGATTCAATCCAAGTTTCAGCATTTTTTGCTCTCCGCATGGCTTCAAAAATTGGTCTCACATCTTTCCGCCAAACGGTAGTATAAATGTCTTTGAAAATACAGCAAATAGCATGTAACAGCACAATCATTTCGCTCTTTAGAGCCTGTGTATGTTGCTATTTTGTTTAACTTTAATTCATCTCTCTAAAGCGGATGCGCCCAAATAGTTTTGAAACATCCAAAAACTTTTGCTTAAGGGAAACCACAACCGGAAGAAATGCCAATCTGATTAATATATATTTATTTTATTTTATTTTATTTTATTTCATTTTATTTTGTTTTGTTTTGTTTTGTTTTGTTTTGTTTTGTTTTGTTTTATTTTATTTTATTTTATTTTATTTTATTAGCTTCGCCAGAGACCTGGCAGGGACACTTCAACAGCTTGCACCAATCATTGTAGGCCCGTAACTGCAAATCCCTCCCCCCATAACCCCATTCTAGTAGAGATAGCCACCACACCGGGGACTACGTTCCCTACTCTTGTCGAACAGAGCGTGGGTTCTTTAACGTCCCACAGAATCAATTATGAAGAGTTGTGAGACGGGGCCTACGGTTTATCAACCTTATCCGAGAATACTAGAAAGTATAACCTAGACCTAGCCTAGGGAAATTAAATTCTCTCATGTTAGTTTCAAAACTGATGAAGTCTAGGGGGCTACCAGTTGGCCACTGTCTGAACAATGTTTGACGACTTGTGTAGACCGTGAATTCCCGAGTATATGGGGATGTCTTCCAGTAGACGGTACCCCTTGGGTGATCCAACTCCGGCGCTACTGGTAACAGACAGGTGCTCAGAGATCTCGTCGGAGTTCTCAACCACGGTCCAAGGGACCCTATCCCGAAACAGTTCAAACTCTCACTACGTTTCCAGAGTTTCGAAACTTCCAGGCACTCTTGCCGACGCACCTAGAAAATCTATTGATAAAAACGGTCGAAAATCCTAGTGCGCCTCAGAGACGTGGTCAGAATGTGATCCGAATATTCAGCCCATATCCCGACTATTCAGCACCATACTTCCGAACAGATATTTCATCATTAGGTGCCCCTGAATGACACTCAAACAAATTGATTTATAAAGTCATTTTTTGCAATAAACGCAGACAATGGTGTCATTAATATGTGGAATAATAAAACCAATTATCCTTCTCAATCTTTCGGAATATCGCCTGATTGTAGCGGAACTTGCCCTATGGCCTCGTCGGTTAAGTATATATATTTTCATGTCCCTGCCCTTTGAGACACTGCGTAGAAGAAGAAGATTCTTGAGACGTTAAACACACATCCAAAGAATTTGCGGTTATAAGGCGTGAATGCTCTTTTGAGGCAAAATGAAAAAAAAAAACTGAGAAGGCATAAAACTCTGATTAAATCAGCTTTTGGACACGGATGATGAGGATGTGGTTTATTCATCCGTAGTGACATCACGGAAAACCACATTTTCAATACAATTTACCACCGGAAGTTTTTGTTCAGACAAAACATTTCTGTCGTATATCAATAAGACGTTAAACTACATAACCTGTGAAGGTAAATGGGAAGAACAACATCTGGCTAGAACATTTCCGGTGTTTGCTGATTGTTTTTGTAAACTAATAATTAAAATTGTAATTTCTCAAAGGTAAGGTCATCACGTATTTTAAACTGTCAAAGTAACGTCAAAGTAACGGAAGTTCATCTTTGAACAGGCATTTGCATTCAGATTAATAATGTCAGTGTAAAATAACTAAGCCTGCAATTTTCAGCTGTTCGTCAAACAAATAATCTGACGTAATTACAGAGTCATTTGAATACGGCTTGGGTCAGAGCAAAATTCTTCATCGCACGAAACGCAGTAAATCATGAGCTAATAAATGTTAAGCCCCGTCTGAACGATCAAACATATTCGATCAACTTGGTGTTGGAATTTGTAATTTATGTTACTTCTGTATTGCAATAAATATCCTACATATGTATTGTAATGTTTATTGTAACGTATAATGTAATTCTGCAAAAATATAAAAAAAATGTCTAAAAATATAATTATTATAAAAAACTTTCTGTAGGAAGAACATGTTTGACCGTTTGAAATTTGCATCTGAATATTTTGCATGTTTGACTTAGATGAAACACTGATTTCAACCAACGCTTCCGTGTTGCGGACAAATCTTTGATCTTTTAGCCACCCCTGCCAACAGAGCTCTTGTTAGGCTCGATTTCCTCTGCTCACTCGCTTTTGGAAAAAGAATTTCAGCCATAATACGCAAAAATCATCAACTCAACTTCTCCAGTATTTGTGAAACATTGTTTGTCCTTTTATAGCCAACCAACGATTTTTGCTAACCGCCGCCCGGTTACTCTGTTGGTAGAGCAAACGCTGAGCGGGAGGTTGAAACCCAAGACCGGACCACAAACCATAGTCTTGAAAACAAATGGCAAGATCATCCTGGCTCTGTGCTCAACATCTGTTTCAGCTCTGATGAAAATTCTCGCTCTCTCCCAAGTTTGCTTCAAAGTTGGCAGCGGTCCTTACGCGCGGTGAACGTATGGGAGGACGCGCCATCAGCCAATTAGATTCAAGTATTTAAGATTCCGGACTTCTAAAATGCTTCAAAACGAATAATGATGATGATTAACGTGGACATTTTCTCTTTTCTGTGAGAAAATATTTTCGTTTCGATAAGGTAGAGCTGCGAGATTCAAAAGCAGAGAAAATAGCCTTACCTTAATTAGATATTTTTCTCGCTCACCAAGGCTCGGGGAACATGTTCCGTTGAATGTTCCGTTGATGACGCTAAAATTCCCAAGGCATAGTTCCTCGGAACTTTCGCCAAGGGGAATTTTTTTGGCGAAATATTCAGTTCAGCTGCCACGATAGCTTCGGAAGGGAAATATGTTTCTTTCTCATCACCAAAAATGGCAAAAGTTATACTTCCCGTAAAGTAAAGAGATCGAGAAAAGACTTTCCCGGGTATTTACCCATGCGTGGTACCTTCAAAGAAATTGTGTTGTATTTCAAAGCTTCACTTTAGGATCTTTTTTTGAAGGTTTCTTTCTACTTAACAGCTTCATTTGCCAGATGATGCATGTTGAGGCAAGGTGATTCATCCTTTTCATTTGAAATACCTGTGATGGTGTCCTTAAAAAGTCTGAAACTTGAGTCAGGATTTCAGTCTCGATTTCCGACAAAGAACTAGACAGTCAGAGGTTTAAACTCAAGTCGTCAACCAACCGGCCTCGCGAGAAACGATACAGGCACTTGAACGCGTCCTCGCTCTAATGCAAATCTCTTCTATTAAAGGCTGGTAAATTCATTTAAATACAGGCAATTGTAATTATCATAGCAAAAACTATAAAATGCTCGGGTTCCTTGTGGCTTGATTGGTCTGCTAATTCAATTGGAATAATATCAGTTTGAGTGAACATGTACTTGCTTGCCAACTTGGGGATCTTGAGTTGGAATAGGCTAGGACATATGAAATTGTGATCAAATAAGCTGGCGTGCCCTTCTCAATTATAATTCAATAAAAACACACAAATTAGTAACATCAGCGACATTCCAGTTAAGCATGTAGGCTGACTTAAAAAAGAAGCTTTTGAATAGAAAAGTTTTTGTTTTTTATGTCTTTTCCAAAAACGCTTCCTGAAAGTAAAATTCATAGTCGGTCCACTGCTTACGTCAACTTGTTTTCTGCATTTCCGTTCGAGTTCACTGACAAACGAATTAAGAATGTAGGTGTGCCTTATTAAAGTTTTACGCTATAAGAAAATTAAATGAACTGACAGACCAGCAGTCTGGTTGCATTATAATCATAAAGGAACTCTGGTTGGAAACGGCACTGAGAACACTAAAAGAGCTAGGAAAATTAAGTTTCACCCTGTGGGCAATTAAATTTACTTACAAATCTGTCCATGTACAACACCCACACTCATTTATAGCGTGTTTTCGCTATACATTTGTCTAAATACCGCTTGATATACATCCTTACAGTCAAGGAGTTTGTTCTTAACTATTGCTCCAACTTAAAAACCCTGGCCTAAGCAAGATCACTTTTGATTGTTGAGGAGCAATAAAGCAATATAGCTTTTAATGGAATCTCCGCTGAAGATTCTGCCCAGAAGCTTCACCTCGAGTCACGATGTTATCGTACAAATGACCGTGAACGCTCTTCGAAAGTTAATTGGGTGTTTCACATGGAAGAGCTGATGACCTTGAATACTCCGCTAAACAATAACAAACAAGAGCATAAAAATATTAGACGACAATATAAGATCCTGGGCGCAGAGTACTAATATTTTGTGTAAAGCCATTTATGGCGCTATTGCAATCGGAAGGAATAACTGAAATGATTCAGAGGATTACACAGCAGCCAAAATTATACCCTCAGAATCAGTATAAATAAGCACATCGCCATTAGAAAACTATAGAAATTAACCAGTTGTTTTCCAAATACTGAGTGACCGAAGACAGTGGACCAAATGGGGCCAAATCAATTTATTCCAGTAAGCAAAACAATTTTGAAATCGTTAATTGCTGAACCAACCATACTTTAACGCCATCTATAACGGGTTAAACGTTTCATTTGTCTTCATTTCTGTCTAAACGCTTGCATATAATGGGTTTATTAAACGCAGCGACTGATAAAAAAAATACAGCCCTCTACAGAAAATTAATCCCCACCTTAAAGTAGGCAAAGTAGTTGCATTTCTTGGTCTGCTATCGCACCACCTTCATTTTTTTCCGACAACCTACAAACAGTTTTGGAGTTTTACTCCAGTGCTGCGAAATCTGATGTCCGAACTGATTTATGTGGGCTTTTGTTTCATACTCATAATCTGCTCCAATAGATTTTTTCTGGGTATTTCGGTTTTCCCCTCTCCTCATTAAACCACCATTTGATTGATTTGATCCTTTTTCAGTACATGTACTTTATTTAGATTTGATTTGGTTTATTCTCCCCAATTAAAGAGAATCTATGCACGGCTACAAAGATGGATACTTAAATGATGTGATTATCAGGCTATTTCCCATAGCCTTAGATGTCTAAGGTTCTTCTTAAAATTCTTGCTTTGCCCAACAACTAGGCTTTCTGGAGTAGGTTGAAGATTCCAGGTGTTCCTATCTTAGCCATCCACATCCTCAAGGTTTTAGTCACTGCTCCAAGTGCCCCAACTACAACTGGGATAGCAGATACACTTCTGTAATTCCACATCTTTTGTATTTCCATTCTCATCATCATCATCATCATCATCATCATCATCATCATCATCATCATCATCATCATCATTATTATTCAAGTGTACATTTAAAGTATACCTCTTCTCCATTTTCCATGATTCGTGAGACAAACTCAATAGTTAGAAATGGAAACTCAATGTTGGGTAAGAGCTTAAGGTATTCCTAAGTGCAAGTGCTCCACAAAGGCAACCGATTATATAAACTGATTATAACGTATAGATATAGCCCATATAGCGCTCTTTTCATAAGGTAAGACATAAACTCCACTTGTAAGTTATGGAGCGTGTAAGATAAGCGAGATTTAGTCAGTTGATAGAAATCAAATGGTTACAACTAATTACCCGAGAAACTGATTCAGTTACGCTCGAACAAACGGTCACAGATGTTTTTGCCTTTTGTCACAGATGTTTTTGCACGACCTACCCTATCTATTAGCCCATCCTATGTTATGATGTATTTCTACAACTGAAGGAGATCTGAAATATTGACGACCCAGTAAAGGACATAAAAAGCGGGTAAACACCTACAAACAAAAAAAATGAAAAGGAGTAAATAGTCGCCGAGAAATTGGAAAAAAAAAAACCCTACCTGCACCGGATGTAAACGTTGACAGTATGTTAATGCGAATGCGGCCAACCGAAGAGGTTTGCCTGGGAAATATAAAATGCGAAAACTGTGATTTTCTTCATAAAGTTGGTGCGCTTTTACTTTTTCGACTATGGTGATGGTTCAACTAAACTTAGTCAAAGCCGGAGAATATGTGACAAAATGATAAACAAGTGGAACTGTTTGTAGCACGAGAGTTTTCGTGGAGATAAAATTACGCGGAAAATTTCCACAGTAGGTGACCGAAAGAAAAGTTAGCGTAAATTGATTGGCCGATCGTCGATAGAGGCGTTTGCGCGCGGTGTTTGTTTGTGTAGTGAAGAATTTTTTCCAGTGCTGTTTTCACAAAGTTTATTTCTGACTTGAAGATGACACCTTATAGAGTTACAACTCAAGAGCGATTTGTTCGATGCTCTGTAACGTTTCAACGCAGTCGATAAAGGAAAACCCCAACGCGGTTTTTTAGCCTCTGGGTTCCAGACTTTCAGAAAAATATAAAGTACGCTAATTACAAAAATTACCTTTAGTTGTAGCTTTCAAAAGATGATTTCGACCTTTGTGTTTAGACTCGACGGAACGTTCATTAATTCATTTTCTCTCGAAAAAGAATGAAATATTCGAATAGCAAGTTCAATTATCTTTAATTTAATGTAGGGTTTATGGTTTCTGGGCAGTAATTGAGAGTCGCTACAACTCTTAGATTAGAAACACCCCTGAAGGTACACGGTAACCTTAAGGTTTCCAGAATGTCCGTCACTTCTTTATTAATAAAGAATTCCGCCTGTCATGTCAACTCTCGGTAAAGTTAAGTGCTTACATAAGAAAGCTGGGTCGTAAGCTTGTTTGAAGAAACCCTATTGCACTAAACGGTTCCCTAGTTATGTACGTAGTTTTCTATCAGGCGTTCAGGTTGCTATGAAACAGTGGTAAGGGAAATTCATGTTTCAGACAGTCAGGGGCACCCAAAAAGTCAAATCAACTAAAATCTGTAGAAAGGCATTTTCAAGTAACTTGTGGAGTTTGAAGTATGTTTAAGGTTCTGTTTGCGTTAGCTAGAAGAGTTTGGTCTATTAGGATTCCTTAGCTGAAATTTTAACTGCCTGAAAATGTTAAGGAACAAACTTGAGAAAATGTTAGCTGAAAATTCTAGCTAGCATTTTTCACTGCCAAAAACAGCAATTACGACCTTTTTGAATACCTCAGGGGCTATGATTTCTCCATTACGAATCCTTCAGGCCATGTTTCAGTTAAGAAAATCATAGTGAACTCTTTAATCGACGCCGAAAACCTAAGACAAACTACTCTCCACCGTACAGATATCTACCGAAACTTGTCGTTGGGTGCCCCTGTAAAATGTTCGTTCCCTCAATTATTCCCTTCTTTAGTCTGCAATGGGTGCATCCGCTACCATCGCCAGTATCTTTCATATACCGTTTAAATTATTGCATTTGTATGTGAGAAAGAGGGGAAGCCATTTCTTATCTGAAATTGCTATTTATCGCCTTATATATGTATATATGCAACCAAAATTAAGTAGCAGTTACGTGAATACTGATTTCACTGTTTTCCGAGGTTTTTTAAATCCTCGAATTGTCACGCAGTTTGATCAAAAGAGCCATTTAATTATATAATCGCTTTAAAACAGAATCCTTTTTTGTTTACTTCTATTGCAATTCAAAACTCGCTCGTACTTACAGCGAAATAGAGCCATTTCCTAGCCATTTTCTTTGCAGGTGTTTTACCCTCTTTTTATGTCCCTTACTGGGTCGTCAGTATTTCAGATCTCTTTGAGTTGTAGGAATGCATCAATGCAATGGCTCGAGGAAGTCCCATTATAAATAGTGGCCGGAAATTATAATTTAGCCCTTCTTTGGCATTAGTTTTGGGGCAACAGATTTCAGCTTTCCTTCTCTGAAAACAATCTATGTAAGGGAAAATACAAATTGAATTCCATAAAGAAGCAACTGCGGCTCATTCTTCTTTCACTTTGCAAATTTGAATTTTGATGGCTTAATTGGTGAAAAACAACCGTGTTCTGTTATAATCGAGATTTTCCGCAAAGAAAACGAGAGAACCTGGAAAGAAGGGAAAACAGCGACAGACAGGGAAGAAGCTAAAGACACATCATGTTAGTGTGCCCATATTTTAAGGTGCAGTAAAAAGGCCAACAAAGTCGTGCAACTCTCACGCAACATTGTTGCGAGTTGAGGAGCGAAGTTGCCCGTTTTACCACCCACATGAGCAACGTGCCGCGTAACAAATTTCGCTGTTTCATGCTGCAGCATTCTACTTTGCGCAACAAAATCGGGGAGTGTTGCGTGAGTGGTAAGACGGGCAACATCGCTCTAACTCGTATCGCAACAATGATGCATGGAAAGTTACGAATTTGTTGCTCGTATTACTGAACCTTTAGAGAAGCTTGTTTTCACTAACTTTTCAAAACGTTTCAAACGTCGTGCTACTGCCGTGTCGAACTCGATTCATTCAGTGTTTTGGTTAATGCACCAGACGGCTCTGGGTACGACATTGGACAACAGCGTTTTATTCGAAGGAATTTAAATTCGACGTCTGAAACTAAGTCGTGATGCAGGCGTGCGACAGCCGTGTGACAGTCGATCCAGCTAAACACGGCAGTAGCACGACATTTTAGGGTGAAATTCGAGTTTGCCAAACATGAAGTGCACCTTTGACATCCACTTTAGTTGTCTGAACGCTCTATCTCAAACGACTCCGATCCTTGTAGAGAGCCAATGGAGAGACTCAGGCAGTTGCCCAATTTTACATCAATTTTTAATTCAGAGCGGGTGCTGAATAGCAGTCAATGGTAGGAATGTCTTTCTCTGAATTATGGCGCGGTTCTCTATGTTAATGTCTCTCTCCCTTCAATTCTCTAAGTAGAAGTTGTTGTTAGTCGTCTGAACGTGTTACTTAGATAGAAAAAATATAGTATACGCAAGCTACGGGGCAGGATCAAATTTTTCCCGGAGTTTAATTTCGCGGATTCTCCATTTTTTTGCGGAAACAAATGTTCGCGAAATTGAATTTGAGAACAAATTTCTGATCTGGCATAAATTTTGCGCTGACAAATTATCTACTTGTAGAGCAACAAGGGACAAAAAGCTGTTTTGTTCATTAAATGTGATAACGCGAATCCTGATCGATTATGACTCAACATCAACCGAACTGTGTGATTTCCTGTGCTATCAAATCACCATTGAAAAAGGTAGGTGGCAGATTTCCTGCATTCAGCGGTCATTTCACTGGAATCCATCTACCGTACAAAGATGGAGTAAAGAAAGATTTTCTTGGATTCTTTCGTCTTGATCTATTTTTACAGGGACTGAATATTTTTTTTTTTTTTTTCGCTGATTGTTTCAAAATTCCACGAAACTAGCGAAAATGAAAATGCACCTGACCCAAAAATATGTTTTCCGCTAATAGAAATTTTTGCACCTATTCTCAAAACATGTAGCCATTATTCCAGTTTTGGATGTTTTTACGGTTTTCAAAACTTACGAAACACCTAAGAAACGCCGATGATGGCTAGATTTCGTCACTTTTTGAACCCAAAAATCAGTCATAAATAGGCAAGATTCGTTAAAACAAAAATAAGAAAAAAAGAAAGTAAGGAAGGTAAGAAGGAAGAAAAAGAGGTAAGCGTTTCTATATGTGGACATAAATTTTCATCGTAAGAGATTTAAACCCGGCCCTTAAATGGATGAATGGATGGAGGATGGACGGACGGACGGACGGACGGACAGACGGACAGAGGGTTGGGCTGGTGGGTGGATGGATGGACGGATGGATGGGTGGGTGGATGGATGGATAGAGTTCTTGAAGCGATTTGTGTTCGTACGAGGCATGGCGTAGGTCCTGGGACGTCTTATGTTATACCTAAAATTCCTCTTTTGGGGTAACAGTGTTGACAGCTTGTCCTCTGCACATGACGTAATGGAATTAAAAAGCTTATGGTATACTGCCACGCGCCTGGCGTGCAATGTTGTCCGAACCGCTGACTAAACATTCAAAATACGAAATTTGCGGGCAGATGATAGAGGGAATTCTCTTTTAGACTCTTTTGTGGAAACAGGTGGTGAAAAACAGGCGCACAGTACACTAAGACTGGTCTAATAGCGGTGCAAATGCGCCTGTTGGCTTTCTTTATACATTCTAGGATGTGATCGTTCCATTTCTAGTTTGAGGAAATTGTAACGCCTAAGATTTTAACGCTATTACATACAGATAGATCTTTGCCATTGATTACAACGGCCGAAAAAAATATTTTCCAACCAAACCCATGTTTGTGGGAAAATAACAGCGAGAAGCTGTTTGTCTGAACGGAAAAACAAGAAGCAAAAAAAATGAAAGACCAAAAATATCCCACGCATAGAAGAACTACAATAAAGTCAAAACGCCTTTTTCCAACAGCAGTGATATTTTTCTTTGCTTAAAGCTTTTTTATTTGACAACTTTGCATGTCGGATCGGTCAAAATTTTAATTTCCGATAACAAGTTTGAAATTAAAAATCCTTGCGATAAGTGTTTTGTGCAGTTTACTTACCCTAGCCTTTTACAAATAAAGCGCTTGTGTTTTTCAAAATAATCTCTCAACCTTTTGCTGGCCATTACCAGAAAATATGCTTTCAATAAGGCAGGTATCAGGTTTATTAACGTCAAAATACATTCATTTTGACGAATGGTCATTCATTTTCGTTGTTTGCAAATTCATTAACCATTTTTTCACATTCATATATAAACATACATTAACACGAATAAGCAATCATTTCCACTATGGGGCGCTGACAGTTTTCGATCACTGTGGGTCGATCATGTTTCCGACTCAGTCTGTTTCACAGTTTGTAACTGATTTATAGTCTGCGTGTTGACTTCCCTGGGATTTCAGGTGTTTACTTTAGAATTTTAATCATTTAACACATTTCAAGAGGCTTCCAAGTGAGCGTTTTAGAATTCAACACTTCAAAATTTGTCTGCCATAATTTAAGAGTCCCTCTATCTTATTACCCCTTTAACCAAAAGACATATTTCATGCATATCAATTAGCAAATTTCATTTTTCATCGGTCAAAGGCATAGAACCTCAAGTAGTAAGCTCATTCGCCTTTTCTGACAAAGGCTTCACGGAAAAGAATACAAGCAGGTGTCTACGTTTCTTAATTCCAGGCTATGGCATGGGATTTGAGAAGACGTACTTATCTCATATTTTAAGGTGATTGTAAATAAAATTACACACAATTGAGTCATGTTACAATACAGTGGCCTCGCAAGCTCAAGCGCTCCTTGACCAATAGAGGTTTTTTATATCATGCGTGATATTATCAAGTGCTTTAAAATTAGCTGATTTTTCGATCAAGAGCTATTCAAACAAGCATCCACGTGGAAGAGAATTCTAGACTAACAAGGGTTAAGCGTTGTTCTGGCCTTTCGTAATTCCTTTCGCATGGCGGAACTGGCAAAATATTGAAGGATATACCGGGAATATTCTAGGCGTGTTCCGCTACATTTTTACGGCGTAAAATCAAATTCATCGAAATTAGATTCTCAATTCGAAACAATTTCGTATGCCAAAGGTTTCTTCGAGAAAAGCCTTTTGCGATCTTTTTGTTGTTGTTGTTGTTTTTGTTTTTCTTCATTGTTTCAGTTTCAACTGATTAGGATTAATGCCATCCTCGGAGACCCAGGGGCAGAGAGTCGGGTTGGGACGAAGATTCAGGACGAGCGAAAGTTTACAAGACGTACGGGAGAGCCCCTGGGAACATTTCTTTATCGGACTAGTTCCAGAAGCTATTCAAATTCAGTTTCCTGATTGGGCGGAAATTTTCTGGCAAGGAATTTTTTTCTGCCCAATCGGCGATCAGCTTATATATCGCACTCCTTTTGTGACTTCTTATACCGAGGGTCAAACGTCCAATCTGCTGTCAGCCATAGTTTCGATCGTTGTATCGACACTTCGAGAAAAGTTATGGTGGAAAGAGGCCCACAAAATCCAGATGTAGACAAATTCAACTTCTACTCAAGCAAAAATCACTTGTAAGGAACTAGAAAAATCAAGATGAAGACCGATCGCAGGTATCGTAAACTTCACGCGAAGAGTTGTTGCAGATTGTTGACAACTCGGCCACAATTGTTGTTGTTTGGTATGAGCTTTTGTTTTTCTCTGGTGTGCTCACAGGCAGTGGGCCGCTCCTGAAACTTTTCGGGGCGATGGAATTTCTGTTGCACAGCCCAGGCAAGTTTACCGATCGCGCGAGTGAAACGCAGCCGTTGAATTTTGTTTTGCTCACGAAATCGAATCTTCCACTGCTTACAATCTACTCGAAGTCGCGTCTCAGATGAGCTCAGCTCAGTTTCGAGAGACCTTGAAATGGCCAGAGAAAATCCAGTTTAAAATAATTTACCTGTAGTCGTGGTTGTCTCTCCATCCGCTTATATTATGGCAATCATGAAAGACCAGGTTAAGTGGTTAAGGTCATTGGGCTTGTAGGCTGCTTTTGTGTGGAAAAGTACGGAGGCCGAAATCACAAACCAATTTATCAAATCAACATCAGTTTCCCAATACTCTGACATTCTCTTGCATACAGATGCCGTTTTGACGTTGATGTGAGTTCAGATTATGCTTTTGAAATAGGTGATTACCTTGGTTATAGAGTAAGACTCGAATAGAAACTACTCCAGTGTTTTGGGGGGAAAGGAATGGAAAATGGCATGTATTATGTTAAGATGAAAACATATTTTTACAAACATCATCACTCTCATGAGCATATAGACACTTAATGTTTTGCTTACTATTGGTAGAGTTAGCATAATTTTTTGAGACCTTAGCAGATTTGTGGCAGATGTTTTGCATGGTAATTGGGGTACGGTATTGACCTGATACCTTTTGTAGCATTACATGGCTTTCATAGATCCTAAGAATTAGGCAGTGTGATATGGTATTGCTGAATATCTTGTGCAGTGCACTTGCTGTGATTAGCCTATTACAGGTGTTTCAGTGAATGATGATGGTAAACTGACTTGTGTTCAGGAAATTGTTTTTGTTTTGAGAAACTGTTTCATGTTAAGGGAAACTGATTTTTGTTTTGGTAAATTGATTTGTGATTGACCCTTTTGGGCCGCTGTAGAAAAGCAAAGTGAAAGAACAACAGATAACAGATGGACAATTAAATTTTAAGAACAATTTTAAATTTTTTTCCCCCCTCTCTGAAACTGAGGGTGTAATTTCATCTTGGGTATACTCATTGAAAATTTCATTTAGTACAAGGTAGACTACTCCTGAAGTGCTGGCAGCTGGCTAAAAAGTGGCGTCTTTAAATTTTGAGCTACCTGCTTGTCAATGAATAGTTTCCAACGTTTTTTGAAGGCTGTTTAAATTCTCATCAACAAGCCACCTTCTGTTAGATTCCAGTCAGCTACTCTAAAACCTAATAAAAACTCTGAGGCCATAAGTTTTGTAACAAATAATCACTACAATATCCAACAGATTACATTGAAAACTTGAATTTAAAGTTACATCTCACTATCAAGAAAACTTCTAAACAAACAAAAACTAAATGAAATAACAATCCCTTCTAGTTTTATTTTGTTATTTTATTGTTTTTTTGTTTTTTTTGTTTCCACTTTATCTAAAGGGGATATCTTACTGAGTGACCATGTTAACATATTTTGTAACTGTATTCAGGTTATGGGTATGGTTTGAAACTTACCTGAAAATAATTTAACTATACTTAGCCATACCATTGTGACCCATTGTATCAGCCTGTTTGACTCAGTGAACTGCATAGTTGAGAATGATTTGTCAATAATTGGTTATCAAGGGTCTTTCGGCACAAGACACATTTACACTATGTGAGGAACTGAAAACATAGTTCCTTAATTAACTGGAAGCACTCTCTCGTTTTAAAAATTGTCAAGGAAGAGGGCGGTGATAGGAAGAACCCATTCCAAAATTGGTGTGGTCTCACAGGAGAAATCATGTCTTTTCCTGGTGTACCACTGGCTTAGCAATCACAGCAACTACAACCGTATCATGCAAAAATGGAATTTAAATGCTGTTATTTGTGGTGTTACTCGCAGAAACATCTTCCAAATCCATTGAGGCTAACCGCTCGTTTTCATACACATTTTCTAGGTCGTACAAGACGTCTGAATCAAAATAAAAACCTAGGGAAAAATTCAGATTTTCATTATTTTGGGTCCATGGCGCGACACCGTAGCTGCCCGTGCATCTGTACTCTCATAAGTCACGCTGTTTTAACCAATCGGAGCGCGCGTTATATAGACAAATAAGGCTGTGAAATGAATGGGTAAGCTGTGATAACAATATGCTGGTGAATTACAGTTTAAAACAATGTTTCGAGTGAAGAGCCGAAAGAAGAGGCATAGTAAAACATTCGAAAACTCGGCTAGCAATCACTTCGTTTATGTCAAACATTTGTTCACAACGCCAAATGTTGGGTGAAAGTGCTTGATCTGAATCAAACAAGAAAAACCATTTCAATATAATATGAAAATTTAGTTTATCAACGGAATTGATTCCGAACATATGAGAACATATATGTTGAGAAAGATGACAAAGATGCATCTAAACCAGTCGCGGTGCGGAAATAACGTTTACACGATGATGCAAAAAACAATTTAAAAATTAATAAAATAAAATGAACTAAAACAAGATTACAATTCATCACGTCTATTTATACCATGGGCCTCTAAAGTCCCCGTGAAATCTATAAGAAATGACTCTTTGGCTTTTCTGATAGAATCACGTGAGGAGTGGATTTGTTCAAGTGGGATAAGCTGCATATCAGTGCGTCAGTGGTTAGGATTGGAGAGAAAATGTTCGGAAAACAGTGGTTGGTTTGGATTTAATGTTAATTTTGTCTACTGGACGTCTACGTTCGTTGAATCTGTCTTTGAGATGTCGCTTAGTTTCACCTATGTATTGTAAATGGCAGTGGTTACATTGTATCATGTATATTAAATTTTTGGTGTTACAGGTTATGTGTGAAGTAATATTACGGGTTACCGCTGTGGAATAAAATGTATAGTGATTAAGACCATTAGTAATGTAAGGACAAGTGGCGCAATCTTGTCCACGACGGAAAGAGCCTGGTGTTAAATTAGTAGCATTAGCTGCCGTGGCAGCAGGTAGTTGTGCCTTAACTAAAACGTCCCGAAGGGTAAAAGTGCGTCTGTAAGCGACGATAGCTGGGTGTTTAAAACTGTCCCTGCAACGATTGGAAGAAAGTAATATTTGTGTAATATATTAGACAAGTGAGGAAGTGCTGGGTTGTATGTTACAACAAAAGATGGTTTTGTTTTCTTGATTTGCAATCAGTTCTGTTCTGAAAAAAATAATAGGCTTTTATTCTAAACATAAAACCTCTGATTCAGAGGAGATTTACTGAAACTTCAGAATGCGTCCGCTCCCACATTGACCTTTGACAAGGCATTTCAGGTGTTTACTTTAGAATTTTATATTTTTGAAAAAGGTTTCAAGAGGCATCCGCGTGGATGTTTTAGGATTTAACACTTCAAAATTTGTCTGCTAACATTCAAGAAAGCTTACATTTTTGCTATATCATGTATTACTTCTTTTCTCAACGTTGTTCTCGTTTTAATCTCAACTTTATTTTCTTGTCAACATATTTCTTTTAGAAGTCTTTCATCTTCCTTAACTCCTGGCCCGCCTTAGTAGGTAGTTATGTTACCTGCAGGTCAGGTATTTCTGTATTAAAACAATAGCAAGTCAATAAAAATCAACTCATCAACTTACTAATGCCGTGTTTACGTCGTGCTTTACGTGTTTATGTTGTTAAAATTGAACGAGGTCAAGTTACTAAACCGTAGTGCATTCGTACATCGTTTATACTGGCAAAAATGACCCAAGCTGATCCTTCATCAACAAATTCCAAGTAAATCCGAACAGGAACGTAGCAGAACGGGGGAACAAGACTTCAAATCATAAATTGCGGTGGCATGAATGCGTGGTTCAGAGCCGGTCGAGGAAAGCCAAAATATGTTGCCGCCTGCATGCGTCAGGGGCACCCAACGACAAGTTTCGGTACATATCTGTTCGGTGGAGGGTAATTCGCCTTGGGTTTTCGGCGTCGATTAAAGGGTGCACTCGGATTTTCGGAACTAAAACGTGGCCTAAAAGATTCGCAGTTGGGAAATCATAGCCCCTGAGGTTTTCGGAAAGGTCGTAATTGCTGTTTTGACAGTCAAAAACGTCAGCTAGTAGTTTCGGAAAGAAAATAGTTCCCTAGAAAGTTCGTGGAAAGTTGATTTCAGCTTGCATTTTCTCAAAGGAAGATTTTGTTCCCTAACTTTTTCGGACAATTAAAACTTCAGCTAGGGAATCCGAACAGATCAACTTCTTCTAGCTTATGAAAACATCACTTTAAAGAGACTTCAAACACCATAAGGTGCTTAAAAATGCCTTTCTACAGCTTTTGGTTGATTTGGCTCGTTGGGTGCCCCTGATGCGTGAGTGCAGCGTATCTTCCCTTGAATGAAAAAGGTCATGAATTAATAAACTGGTCACGACTACATGTTCAAAGCGTTACCAAATAGCAAATTAATAAAATCTGTATAAAGGATTGTAGGAGTTATTGCTTTTCTATCTCTCTTTCCCTTTCGAAACAACAACAACAAAAAAAACACTGGCCTACGTGAGGCAATGTACGTAAAACTGAACTCCGCAGGGAATCCCATAGCCATAGCAACTAGATAGTATATTTATAGACTTGGTCACCCCTACACGAAGGTTTTCGCCCTTTTAAACAAAGGCTTCACTGAAAAGAGTACAAACGGGTATATCTGCATTTCTTAATTCCAGGCTATGGGATTTGAGAAGACGTACTTATGTCGTATTCTGTGGTGACTGTAAATATACATGATTGAGTCAATTATTACATATCATGAATGCAGTGGCCTCGGAAGCTCACGCGCTCCTTGAGCAATATAGGTTTTCGTTATCATGCATGATATTATCAAGTGCTTGAAAAAAGCAATATAAACTCAAAAATAGCTGATATTTCGATAAAGATCTCTTCAAACAAGCATCCTCGTGGAAGAGAATTATAGACTAACAAGGGTTAAGCGTTGTTCTGCGTTATGCATGATCTTATCAATTGTTTGAAAAAAGCAATAAAAACACAAAACAAATAGCTGATATTTCGATAAGGATCTATTTGAACAAGCATCCTCGTGGAAGAGAATTCTAGACTAACAAGGGTTAAGCGTTGTTCTGGCTTTTCCAGTCGAGAAAAGACGCCAGTAAAGGCCTAAGTAATATATAGATTTACTGAGCCAAGCCTAAAAGCGGAGCTCCGCGATTATTTTCTTTTTACTGGTATTGAGCAACACCGCACGGCTTTCCTTGCGGCAATATTTTATGTTCAGAGAAGTCAACAGAAATTGACCGCGATTCAAAACTCTCAAAACATTACAAGAAAACAATACAGTCGACGCGTGTGTTTGTTCGAAAACAAAATTGACAACCAAAGAACGATCAAATTTTTTCATCCAACATCGGTGAACGAGCATGTTTGACGGTTTAGCCTCTTCTCACAATAGTGCATTAAATTCCTTTCTATGTTTGATCTAAATCAAAAATGTTCATCCAAAATTTCCCATTACGAACAAATGTTTGATTGTTTATCCACCCCAACAATCAAATCGCGCACAAACGGTAAAAAGCAACCAAATGAACCACGTAACGTCGAAAATTTCAGCAACAATACGCAAAATCATTTGTTGGACTCACCTGGTCCCGTGTTTGATCGAACATCGTTTTGCGTTTAGCGTCTTTAGCCACCAAACTTTGTGCTTGACAAGCACGATAATGGATAAAAATGTTTGATCTTTTACTCGGGACTTAACAAACATATATCGTAGTAAGTTAAGCTTAGACATAAGCTTAAATGTCGTAGAAAAGAGAAAAAGGAAGACAATCCTGATAGTTTGGATAGGTAAACGCATGGGGCCGAGTAAAATAAAGGGTTAATATCACTTATGCCAGTTTTCAGAACTTTGCTGAAATTGCCCTCGTTGCGCAAAACATAAGTGATACTAATCTTTAATTTTACAAGGACTCATTGCGATTACGTGTTAATAACATAAAGGCAAACGTTTCTTTCAGTTCTTAACACTGTCAAAAACACAGTCGTCGAAAAACATGTACATTAAGCCAAGCGGAGGAAAAACACTCGTTCGCTTGCAACTTCTTTGTGTGAGTAGATTGTTATTTATATCCAATCGTAACAAAAATACAAAGTTTCATTCCTGAACAAAAGTTACAAAGATTAATCCAAATGCTAAGCTTCAATTTATTGAAGTTACCTGTGTTTTCGAGCTTTCTATCACATGGAAATACGCATCGATCCACTATAGTAAAAACACAAATCTACAAAAATAGCAAACGGTTTGTCTAAAGAAAGAACTTCTTCCACCAAGTTTCAGCTACTCGTTCCTCCCATTAATGCAGGTGAGTTGTTAAGTGAACTTTCTTGGTGAGCTGCAAGATGCCGCGGTAAAGTGAACAAGCCCTTGAAACGTTGAATCATTTTGTTTTTCAACCAGACAATCCAAGCGCCATACAAGCGGATCCAAAATTTAAGAAATTTCTTAGGAAAACCGTTTGCTCCTCCATATCATCATTTGAAAATTCACCTTCAGAAGTATCTTGTAAGTAGTTCTTGATTTTTATGCCATTTACGCGAATTAAAAGACAGAAACTGAACTTCGAAGAGGATGAAATTGTTTTGCTCAAAATGAAGAAACCAGCGGAATGTGAAATCTCGAGCGTCTGAAAGTTGGCGAAAAATTAAGGCTCGGTTTGGTTTGGGTGTCCCACACCTGGCTTGAGCCTGCGATACAATCGAAAACCAGTACCTGGTAAGCGGTCAACTTCAAAAAATCTGACTTCGATGAGGTCTTAACTTGACGTCTTAACTTGAGCCTTAACTTGAGGTGGCAATTGGCTATAACATGGATGCCCAATATCAAAGATATGCGCTGTAAACTAGCCTGTCAGTTGGAGTATGGCCGATATTTCACATCGCATACATGGAAGGGCGGACGTACGCACGTACGGTGACCAAAACCAATTTTTCTCGAATAGATGGGTTACCATGTTTTCTTAACGATTGTACTTCCTTTGGCGGCTCTTCGGTCAGCGGGAGCTCCGCTAAAAACGGAAGTTACGTGCCTTGGCATCTTATTAAAGTTGGGAAGTTGAAACAATTTACTGGCAAGGGTTAAGTCACTTGAAAACCACCATATAGTTTCGACCGAATTGAGCCAGTTTCAGCGTGAGGCAACCAAGCGTGTCACATCAAGCAAATGACAAACTTTATTCCCAATCATTTGTCTAAGTTGCAGTATAAAACCTTCCATTTTTGCCAGTACTTATCGCTATTTATTTTAAGTAGTAATAAAGCATGTTAACTGAATTGATTACAATGCTCATTATGTGTGTGCTGCAAGCCATCAAACCTGTGACTTAAACCTGTGACTTAAACAAAAGCTTATGTAATCTTTAGGAGTAGTCTAGAAATGCAAATTTAGTTATTAATCCATCAAAAACCAAAATGTCTACAAAACAGTTGTCACTCTGCCCGTGCCCTAGAAGACTTAAATATGAAGATCGCAGTAAATAAAGAGAACATTGAGCGCGTTCCTAGCGCGAAACTCTTGGGAACGTACATTAATCAACATCTGAAATGGGAAGACAACGTGAAGTACATTTTTACCTCTCGTTACGCTACATGTACACTAGCAATGCTTCGTAAGGACAAATATGTTGCCTTTCCATATTAGGAAAAACCTTGCCCAAGCACTTGTCCTATCGAAATGATATTATAATGACATTCTTCATCACTCGCTACCAGAATATTTAACAGCACGTCTTCATAGAGTGCAAAAGGCAGCTGCAAGCTTTGTCAATGGTAAATATGCAACAATGCTTGATATCCTGATATTCAATTGGTTACCGGTGACTGAACAACGTGAATGGCATATTCTTAAAAGTACACACCAGCGTCTATACAGCTCAAACTGGCCGAATTATTTAAGACTAGAGACTTACGAAATTAATCGAAACTAACACTCCAGCAAGGGTATACAGGTTCAAAGATCAATGATGGCCAATTCGTTTCAAGACGAAGCTGCTAATTTATTCAATAACCTTCCCTTTCCTTAAGAAACTGTATGGACCCAATTTTATTTTTTTAAGGAGACAAAGACATTGCTACAAGATATATAAAGAAAGATCCAGAGTGTGACTTTTTTGGTAATGTTTTGTTACCATTTATCACTGTAAATATTAAGTATTTAGCGTTTTTAACAGAGTTTTTCCTAAGTTTGTTTTAATTGTAATTAACTTTAGTTAGATATTAACGGATGAAGAGCCACCTAGTGGAAATGCTGTTAATAAAGTCATTGTTATTATTATTATTATTGTTATTACAAGTGGAACCGGTAAAAGTAAATGATAATTATTTTACACTATATAAGTTCTCATATTTAAATACTTAAAATGATATTATTAAAAAGTTTCCAGTTTTTCGTTTGTCTTCTGTTTAGCACTTTCATTTTTATACAGAACATCAAGGTCCAAGCGTGTCCAAAATTTGTAAAGAATGTTGATTAATATTTCCTTTTCAGTCACACATATAGTTACAGTAAGTATAAACGTATTGTGCAGTTCAGTCCACAAAATATCCAAACCTCCCCCACGGAAGGTCAATGGATATTGCAAAGGGGAGGGGGCCAAAACCAAAAGGTTTTTATTGAAATGTGTGGAGTTAAATTGGACATTCCAGAGGGCTGGGGCCACTGCAAATCAAAAAAACCTTCCATGGGGGAGGTATGCATATTTTCTGGAACCACATATTCAAAGACGCAATGCTCCATGGTCATTGCTTTGCTTGTGGTTACCCTCACACTACTAGCATTAGTAACAATGTCTTCTTCTTAATGTTAAACTTCACTGTCCTTATTGAGATACAACATCATGTCACAGTAAAATTGATATAAATTTAAGACAACCTCTTCAGTTATGACACAAGTACCAATAGGTTGCTATAACCTAATTTTCTTTGGATAGTTTTACATTGACCTAAAAGGATCAGTAATAACTTGGGCACATTTTTGATTGTTTATCCACCCCAACAAACAAATCGCGCACAAACGGTAAAAAGCAACCAAATGAGCCACGTAACGTCGAAAAGTTCAGCAACAATACGCAAAAATCTTTTTTGGACTCACTTGGTCCCGTCTTGGGCAAATTTTCTACAGTGAGAACGGTTCAGAGATCTGCATCATATCAATGCAAAATGTAAAGTGCAAGCTGATAATAAATAAAATTGAGAAAAACTGTCAACTTGACCAATTTTTTGTACCAGAAATTACAAATTAGGCTTATTCAAATCTGGCTGTGACCACATATTCCAGTTATAAGCAAATGCACACTGTAGTTACAGGCATATATGTATATTTTTTCCTCACTTGTGTTTGCTAATGCCAGGGTATAAGAGATAAATGTCACATAAATTTTGTTGTCAGTTGTTACTACGTTTCTGTAGTAGTAACAACTGTTCTGAGAGGCAATGGCACAGTTTTTATGAAAATAGGAAATTGTCCTGTTTGTGCACTAATTGTGTTAATAACAAAATGCTCGAATGTGATTGGTTCTTAACAGCCTTTATTTGTGTCTTAATTGGCTGCTTCAGGTCCAAACTGTCCGATCTGAGCTGTCCGATTACAAACACCTGTAATCGGACAGGCCAAATCGGACAGTTACCTTCTTTGGGTATGTTGAGCAGTAGCTGCCATATAGTGTCAGTTGTCAATCTTCGTGCTTTGTAAAATAGCAACAATTTCCGTTGGTTATTTTGTACAATAATTTCACAGTTTAGAAAGTTGACCTCTAGAGTTTCTCGCATTTTGTTATTGACACAATTAATCGGTAATCGGACTTCATGTCGTACAATTCATGGGTAATCGTGCTGGCAATTTCAAATCAGCCTCGCGCTACGCGCTCGGCCAATTTGAAATCACTCGCCCGATTACTCCCTGAATTGTACTCCACTCAGTCCTATTGCCATTACTAATAGCAAACATATTCTGAAGGATAAATTTGCACATAAAAATCGCTTGAAGAGTACTGCAGTCTTAAATTCAATAATCTAGCCTCCATATAATAAATTAGATTCAAGAACGCTAAGCTGAATTAAAACAAACAAAACTAAAAAAAAATAAATAAAAAATAAAACAAACAAAACTACAATAAAAAATAACTGATCAATGTTAGTGGACCGAGGTAATTGTGAAAGTGAAACAACAAGAATGGTAAAATTAGTTAAATCAATTGTAAAAAAGTTGTTTTCTGTGACAAAAAACGTTATTTTTATTTCACTCTTAGCATATCCAAAAAAGCTAAAAATAACTTATAAGAATTCTCTTCCGCAAAACATGAATAGCTTGGGTTGGCTTCAAAATATATTTCGATTAGCCAAATGCATTTTTTTCAATGCTTCACCAAATAATTAACAAACACATTTTTTAATAAGAAATGTGGGTCTAAAGTACAGGTCACATTCCACAGGTCACAGGTACAGGTCACGGCTTTATTGATTGCTAGCTAAGCCAAACAATTTCTCCTCAATCTAAAACAAGATTTTTGATAGTGATTTGGGCTAGGAGACACTTTTGGGCTTCTTTATTTATCTGTAGCACAGTGACCTGTATGTTGTCCGGTGGAATGTGACCTGTACTTTAACCCTGCCAAATAAGAAAGATTAATTCAGTCCTTGCTTAAATTTATCTATATTCAAGCTTTCTTCTTCCATGAACCTATTGAAACCGACTAAATCGTGGACAAACTTCCTCTGTTGTTGAGACTAACTGAAGAAAAAAAGAGGTCAAATGATTTCAGATTCAATTCTGGATTCATCACAAACTAAAGCTACACCTCCAGGTAAAAGGAATGAAAAAAAAAAACCTAGGTAAACAATTTAAGCTGATCACAAATCGATCAGCTATTAGGCATGTGGTTAAGACATTTTGCTATCAAAGGTGCAGGGTAACTGCTAATAAATTGACAAAAGTTGTCATCTCAGACGCTTAATGCCGCGCCTGGTCAACATGAGTAATATTTTCTGCTAACAATTACAAATTAAGCTTTAATTCATATCTGGCTTAGTCCACATACAGTGTATTCCAAGCATGTTTTTAATTAAGAGAATTGCACCCTGTACTGTACAGACCTATTATTAGGTTTTTATGGCAATGAAAAATTGTCAGATATATTTTTCCTTTGTTGTGTTTGTTAATGCCTCATACACATAACAGACCATTGTCACAGCAAAATTTGCTTTCATACAAACCTTCACTGCTCAGTCAGTGGAGCATATGGAAATATTGGCACATATGGAAATACTGTAAGTTGTCTTTTTTTGTCAGGTGCTCTTTGCCCAGGACAAATATTTTCAAAGGAAAATTTGCACATAAAGTGAAAGTAGAATAAAGGCCACAGAATAAAGTAATTCAAGAAATGCAATGCTGAGATCTTAAACAAAACACAATTGTTTAAAACTGATCAATGTCAGTGGAGGTTGACTGGTGATTATCAAACAACAAGAAATGGTAAATGTAAGTCAACAGTAAGAAAATGGTTTTCTTTAAAAAAAAAATTATTTCAATCTTAGCCTAGTCAAAAATAAAAATAAAAAACTTCCTGATACTGTAATTCTGAATAGCTTACACTGGCTTAAAAATATTTTGACAAGCAAAAATGCATTTTTTCATTGCTTCATCAAATGAAACAAACTTATCTCATGGGAAAGGTTAATTCAGTCCTTGCTTCAAATTGATTTATACTTATATAAAGCTTTATAGCTCTTCCATGAAGCTGTTCACTTGACCAAATTCATTGAAAAGTTTCTGTTTCTATTGAAAGTAATCGAACTGAAAAATAAAGCCCGGAGCCTTGGGGTTCATCACTGCGTACGCCGTCCGGATAAATTCTTGAACAAACTCCCTCGGTACTTCCATCTGTGTCGGAACTAATCGTAAAATAAACGGTAAAATCTGATTCGGGATTGAATTTTGGATAAAGTTACACCTTCGGGTAAAAGCAGTGAAAAAGCGAAAAGCTATGCATGCGGTTCAGTGAACAGAGTTTATTTCCAATGCAAATCTTGTCATTAATCGATCAAGCTCAAACATTTTGTGATTGAAAATTAAAAACACGCGTACTGTCCTTAGGATATAAACAATAGCTATTCAAACTGACGTTTTGTAAAATTTCGCTTACCAGACTAACTCCTGGATTCTGGAATTAAGCTTGATAGTTTCCCTTCAAAGTTAAGCATGCTTAAAATTGTGCACGTTGTTGATTCGTTTCTTGAACTGACTCGACCAGCTTGTTACACGCATTCTCAAAAATTCCTCGGCTTGATAGCCGTCAACTTCAAAGATTAAGGCTTGAAAGAATGTTAAAAATCCTTCTCCAAAATAGTAGTCGCTGTCACGATTCTTTTATTCTTCTGGGACCTGTACTTCGACAGACTTTTCTCGAAACCGACTGTCAGTGTCCTGATCCGTGATGACGACTCACGCAACTCAAAACTTCCGTAAATTAAGGGCAAAGTCTCTCAAATCATAGCTAAATAGAGCTCTCCATTTGTAATTCATTCGTAAGAACCAAGGTAATAGCAATTTTAAGGTTGAAATTGTCCAAAATCGCATCGAAGAGTACTTTGACGATGTACCGTCGCATAGTGTGCGAAACGCTTGGATGAATCAGGGCGGGGGGACCCAATGAATACGTTCTGTCGGGTGGTACAGTGCACTTATGAAGCATTTTCTCCATACGATCTGCCCAAAATAACCACTTTCTCATTTTCTTGTTTGACCAAAACTTGGAAACACTTTCAGAGTTGTTTTTTATGAAATTCGTTTTAGGAATTTATGAAATGACACTTAGTTCCGGCTATCAAAAGAACAGTTCGGTGTAGCCCTTACGACAAAATGTCATTTTCCCCCGGAAAAGTGTAGAAACAATATGGAGGCCAAAAAGCGGGATTTTCCTGTGAAATGCCCAAAGAAGTTTGAACCTTTATCTTTTCAAACAAACAGTTCTATGACAAAAGATTAGTTCAAGGGTGTAAAAAAATCGTTCAATTTCCGCAATCTCTAAGCTTGCGGCCCATTTTTCTTTCGCTTATGTTTAGAAAACGGACTTATAATTACTTGTACAAGGAACAATGTGAAGATTTCTAGAATAATAATGCCAAACCTTGTCGTATATTGAGACCAAATGTACTTGAAACACAAACTAAAATATTTCAAACCTTCTGACCACGTTACTGGTGACGCCATGCCCTGCTTCTGTTCATTTCCAACATTTTCCGGTGCAACCTTACTATCTCTGAAATTTTCGATTTCGTCTAATGTAATGTAATTTGGACCTAGTCCTCCAAATTCCTCGCTCATCCGCATTGCCCCCTTAAATTTCAAATGTCAGACGTCAAGTGGTCATTTTCATATGCCCCACAACAATGTAACTCCAAATATCCTATTTCCCTTTAAATTGGTCAAGAAATCTTGTGACAGTGGCCTAAAACGCTATTTCAGGGATAGTCACGTAACTGATGACGTCATCACCCTAGCGAGTTAACAGATATTTTATGGCAAATGTTATCTTTACCTGGTGCCAAACCTTGTCGTATATTGAGGCCAAATGTACTTTAAACACAAACTAAAATATAGTCACGTAACTGATGACGTCATCACCCTAGCGAGTTAACAGATATTTTATGGCAAATGTTATCTTTACCTGGTGTGTCACACCCCTAGGTATAAAATTGGTAAAATTATAAAGCTTAAAAAATTTAGCCTCAAGGGATTCTGGGAAATTTTTATGATAAGTCTAATTTACTTTTATAATTATTATTAGTAGTATATGTATCATCTCGAGAGCACTCGATTGAAGTAAAATCTATGGGAGATATATGATTATGAATCAACTGTCTGCGGTCTGTGATAGACTAAAAAAACATACCATGTAAGATTATTTATCGAATAACTTTGAATTTAGAAACTTTATCAGCTCTGTTTCACAGGCCAGCAAACATGAAACCTCATGCAT
The DNA here is from genome assembly GCA_016490735.1 of Pachyseris speciosa. NCBI lineage: Eukaryota > Metazoa > Cnidaria > Anthozoa > Scleractinia > Pachyseridae > Pachyseris > Pachyseris speciosa. The sequence continues at coordinate 478,589 of JAEMWC010000658.1, forward strand.
GTCATAAGTTAAACTTCTGAACCGTGTACAGACGGCTTTATTCAACGCAGACCGTGTACTGACGCCAGATAGGCTTTGTTCAACCTACACGGCTTAAGGTTTCAGTAAGGTATAAATGGGACAATGTTGTGTGAGGATTTTAACCTCAGCTAAACAGTGGAATCAGTGTCCACGTATTTGCATAGCATGGTTGAATATAAAGCGATAAAATCGCAGCTTGTAATAATTGTCCCTCTCCCCGCCCCGCATTTTCATGGACGAAGAACTTCCGGTATAATCAGTTAAACAGCATATTAAAGGCATTGGCGATGGTAGCGTGATGCAGCCATGTGCAGAGAAAAAGCAATAAACGAATAAAGGAAAATGAAGTATGAAAAAGGAATAAGAAAAGAAACGCACGAAAACAAACCGCAGGAATGAACGAACATGCCTACCAATCAAATTTCTACTAGAACTTTCTCGACTGAAGTACGCCCATCAGTTATAAATTAAAACTGTCAGTACATATTCAGTGACTAAGTATCATCGCCAACTATTTCGGTCATGACAATTCCGCGCGACTTCCGTGAAGTGGCATTTACCGCTGCTCTACTAAAGTTTCGCCCATACAGAAACCACTGACGAAAATCACGAGCCAGAGATAACCGGAAGTTAAAAAATTTCACAAGTCTGGTTGCTAAGGAGTGACGTTATAAGTCTGCAATGGCGCCATCAACCTACTCGATTTGCAGTTCGCTGCCGGAGCGTCTTAGCGCACCTTCTATAAAGTCATGTAACATAAATCTTCGAAATTAGCATTGTATTTAATACACGCTTCAGCGGCAGATTTAAATTTACCGGCACAAGGCACTCTTTACACGGTCTACTCATGGTTTTTGTCGTTTTACTTGAACGGTAAAACGCTAGTTTCGCCAAATGTTATGCTTTAGAGATGGCTGCGATTGGTTGGAAATATGACATATTTCGAAAAGTCCTTTCATCACTGTATTCCTGAGTACTTCTCTGATATATAACATGAATAGTTTTTGGAACGCAAATAAACGTCTTGGCAAATGTTGTATACGTCCTTTATGGTTCATCCAGGTTGAAGTCCTTGCATCATTGCATGCTTGAGTGCTTCTGGGATATATAACATGAACAATAAAGGTGTAGGTGTATCGCCTTGTACAGTTGAAGAGTTTTATCAGTCTCTTCACTTTAAGAGTGCTTGACCCGGCCGAGCTACTGTAAGGAATATTACTGAACTTGATGGAGGTTACATACTTTTTTGCAGTAGGTAAAACCAGTTTTTGATACTAGTTGTGTAGTCAGATCAATTAATCAACAACTTCATTTAAATGGTTAAGTATTTTAGCTGGCTCTCCAGGCTAGTAATCGGAGACTCTGTGTTTTGTGTGTGTGAGAGAGCGGCAGACCACAGCACCGGGAAGTACGTCCCATACTCTTTTCGATCAATGAGTTGGTCCTTTTAAGTCCCCTTTAAGTTTAGCGTTTAGGGGTGAAGTAGATAAGGCCAACGGCCTAACGTCACAGCCTAATGACTCGATCATCTGATAAACTGAAGCATATGTTGATCCTTTGCTCTACCAAGTACGTCAACCATGCTCAAGCCGTTTAATTAAGGAGCTCATTATAAAAGCTTAAAAAGATCTGGCTAATTGTATTCGCTTACATGTGGTACTTGAAAGATTTCTACCAAAAGACCTGCTAATTTTGAAAGGTTCCGTCCATTAAGTTTTGTTTGAGTTAGTATGCAAGGGAAATTCATTCTCGATAACAGCTTCGAAATTCTGCATCGGCTATGTTTTCCAGCAACGGCATTTAATAGTTCAACGTTAGCACTAACACGTCAACATTTCTTTGGTAAACGTTTATCGAAACTTACACTTTCCTAGTTCACCGCAAATGCCCTCGCTATAATTTTATTACTAAGCTTTAGGCGTGTCCTTGTTTACTTAGTCTAGTATACCGACCTTACGAAATTACACTAAACTCATCAAAGCTTTTCATTCCATTGGCCTCGTACCTTTGGTTCTCAAAATCAAATTATGTATTAAACGTCCGAGCATTCCGGATCGAATTGGAATTTCAAAGTGTTCGTTTTTTTTGAGGAGCTGGGAAAACCGGAGAACCGCGGGGAAAACCGTAGAACCCGGAGAAAAAACGCTCTGGCCACACTGGTGGAAAGCGAGTGCTCTCACCACTGCGCCATTCCTGCTCCCCTAAGAACAGAAATAATTATATGTAAAGGAACATAAGACTAAAAAGGAGTCCTGTAGTAGTAGTGGTAATAACAATTATTAAAATTAATGATTTTTTTTACTTTTTACATATATTTACCAGTATTTATCCTTGTAAATGGTTTTGTTAGTAACATTCTTAAATTAAGTTATTATTATTATTATTATTATTATTATTATTATTCAATTGCACATTTAAAGTATACCTCTTCTCCATTTTCCGTGACTCGTGGGACAAACTCAATGGTTAGAAATCGAAACTCAAAGTTATGTAAGTGCTTCACAAAGACCTACAAAGGCAACCGATTATATAAACTGATTATAACGTATAGATATAGCCTATTTAGCGCTCTTTTGATGATAGGGTAAGGCATACAGTAAACTCTACTTGTAAGTTACGGAGCGTGTAACTTGAAGATAAGAAAGATTTAGTCAATCGATAGAAGTCAAACGGTTACAACTAATTACCCGAGAAACTGATTCAGTTACGCTCGAACAAACGGTCACAGATGTTTTGGCCCAAATTTCACAATAAATTCACAAAATGATACGGTTTGAACTCCACCGACTGATTTTTGCCTGAAACGCTCAGTCCAAGAAGAAATTTGAATGGAATACTCTTGGACAAGAAGTGGCCAAGTCATGAAATCGGCGAGAAATTATTGTACAGTGACATTTGTGCATGATAAATACTTCATTTGTGCACAGTAAACTTATCATACAAACAAAAAACGGCGAAATAGGTTCCATCCTATCCTATCTCATCCAATCCCATCCTATCCTATCCTATCCTATCCTATCCTATCTCATCCAATCCCATCCTATCATATCCTATCCTACTTCATCCTGTATAGCACAACCTACCCTATCTTACTATTACAATATCCCATGCCATGCTACTGATCGTTTGATTTGAAAGCATTTGGATGTAGATTTTCCATAAAATTCATCCAGCTATTTTACTTTGAATCATTCATACTTCACGACAAAATTGTCGTGTAATTATTATCTAAAAAAGTATGTGTTAAATATAAAACATGTTAAGTTACTTCTTCTCTTCCAGATTTTCGCCATGCTATTGTGGAATTTTCAAGGAGTCCAGTCTAAAGTGACGCTTAGCTCCTCATTCAGACATGAAAAGCATTGCTCTGGAAATTTAATCAGGATTCAGTGCAATTCCACAGCGCAATGCGAAGCAAAGTGTAACGGAAGAAGGAGAGACGATGCAGCAACACGTAAGCAAAAAACGCTAGTACGTGTATGTGTTTTCTTTCTTTCTTTCTTTCTTTCTTTCTTTCCTTCCTTCCTTCCTTTCAAGGTTAAAGTATAGCAAATAACAGAATTGTCAACAAATGCATGTATTTATTAAAATATGAAGGAATGAATTAAAGAAAAGAAAAGAAAAAGAAAAGTGACTATGGACCAACGAACCTGTGAACTCGTAAACGAACAAATGAGCAAAAGATTGCATCGTTATCGATTTTATACTCTCTATACTTATTATTCGAGATTGGAAAATCAAAGAAGTCGAAAGGAGGAATACAACACGAAGTCGAACGAAGGTGTGCATCAAATTTAAAGATGGTTATGCACTGAAGGTCCAAAACAACGAACTAGTACTTGAGGTGAGTGAACCAAGCTACAATCGAGTTTAAATCGTAAAATAAAGGGATCCTACACTCTCTTTAAAAGAAAGAAAAAAAAAAAAGGAAGGAAGGTGAAGTTAAGGTATTCGAAATAAGTATTGGATTCCACATTATATTTTTAATACGTGAAAATAACGTCTGAATGCGTCAAAAAGAAGATATCAAGATTTCTTGTTTCGCTTTTTTCCGCGCGCCGCCATTTTTGATTCCACTAAGTCATTTGCTCGCCCAGATGCTCAAAAAAAAAAAAAAGGCTTTTCTGCTAAATCTGCTTCCTTACAACAGCTGCAATTGACTTAATCAATGAAATAAAAAAATGGCGAATCTCCGGAAATTAAAACTAGTGAAAAATAGGCGCTAATGAAGTGTAATTTCTTGTGCACTAAATGTTATTGCTTGGTTTAAAACTAAATTTTGCAATCTAATGATTATTTCCAACAACTTGGGGTCAATTTGCGGTAAGGGTGGAGGCTCCCTTATCACTAGTTTGGGCATTTTGCCTTCTTTCAGTTTTCTTGATGGATCTGAAAAAAAAAAAAAAAAAAAAATGCGGCGAAAATCAACACTATCCCCGCACCTGAAATTTTGAGCCTATGGGAGCTGTGAGGCTACCAGATTAACTTTTAAACCCACGACTGAGAGTTAACCGTAGCAATCGTTCGCTTAGTTTTACGTTGCGCTCATGTTAAAGTTCACGCAAAGAGTTAGGGCCGAAAACGAAATGAAAATTGAAATGAAATCAGTAAATCTGCATCATAGTTTATTGGCTTTATCGTGTTTTGAACAATAGCCAGATTAATAATTATGCATCAGTGACTTTTTCTTTCGATCCTGAATGCGATAAATGGCGTTTTTATTTATTTTTGTTTGTTTGTTTTTGTTCTGAATTCACAGTGCATCAGTGCAGTAATGATAGCCAATACTTTCTGTTTGAACAAGAGACATGCAGACATACGGCCTCGAAAAACATTCTGGTATTCTGTATTCATGTATCGACATATCGGTACCCAAATGTACCTAAATTGTGATTGCGATAACAACCGCTTATCTTTGCAAGGGAAATCTGGACGTCTGTGTATAAAAAAAAAAAAAGCCGAACTGAAGAAACTGACCGAAGAAAACAAAAACATGGCCGTTTCCATTTATTCTCTAGAATTTTACTACTTTTTGATCTTGTTATTTCATCATTATTTACTAGATGTGATCAATTTTGTTTTTTGGTATAAATAGGATCTTTATTAAAATCGGGATTTTTGTTGTTTTTGGTTCAATTCTGCCAAAATTACTGCCTTTTACCTGTTATCGTGCAAAAATTGCTCCTACAGAATCAGCAAGATGAAATCCAATGAAAATTTAGCTGGAAGAGCTAACCATACTATTTTTTGTGATTTTTCAATGCATAGCTTGAAATAAAAAAAAAATTCAATCCATTTCCATCCTCGTCATCTTAGATGGAATACAGAAGTTTATGGTGTCAATGCAGTACCACAGTCTTTGGCAACAAAACAAGACCATTATATTAAGGTATCCACTGATGCATTGGCAGTTTTAAGCTTTTTAAAGTGATGGTACAATAGCGTGACACTGCCCCATTAACACTTAATCGCGTTAGCGTATTTTCCTGCACATCTTGAATAAAAATGTGTTAGCATACTTTGGAGTTATTTTTTGAAGGCTGTTTATTATAATGGTCCATGACGGTCTCATATTCATTTAATAATCCTCAGTTCCAGGACCGTAGGGAGGGAGGTGGGGGGTACTTACGAAGCCTTGAGGGATTGTGAAGAGGAATTGTTGCCTAATCCTTACGCCCTCTTGGAGATTTGTTTCAAAATTCCATCAACCAGTTGTGAATGTGAAAAGAGCTCAAGTGCTCTAAGCCGGTTCCACACTTACAACAGAGCCAGCATGGCTCAAGGATGGCTCTTTTTGCTTTAGCGTTGTAGGCGGTGCAAACAACCGATATATATATATATATATATATATATATATATATATATATATATATATATATATATATATATATATATATATATATATATATATATAACCTGTCACACGCATCCAATTTCGGTTTACCGGCCTTCATCAGGGTGAATGGCCGTTACATGCGTACTACACCACTACATTTCAAATTTGAAATAACACAAGCAAACAAAGCGCGCGCGCGCTTGTAACAGTACTAGAAGGTACACGTAAAACAATGGAAACTCAGCGCGTATTAACCCTATTACCCCTATATATATATATATATATATATATTATATATATATATATATATATATATATATAATAATGTCAAAAACATCCACTGTCGTGGTTGTGTCTCCAGACGAATTAAAATAATAGCCAAGAACTGGAAAATACGACTTTGCCAATATTTCGTCTTTATTAAAAGACTTCATCAGGGCAACTCAACAGAGACTTCATCAGGGCAACTTGAGTTCAGGGCAACTTGAGTTGCCCTGATGAAGTCTTTAATAAAGACGAAATATTGGCAAAGTCGTATTTTTCATTCACGATGAAGCATACATCAATCTGGGCGAAGTGGTAGATGTGTTCACAGAGAGGCATTCAAGGAGGCTTGAGCTTCTTACATTACTGTCCGATTTTTCGTGTAAAGACCTTCAAAACGCACAAAATTGCAGTCTCAGACAGCGCAAGTTCTTTTTTCAAATTTCCCGGGGGAGCATGTCCCCGAACACCCCCCAGAATCTCGCGCCTCTGGCACATTTCAATTCGCGTCATCAACGCTCAAACACAGCCCCCGCGTTAAAACCTGTCTACGGAACTGAGTTCAAATTATGATTTTTATATATTAACAATCTCTTCTTCATTGCTCACGGGCTTATTACGAGCCAACAAAGTTACCACCTCCCCTTTGGCTTGTAAGCTCAGTTTGTAGAGCATCGCATTGCTATCGCAGACTCCTGTACAGGCCTGAAATTTTTTCCGTCTTTACTTTCCCTACTTCTGTAGTAGTGTCCGTAACTGCGACGATCATTCACATCTTACGCTTAAAAGGCACGACGTCCCTTTTTCGCATGCAAAAAAGGAAATAGGAGACGTCTGCTCGCAGGCTGCACAAAAACTGGGCTGATTATGATGAAAACCTATAATATGTCATTTTCCTTCATATAATAGCTCGCATAATCGTTCACCGTAACACCGTACACATCAGTACTGGGTTGATGTCCAAATTATTCCACCGGCTTTGTGGATTACTTTTCTTTTGAGTATTTTACTGCATGTACAACTACCCACGTGGTGGCGTTTCTTGCTTCTTCTAAGTAATTTTTTAGAGGATTTCAGTGTTGTTCGTATACAGTGCGTATCTTTTGGTAGAGGAGATCTTTATAAGCGTGACTAATTCGGTCATTACAAATGTGTTCTATTCTTAGTGAATGCTTTGAAGTCCTCTCATGATGACTAAGTGGGATGAGTCGTAAGCACCAAAAGCAAAAACACACACACGAAAAACAACAACAACAACAACAATAACATGGAACGAGGCACAAGAATAGCGATGGATGGTAAGATCTTTCGACTACACTCAAGAGTCTTTAACCTATTCAAGAAAATGAAAATACAGCCTTCTCGGCGTTGACAAACCGAACTGTTTTGAACCCGGCAATTCGGGTTTCCACGAAGATCTTGACATTACAAGCGAAGAAGTAATGCAGATGAAACGAAGTAGGATGATACTCGCTGTCAGAATAATGTATCAGTGGCGATGATTTTGTCCGGTTTTGCACTTCACAGCGATCAAGCTTTGGATTATTTTGTGAAAATTATTATTATTATTATTATTATTATTATTATTATTGGTAAACAAACATTAAAACAAATCACTTTCATACACTTTGAAGGGCTTTGTTTGCCTTCTTGAAGTGTTTGGTTTCCATTTGAAGCACGACGTGCCTTTGCTTGAGTTTCCTGCAGGAGTCTTTTACCTCTCGCTTTTGATGTTTGGGTAAATGATCTACCGCTCGGGATGGGCCTACCGAATCAAGCGAAATCATATTTTCATCCTGCTCTGGAGATTTGGGAGTTTCCGCGCTCTTATGCCCGGTTGGCATTTCTTGTGTGAGATCGTCGACAGTTTCCTCCGCATTTATTCTTGACACGACGCTCGTGTTAGAATTACTTTGAACCGCCTTCAGTTTCAATCTCATCTGGTATAATTACATTTGCAAGGATATGCAACGATATAAGAGAAGCATAAAAAGCTTAAGAGGCCAGCGAAATCGGTTGACCAAAGCAGCATAAATGAAATTCTCCACAAGAGAACTCTGTCCTCGCCATTCTGCGTTCACGCGAAGTCTGTTCCATATAAGTGGTAAGTTCAACGTAATTTATCGTAGGGGCTGCTGCATCTTTCCTAAGCCATCTTTGTGTTTCGTAATCTCCCTTTCCTACATTAAGATCCATTCGTTATTCATAATGAGCCGGCTCAAAATGCACAGAACACACCTGAACACAAAGTGGACGTTTTCGACTGCAGTTACTTCGCGCGATGTTTGTGAACGAATCGAGTCCACCCTCGTTACTCGGGAAAATTTGTATTCCGCCCTGGGTTTCCGAATTGCTCTTACAACTTAAATTTCCAGGGATCCTATCAAAGTAGTTTTCCCACTGATACTTTTTCTTGGACTTCATTCTACTCTGATCTCACTCTATGCCCTCGGGTTTTTCACCGAGTAACACTAAGTATACAACCAGTGACGTCACCACACCACTTTGATCATGCCAAGACGGCGGATGCTTTTGCGCTAAGCAAGGTAAATTCGGCGGGTTATTTTGTCTTTCTCAAAGCATCGCTATCCAAAAACAATTGCACAGCCTTTGTGACTGAGCTTCATACTTGCAAAAAGGTCAAATATAAACAATTCATTTCACTAATGTTGAAAAGAAAATGAAACAGGAAAAATATTTTGCATTGACAAATTAACCAAATGACGTCATAGAATCCAAAATGGCGGTAACAGGACATTTAAACGCGAAAGCAGTGACCATGATATCCTTATCTTTAGCCTATTGAAACGTTATTTCCACGTTTCAAAGTAACTTTCGAATCCAATCATTAGTTCAGACAATAAAGAGTAATTATTTTTAAAGAGTTGAGGTTTCCTCGAAGACAATCTCATCTGATGTATGTGACCAAAGCAATGGAACATTGTCGAAACTTCGCAGTTTTGCTAAATTCAGCACCAAAGCCTTAATTGCCTTTCAATTCAGAAATTTTCAAGTTTCAAGGGGTAGGATGCCCCAAACTACCCCCTCTTTCTCCCCTTCTTAGAAACTCGCCCCTCCGGCTCTCGCGCGGTCCGCCGTTAGCGGTCCAAAGCACTCCCCACTCAAAACCCTGGCCACGGGCCTGGTACGCAGGTCTACCATAAATCAGACACCGCGTTTACACGACCAAAGCACAACTCCTCTTGAGATATAAGGGCCCAGCATGGCATTGGTTTGAAGTAACATGATGAACAAAAAAAAAAAAAACAAAAAAACAAAAGCAAAAACCTGAATTACCAGAAAGTATGCAATCATGTTTTTATTAACAATATTCAGTTGACTACGGGTAGACTATACACAGCATGGAATAGTCATCACTACTGTAATTGTTGCTGTAATTTCTTGTAACACTATTGAAATATTATCCTTAATTAACTGAATCACTGTGGTCTGATATTAAAGTGCCTTAAAAATCCACAACACGGTAAAGTAACCTTATCATTCCGTAAAGCTGCCGCAATTTTTCCGTAAAGCCGAGCTATTAGGAACTTTACGCTTCTTTCCAACAGAGTAAAGTAACTCTACGCAAGTTTACGTTGCCCCGTAAGTCATGGTAGGGTACTAACTTACGCAACTTAAACGCGGTTCCTTAAACTTGAAGTGAATAAAATGTAATAATTTGCGCAATGTGAAGCTTTTCTTTATGCAGTGTAAAGATTTCCTTAATGCCGCTCTAATTGAGCTTTGCGTATTTCTATGAAAGTTAAAGTTTAATGAAAGTTTATTATTCCGTAAGGCTTTGCGGATTTCCGCCGCAGTGCAATTCATCTGCAAGTGTTCGTTTGCGTATGTTTTCGCTTCCGAATGTTGTATATTGGGTTCAAACAATTTTCTATGTAATCGAAAAAGCCGACAAAGTCCCGTTTACAATGGTCCCACAAATACGTTAGCCCGCAGGCTCGACAATAAAAGGACACAGGCAATATTTTACTTTGAAAAAACTGTGACCGTTTATTGAAAAGCGTTATATACACAGTAGAACATTTTCTTTGTGATTAATGCACGTGAACTTGGGCTAACTTCAGAGAAATTTGCAAATTTCACGTCGGGACTTAATAAAGTGAAGGATGTTTTGTTCCTTTTCAGTGTGTCATTACGTGCATGAAACAGAGAACACTGAAGCCTAATTTTTCACGAGGAAGAAAATCTCCAGCTACGGCATGGACGTTTTACATTAGTACACAAGAACTTTTTTTTTTCCTCGCACTATCATAAAAGAAGAATAACAAACCTTTAGTTGTGTAAAATTAAGAGCAAAAGGGTCCTTCCAATTATACAGCTGGCAAAAGTGAATTATTGAGTTTCTAAATTATCAACAAACAAGTTATGTACAGCCACATAGTGGACTTCTTAGCGTACAACGTCAACTGCATATGCAAATAACGAGTCAGTCTTTTAGTTTAGTTTTGTTTGTTTTTGTATTATTTTATTTTATTTTATTTTATTTTGTTTATCTATTTTTTATTAATATTTTTTTTTTCACAAACCGAAGACAATATTTTCGCTTAAAATGGGACTTAAATTGACAATTGAAATAAAATGCAATGATGAAATACTGTAAGGTGAAAAGTGACAAGTGAAATGCTGGGCCCAGTTGCTTTAAGGTTGATTTTCATCTCCCTCGCTAAGAGGGTTTTTTTTTTTTTTTTTAACGGCCAATTGTAAGACAAAAGCAACCGAATATATCAAACTGAACAGAGTTTCAGTGGATTCTATCGGGACGTGGATAAAGTCGGATGTCAAATATTCACCGGCTTTGCGCGTATCCCGTTTGACAGACGCAAAAAGCCAGAATGGTCTGTTTGTAATAAGAACGCGCTACATGAACAATTAAGAGCTGGCTCAGGCATTAACACTCCCGATCAGATTAGGACAACTACTCAGCCAAACCAGTTCTCCTGAGTTGAATATTAATCAGATAACATATACAAACAAAAAAGTAGTGCTTAAAAAACAGTTTAACTGTAGTGGCCGGTATAAAAAGAAAACAAAGAAGAGCCTAAGCCCTGGCCAAACTATCGAACAAAGTTGGATCCAACATTCAACATTCCTGGATGTGAATGTTGAGATAGTGGCAAAACACTACCCAACATTGCTAGACGAAACAAGCTACCGGTACAAGTTGGCGCGAAATTTAATATAATGCATGGCGCTAAAATGAAAACGAAAGGAGCCGCTTATATAGCGTTATATGCACACAACAGGAGTGTTGGTTTAAAACTGTCTATCACTGAAGTATCATAACAGTTATTACCTAATATATGTACCTATACCTTCTTCCAAAGAATGCCATTTGCTTGATGCGACATGCTTGGTTACCTCGCGCTGAAACCTGAAGTCGGTCGAAAGGATGCTTTGTAAGTGACTTATCTCTTGCCAGTAATTTGTTCCAACTTCCCAGCTGTAATCAGCTGCTAAGCCGAGTAACTTACGTTTCTACTTAGGCCTTTGCCCACATTTTTTCATCACTTTTTCACTAGGTAACCCTCGTTTGATCGGATCTTAAGTCTTGCTTCAGATCCTAGTACACGTACAACTGTCTGGAATGAGATAGTACTGGCAAAAATGGAAGATTTTATTCTGCGAGTTAAGACAAATGTTTGCGAAAAAGTTTGTCATTTGATTAACGTGACATGCTGGCTGCCTCGCAGAGAAACCGCAAGTCGGTGGAAATGATAGTTTTCAAGTGACTTAACTCTTGCCAGTGATTTGCCCCAGCTTCCCTGACTTTAATAAGATGCTAAGCCACGTAACTTCCGTTGTTCCTTTGGCCTTCACTAGCGCTTTGTTTGGTTTGTTTTTTTTGTTTTCTAATTTTTTCCTATTAGGAGAGGGAAACTTTGTTGTATGAAATTGTTTCGAATGTATCATCTTTGGTGCCTGCATTTGATTTAATAGATAAATTTAACACCTAAAATGTAGTGGAAACACCCCTTCAATATATGCTAGTTAACCAACACATATTGAAAATAATTTCGAAAGGTCTATATAGACTAACTCGAATAAGATCCCCGAAAAAGCAATGACACTAAAATGCGCCAATAAGGAATGACGTAATTGATATCAACAATAAACCACAAAGTTCTTTTTGTTGTTGTTGCGGAATACTAGAGGAGGGTGCGCTCCCCCTGCAGCCCTCCCCTAGATACGCCCCTGTGACGCAGTACTCAGAATTCTCGTAGAATATCTGAGGTGAAATACAATTGGGCAAAATCTCACAACAGGAGACCAAAGTTAGTTGCTCCATGAAATTTGAAGGTGACTGAAAGCTAATAAAGAGCACTTATATTTATCTTGTCCAATTTTTTCCATCACAATCTCTTTTAGGCTTTCTTTCAGCGGTTAATTTTTTTTTTCGAACAAACCACCAATATTTGAAGTTAAATTCCATCCAAAGGGAACGTAACTGAAAATATATCCATCTGATACAACTGACTAAATAAATTCGTTCCAAAATTCACTTAAAAAATATATTTCCTTTCCTAACAATAGAAAATCAAAGAGAACTCTGAGCCAAGTCGTCGTGAATGTACGTGGTATTAGAGTATCTAGATGTTCGTGATGGCTGATAGCTTAGAATGAGATCTGTAAAAGTTAAGTGATAGCTGAAACATGGTTTCTTTCCTTCTCCTGGTACAATGTTTTGCAAGGTGGATTACCAGAAGCGCTCCACTTTTTCGGAAAAAAAGTCTACAATCCTTGTGACGATTCGCAGTGATTTGGGAAGCACCAAAAACACAAGCTGTCCTCTAAGAGGGATTTCTTCATTATGAACTAACTGATTACCAATAATTTAGCTGGCGAGAGTTCCTTAGAAAATGCTCCTTCGATTTCTAGTTTTGAAAAGCTGTGTTTTCTTTCCGTGAGAAGGGCACACTACTATCTTGAAATTCAAGCGTGAAAGACACCGCAGTCGTTTTGAACACCAAAGCTAACTATGTGCTGAGATGGCCAGGTTATAATTAGCTAGGCGATTTAGACCAAAATGCACCCCCATTTTTCCAGCAGACAGCTATAAGTCGTTCATTGCATTATGCGTGCATTCACGACTTAAAAAGAGATGATACCTATTGCCAAACAACATGTGGATAAACTTTAAACTAATAGTGAGTTTAACTTACAATTAAACTGAGGCAAATTCTTTCCATGTCACTGATTTTCGTCCTGAAACCCCTTCGTTAGTGATCTCTCGGTGTTACAGGATGCGAAAAATGCAAGAAAAGAATGCGCTTTTATAATGCAACCATCCCACTTTATCCTCTGGTGGATAATAAAACATTGGTGTCTGACGTTTGACTCATTCTTGTCCAAAATAATTTAATTTTTATCTCCCATCAAGGAGGGAGGGGGCGTCTCCAAGGAAATCGGTGGTTCACTCCTCGCTGCCAGTGTGACGTCACGTTTCGGTTGGATGATATTCAAAATGGCGCCCAAACTTTTCGAAGAAGGCCCTGTTAAAAATGAATATTTTTCCATGGATATCCCGCTCAGCCTGCTTACATTTGCCAATAATGAGGTTTTATATGTTATGTAACTCCATTATTTGGCTTATTTGTTGACCAAAACTCTAAAAAGTTGGGTGAATTTTAACGAAACGTTTCTGTCGTCATTCACATTTGTCGAACAATCTTATAAGCCGGTGGAACTTTCGAGGGCCATTGCGCCGTAAGGAAAGGTCCTGTAGGCTCAAGAAAAGGAGGTTCAGCAAAGGATATATTAGGATTTGTGTGCGTGGAGTTTCAGATCTTCACCTCATATGGTTCGCCATATCAATCTCCTCAAAGATCTGAAAGCGGTCGAACGGATAAAACAGGCGTATGTTATACCAGCTGATTTGGTAAGTGTTCTCCTTTCGCTACTACATTTTTTTTATTTTCGAGCATTTACCTTAACTTACCTACCTAAAGTAGTAGTTTTTTTACTTGTTTAGGTGTATTAACAGAGTGTTGTCTAACAAAAAAAAAAACGGATTCAATTATGCTACATAGCAGTGCAAAGTGGCTACGTTGATTTCTATTTCGTACTTAGGTACACATAATTTTCATAAATTAAAGTGGCAAGGAGCTTAGTACTGTCAATCCTATATTCTGTGGGAAAATAACTTCCTTAGACTTTTCTTTATTAGAAACCATTCTTTAAAATGAAATGTCTGACTTGCTCCAAGTGATCCTGATCATTTCCAGATTTTGGTGTTAGTGATCTGTCAAATTCTCTGTACTCCCATAATTCTGTTGTTTTTACCATTTGATAGTCATGTGATTTGTCAAAGAAGTCAGACATGTACAATTTTGTGGACAGAAATTGCTTTTCACTTTCAGTGGGCTCATCAAGTTTTTGGAAAAATGTTTTTAAATCATCTAACAGTGTTAAGTCTTTGTCAAAGTCATCTTCACTATCACTAGTGGGGAAAGTACAGAGCACCAATCATTTGTTTGAATGATTTCAGTTTGGATTGCTTAATGGGTAGGTCTTCTACTTCTTCTCTCCTCACTGTCGTTTGTAGTTCTGTTGGTGGATTGTGCGTTGATTTGTTTCCTTTTGTTTCTTTGTGGGTGTCTTTCAGGTGTGCAGTATATGGATATACAGGTGTACTGTATATCCATTTTTCATTGGTGTTAGGTCCAGTCGTTCGATACTGTCACTTTCTGATAGCTTGATGGTTTCCTGTGTTTTGACGAAGTTGATCATTGAATCATTTACAAAAGTCACAGGGACAAAGTCAGTTAGTGGTTGAGGGGTCTTGTTGGAGCTGTTTTTCTTGGGAGCTGCAGTAAAATTCTCTATGCTGCAATCAGATACAAATGTTATAGGTACAGTTGGGGTTGGATTACACTTGCTGCAGTAAAAGTTCCTTTAAGTCAGCTATTTTCATGTTTGGTGGTATGGAGATGCCGTGGTGCTGAAAAATAGCTTTGATGTTCACCAGTTTGGTCTTATTGTCAGTAAGTGAAAGCAGTGTTTCGTGTTTTTCTACAATTTCCTTGATTATATGAGTTCAGCATGAGGAATCATGAGCTGTTTTGCATTGCAAAGTGTCAGGAGAAGGGTGTTTTTGCAATCATTATGACCCTTGTGAGTCAACTTGGTATGACAAAGTTTTTTTCTTACTTTCAGCAATACCGGTATTAATCAGTGTTGGATCAATGATACCAGGACAAAGTGAAACATGTAAGTCATCAGTTGTTTTCAGTATCACATCAAGAGCAGATCTGAAAATATTTGGCTCAAAGATGATGTGTGGGTGTTCCCCACAATTCACCCTGTTCCCCAGGATTTGTATTGTAAAATGACAGATGTCATCTCTTGCGATAGATAATTTCGAGGGAAGGAAAAAGAAGTTTGGTATACCAACACCATTTGTTATATTTGGTTTAGAAAGAAAAACCTTCAGACTGTCATTGGTTGTTTTTTGAATTTGAAAATGTTATTCATGACATGAAGAACAGATTGAAAGATTGTATATGTATGTGGGTGTAGAGGCTCAGAGAGATATTCTCCATGAGCATAGCGTTCATTTTCATCGCTTGTCATTGGTCTGTATTCTTTAAGGAGCTGTAATAACCCTTCTGCAAAAATCCCTGCTTTTAATTGGGAAACTACAGGCAACTCATATTTTTTTCTGTTTCATCAATCTTTAATTTGATGTTTGAAAGGAATCATCAAATCCTGCAGGTGGTTTAGTGTCAATGACAGGATCAGATCCACTTGTGGGATTCTCACATCTTTGTACTTTTTCAAACATAATTTGAGCTTTCCTATACTCGTCCTTCTTTTTAACAGACTTAAGGAAGAAAGGCTGGCATGACCTGCATATGTAGCTTACACGAGATTCGTCATGAGAATCCATGTGTTTATAAAGGTCACCATAACATCAGTTATATTACCATTCTGTTCATCCAAAAAGTTACATGCCACAAAAAACTTGTTTTTAAATACACTTATGTTATGTTTTTTTTTTTTTGCAGGGAAGGTCGCTTGAAAGGCATACCTCATTTTTACACTGTGAACATGTCACAATGCAAGGATTTACCTTTAGAATGTCAAGCTGGGCATCGCTTCCAGATTTTGAGGACCTTTTACCTTTTGCAGGCTTATCCCTCTGGGCCCAGTTGCTCAAAGCATGGTTAGCACTAACTATTGGTTAAGATGTATTAAAACCTGTAGGTTGTCATGACATTTAACCCTGGTTAGCGCTAACCATGCTTCAAGCAACTGGGCCCTGGGTGTTAAACTTGCATAGTGTTTATCGCACACCCTTAGATTTGTGTTGTTTTCCATGTTAACACTAAGGTCTTGAGGGCTACATTTCATTTCATACTCCCAATCATGCTGTCAAATTTATGGGATACTGCCTCATTTGCACAGCCCATTAGGCAACACTTTACACCTCCAGTTAAATGTCCATTCATGATTACCACCCGTTATTTCCTATAATGGCACAAAATTGTGCAAAGGTTTACCCCAGTTTGATAGCCAGTATAAATCACTTGTTAACTAAAGTTAAATTTGGAATTAACTTGTGATCACAAGTCCAAAACAATTGCATAATTATGGTGCAAAGGTAAAGGAGTGTGACTTTCTCGTTACATCTATAACCAAAATAGATGTAACAAATCTTTTAGACCTGAGGACCATACTAAAGAGAAACCAGGGTGGTGAAATTCAACCATTTTGACACAAGAATAAGCCAACATCAGACCAAGTAAAAGTTAGATAACTGGGAAGAACATGGGAATGCCTGTGGTATTATTGGAGGTAGCATCAAAGTTTTCACCAACTGCTATTACAATGAGGAAAATGCCTGCTTAGTACATGGTAACAGAGTAATGTTTGGACACCGCCAACAGAGTTTGAGTAGTACCAAGGTTTAACAAGATGCTGTAATAAAGGAAAACACATGTGATTATAACAGTGGAAAGAAAAACTTTTGATGCTAGACTCCAAAAATATTGCACAAGGGAGAATTTTGATAGTGGCTTGACAGGTAAACAAGTTTTGTAAAGTGGTTCAAGTGGGGACAAAAACAACCTCAGAAGAACAACTGCAGGGCACAGTATGATTTCCAATAATTATGTAATTGAGTCTTTGGTTGTACTTGACAATTTGCTTTGAGCATGTTCTGCACATCATTTCCCAGTTCATTAGGACAAAATTGTGATCACAATACACATACACTGTACATGTAATAGTAAAAGTTGAATAAAATAAGTTTGCAAGGATGGTATGATGGGATTGCCTTAATCTAAACTGCACAAAAAGAAGCTTAATAACAATGACAGTAACCATTCAGCTACACCCAAATTTGAAACCATGTGTTTGTAGAACACCAGCCACATTGTATAGGAGTGCTGTTTTTTTAGTTGGAATATAATAGTCACCAGAAGTGATGTAAAGGCTATAGGGCAGCCTTGTAAATTTTGGAAAGGATAGAGAAAGAGCTGTCATTATAACATGGCAATGCAGCACTGTTATTACACCATGCATAATGTAGTGGCATTGTTCAGGAACAAGCCAAGTAAGGTCAAACACTAAATCATAAAACAAAATTGCTGCGACCAAAAAATAAAAGTAGTACAATATTTTTATTCAACGTCCTTTGTTGGTTTGTTTTCTGCAGTTATATAATAATTATTATATAACAACTAACTGATATCTTTGATTACACTACTTTGTAACTCTGATTTCTAATATTTATTATTTTCTTATTTCTGTTCTTATTCTTATTATATTCTAATTGTATAACGTTTTTGTTTTGTTTTTGTATCTATATCTTTGTTATAATTATAGAGTAAGTAAAATAAGTGTTATGGTTTCTAACCGGACAATTCAACAAAATGCAACGACAGCACATGGTATATACACCAAATTAATGACAGAACCAAATAATACCAAACCCAGATAATTCCTGGGTGCCAACAGCAATTTGTAAAGGAACACTTACAGCAACACGGTAAGCCAACCCAACAATTGCGGCAAAGAGCAAAATACAAAACTCCACATCATAAGCAACAATCAAACCTCGCACTCACAGCGGTATTGAAGCCAACCAAACAATTGCAACAGAGAGCAAACTCACCGCAACACGAAGCTTCAAGATTAAAGGTAACAAAATGCACATTAACAGCGTACAAATACCACCAAAACAACAACAAAGCAAAGAAGATAAGACAAAAAGTTAATAGTCCCAAGCAAAGGCTTGAAAACTGCAAACAGAAGTAATCAAGGACCGCCAACAATCGTCCAAACCGCACAGAAATTTGTGGGGTATTCAACACCCTCAACTCAAACGGATTGATATGAAGAACGGCTGAATCAATCGACAAAGAATAACAAAAAATATGATCTTATATGATCAATGTATGAAACCTCCTTTTATGGAGGCTGATGGTTACGTACTTTTAAAGAAAAATCCAATGTTTTACGTTGACTTCGGTGGTACGAAGGCAAGATGGTGGTCCCTCTACGAAACCCGCAACACAAACACAACAAGAATACAAAATTACACGCACAAACAATACACGAGTTCAAACAAACAGCTAAAAAAACAACAACGCGTACAGACTTATGACAATTAGCGAACAAAAGCGATATTAGCCCTAGTATTTTGTCTTTCTTAATCACTGTTGTCCTTACTTCAATGGCGTCCTCACGCTAATTTTCACAAGCCAAGCGGAGGCGCTCATCCGTTGCTATGTGACGTCACACTGGCAGCGAGGAGTTGGTCAAGATAGGCTATCAAAGAACAATAGAGTCGCCCCCTCCCTCCTGCTCCCCACATCCTGGTGTGTATTCACAGGCAAGGAAGAAAGCAGACCCTTTAAGGGGGGACTAACTTAACCAAAAATTAGCTAACATTGTTGCTATGGAAAGTTGCCAACCCTCATATCTTGGAAACCATAACTTGCACAGGCAAGCTGCCTGGCTATGTTTTTACAATCAAAAAGGTTTACAAGATTTTCGAATCACAACCATATTTGGTAAGTCACGTGACCAGAACAGAAAAAGGCCTAAAACTCGAGTGGCGTACACTTCTGGATATCGAAAATGGTGCCAATGGTTAACGATCGCCAAGGTGCAAGACTCTACGTATCGATTTTTGGAAATTCGCGTTTTTGTGAGATTTATGACGTCATAAGCACGCAAATTCATACCATTTCGTCAGTATCATTAAAGTTATGTACGTTAACAACAATTGCTTACGTAGGCTTGTAAAGAAGGCTGGAATATCTCCGACTGACAAAAAAAATCGGAACTTCACACCATTTTCTCCAAGTTTTAGGGATTTTTCTTTCTAAAGCGCGGTTGGGGCCTGATGCAAGTCGCGCATGCGCAATAACAATTCATAAATTTTACATGTTCCCTTTTCGCATGTTTCATCAATATAGTGGCAAAAACACCGAAAAACCGTGTTTTACAAATACAGTCCGTAAAAATCCCTTGGCAACAACGCTAAGTCTGTAGTTAAGTTAGTCCCCCCTTAAAGTCCGCGATGACAACAACAACAACACTTTATTTCGTCCTCATACTTTACTGACAATTTGACACATACACAGAAATTAACATATAAAAATTAAATAAGTGCAAACATAGAGCCTGGAATCCCATTGAGTGTTATCTTAGTTTTCATACTCCGTGAGTATTTGCTTGCATTCCTTGACTTTTCCCGAAGCCTCTGATAAGGTGTTCAGTGCAGGAAATTGTCCTTTCTTCTGTACAGAGAAGGCATCGTGAGTTCTATCAAAGTTATGCCTTGATTGTGTCAGTGAAATAAGCAGCTTGTTGTTGTTCACACAAAGGCTGACAACAGAATTCCAGTCATCCCCATAGTCTTCTGGTAGAACTCCTGTCATCCCTAGATTCGAGATTCCTTCAAAGATCTGCTCTTTTGTGAATGTACTTACCATGTGTCAAAGATCACAGACATCACAGGTCCAGAGGTCATCCCTCAAATCACTTACAAATTAAACTCGATGAACAACTGGATGGACTGGATGAGAACAGCGCCAAAAACCAAAGAATTCCAAAGGCAACAGCCAGTACTTGGAGACCTACAGCGCTGTAAGGGCGCGAAGATAACTCGTCTCGCAGGTAACATGTCATATCCGGCCTTGGTGCGTGCGTTGCTATTTCCAAATGCGTGACATGCGGTGAGTTAAAATAATCATAGGATTTCCGACAGTCTTTGAGATCCATGATCCGAACTTTATTACAAGAAAAATCCAAAATCCGGGCCCAAAAAATGGTTAAAACCGCCTTCCGCTGCAATTGCGAGATCCGAAAATCCGTAAGAAAATTGCTCTGGAACCGAAGTCCAGGCAAAAAAATTATCAGAATCCGCCGATCCGTTGGCCTCTTCACCCCTCTCCCATTAGTAGCGTGAAGAGGCTCAAGATGCCACTTCGGAGCGTTATGTCAGATGCGTATCCTCGTTATCCGTGATACATTTTCATCAACATAAGGAAA
Organism: Pachyseris speciosa; assembly: GCA_016490735.1. NCBI lineage: Eukaryota > Metazoa > Cnidaria > Anthozoa > Scleractinia > Pachyseridae > Pachyseris > Pachyseris speciosa. Next base: position 499,233 of record JAEMWC010000658.1, read on the forward strand.
TCGATTTCAAAGCGACGCAGAGAAGCAATGCATTGTGCCAAATTACAAATTTCCTATGGATCTCTTTGCCGTATCCTTAAGAACAAAAGATCAAGTTGAGAAAGGACTAAACTCCACAAATACTCTGAATTTTTCATACTCGTTACCAGTCTTTTCTCAGGTTACTGGTAAAACGCCTTCATTGCCTCTGTGAACGTCACCACGACAAGCCAAAGGCAATGGAACAAATATAAGCGTATCGTATTGTGAACGCAAAGAAGAAACCAGTATTGCTGTATGAACAAAGAAATAAAAAGTAAAGAAACTACCTTTTTTACCTGCGAGTTAAGGTTTGTTACAGTAAACCTGTTCCAGAACACGTGGGACTTAAGCAGAGGAACTCTTTGTCTGAACAAAACAATTGCGCTTTGATTGCGTTTTCTAAGGTACTCATACGGTTTACCTTGTTTCGGAGCGTCATTCTGGACGGTTCACATCAGCAAGACGTTAGGTTTCAATGGTTTACAACGGTTCACATCCCAGTTAAAGAACATAAAAGATGTACCTTATCTGAGTTATGTGAGCCGATGTGAACCATTGGGAGTCGTTGCCAATCGTTGCAAAGCAAATATGCCGCTAACAACATCAAAGACAGAAGTAGACAATCTGGTTTTAATGGCTGAGAACTGTTCATGAGAACTGTGGCAACGTCAGCAATAGCTTGTGTCATGCGAGGCTTTTGCTGCTGAGGTGAATCACTGAGATTGTTATCAGCAAAATCACGCAGACAAATTTCGCGAATCAAAATTAGTAGTATATGTTCAGCAGAATTCCCGTGTGCGTTCCCTTTGGATTCCCTCGCAAAAAGTGCGTCCTCTTGATTAATATGCATAAGGGTCGAGTCCATGACGTCACCCATTGTTATAACCAAGGGAAAAATGCGTTCCTCCATATTAATTAAGTGCCTAGTCAGTGTCTAGGTAAAAATGTCTTCCTGCCGTACTAATTCGGTATAGAATTACTAATAAGCGTCTCTCTACTACAATGGAAACAATAGGTTTGCCCAGACTTGCCCGTTCTCTTTTAGCCCTGATTGGTTTATTTCAAACTCTATGATATTTTCAAAATAAAAAACGCGCTTTCCGTTGGTAGCGTCAATCTTGCTTTCCACTCCGTTAGTCGCGCATTACGCAAATAATCCAAACTGCCCATATTTGCATACGAACTCTATAGTAAAAAAAGCCCATGGGACAACCTTCTACCATTCAACAACGACAAGAGACGGCTTTAAAAGTTGTTTGGAACGATCAATATAAACACGCGACTAATATGAATTACACGTTTCTTGAGAGACAAACATAAACTTTATTGCCTTTTCTCAGCGAATACAGAAACAATACAGAAAGTGATTTGAAATGATTAAAAGTCAGTCATCCTCTTAAACTTCGTGTGGAGGAAAAATCAATCGTCTTCTTGATATTTGGAATACTTGTAAGGTGACTTCCTGTGTAAACATCGAGATCGTCTTGAAAGCTTCTTCGGTTCATCGTCCACGTAATTTATAAATTTTAATTGTGGGCGTTTACGCTTTCTTGCCGGCGACAGCGTTTCGACTGTGGGAGGGGATGTCAAGATCGACGGAGGGAGGGAGGGAGATACGGGCGTGGAGGATGCCATGGTAGATAAGGAATGTGGGGCTGGTTCCTTTACCGTTGGTTCAAGTGCTGGCGCTTGGGCTGGAGTCGGTTGTATCGTTATTGGTGGCACTGTTGGTAAATTGTTTACCATAGCCTCGTTAGAAATGTGTTCCCGCACTTGAAGTTGAAGCAGAATTGTTGCTTCAGGTGTTAAGGACTTGAGCTGGTGTTTATATGTTAAAAACTTGTTTTGCAACGGGATGTACTGCCTCGCTCTTTCGTCGTCTGTAAGGATTTTACGATACAGAATGTTATCCATATTATTCTGAATGCGCTACATCTCCCGAATTACCGGGGAAACCATCTGGGTTTGTTGCTTGAGATACTGGAGCAGTTATCGGGAAATGTTACTCTCTTCGATCCCTTTGTCGAATCTTTCTTCGCCAGGTAATACATTTGTCCGCAATCTGCAACTATCTGGAGTCTTTGGCTTGAGATCAACAAAAAGATACCTAAATGGTCTTCGCACCGCTTCTTCGTACTCTTTTGAAAACAAAGCAGTTTGTCTTGAGTACATTTGTTTGGCTAAAGTCAAACTCTGCAGTCTATCCCGAGGATTCTTGAAAAGGACAAAGTAATGACTGTTTAAGCCTGATGCTTCGGTTGCCTTTGCCTTGGTCAAACAGATTTTGTACAATGTAAATAACACTCAGGTTTCGATGATGGGATCCTTTTGTAAAGAGGTTCACGATCCGATTATCACTTCCGGCTACAATCATTTGGTCGTCAATGACAATCAAGTTGCGTATGTTGAGCTCCAAATAGTTATCATTGTCTAGAAAAGGCGGAATCCCCTTGACAAATTCGATTGTCGGTATCATCATCAATAGGTGGGTGGGCGGGTTGCCACTGTGAATAACACCAGATTATTCTCTCCGGTGGCTGATCGATAAAGTTTTGAGCTTGTTGTAACAGTGATTGCACTCAGAACATTTTTCCCGAACCAGTCATCCCTGCAACTATGTAGGTAAATGGATGAACCAATTGAAACTGCTGACACTTCTCTTGAGACATCGGTATAACTGGAGCGAAATCGGAATAACTGTGTTAACTGTTCGTGTGTCTTTGTATGTTATCTTTCCTGGAAAAATCAATTTGACAAACAGGACAGGACAAACTCATGTCAACTGAATCGAAGCTTAACATCAACTGACAAAATGTGTAATGGTTCACATTCATATAGGTTTCAGCCACCAGAATTCTATTGTTTTCCCTCCTCCTCCTCCTCCTCCTCCTCCTCCTCAATTCTATTGTTTTCCTTCCTCCTCCTTCTCCTCAATTCTGTTGTCTCCCTCCTCCTCAATTCTACTGCTCTATCTCTATACTGTAATCAATATAAAGCGGGACACTGGAGAAACTATGGCATTCGAGTTTGGGAAAGTGTTGCTTACACTTCATTTTCGTCAGAATAGAAATGAAGAAACTTTACATTCCAAATAACAAGTTGTACGAAGACTATTATCTAACCAAGGTACGCAAAAAGGAGGAAATTTAACGGCTTTTCACGGATCCCGATTTCAGCAGGGATATGGCTTAGGTTCCATATTTAAAGGTCTATTTCGCTGGGCGATGCCTCATTTACAACAAGGTGCTAAGGTACTCAGAAAGAAGGCATTACAAACAGGTGATCAAGTGGCTCAAGATATATTTGATGGAGATCATGTTAACACAGCGCTTGCAAAGCGAAGTAGAGAAGCTATTGGTGATCTAGTATCTCAGGCAAAAGTGCAGTTTCGTGGTTTACCTCCAGGGAAGAAACGTAAAAAAAGTTGTGTTGGAACAAGACCAAGACGACTTTGAACTTTGGTTGTAAATTAAGCTGGGCTCTCTATAAAATTCTGGCGCCTACTATCCTTAATTTATTCTATGACCATGTCTCGAGTAGTAAAGAACAATCGCGGTTTCCTTGAACTCTTAACTTGTTGCCCTGAACATCAGCGTCAGTTTCTCCTAGAGAGAGCCACTCCACAACAGATGCACGCATTAGTGCAAATTATTTATAATGTGCTTCGTGAAAATATTCCAGTCTCTGAAGAAGATAAGCGTAAAGTGATTCCATTGAAGGATGCCATTCTTAATCTCGCTGAGCCAAGTATTCCTTACAAGACAAAGAAGCAAACCCTTGCTCAAGAGGCTGGAGGCTTTATTCGAGATTTTTTGATACCAGTTGTAACTAGCTTGGGGCCCCTAATGTTATAACAACTCGCGAACTTCTCTGTAGTGTGTTCAGTTGGTTCTTGTCGTTAGCGAGTGCTGGTCAATATAGTAGTAGTAGTAGTAGTAGTAGTAGTAGTAGTAGTAGTAGTAGTAGTAGTAGTAGTAGTAGTAGTAGTAGTAGTAGTAGTATCTTTAATGAGGATGCAACGTCACGAAGTGGTTTACAGAAGGGTCCTCAAAAGAATACTAAGTTTAGATTAAGAACTAGCTAAACATACAAAAATGTAAAAGATTAAAAGAATATACACAATCATTAAGTATCAAATATAACTAGTTAAATATACGAGAATGTAAAAGAGAAAAAGAATATACAAAGGGTAAAAAGCAAAGAATATCGTTAAGAATCAAAGATAACTTTGGACAGGCCACGTTTAAAAGCAGGCAGTGACTCTGCATTCCTTAATGAGGTGTCTAACCGTTCCATATATCAGCGCTAAAATTTATTGACGACCAATGACCCGATCTTCTTGTGGCACTGGATTTACGAATGTCATTTCTCGATCTTGTGTAGTAACTATGAAAATCACCATTGAATATGACAGGATAGAGTGACAGAAATGGTTGTTAATTAATTTATACATAAAAATAGCATGATGTTCCTTTCTACGTTGTAATAATGGCTTCCAGCCAAGTCTCTTTAGCGCCTCAGCTGCAGAAGAATGCGCATGCAGGAAGATCTAAAATGAGGCGAGCTTATTCTGTAACACTTGTAGATCAGACATTAAAGAGGCATTTCCGCGATCTCCCCAAATGATATCCCCAAAAAGTCAAAAAGTCAAAAAGAGGTAAAATGAACTATTAAAAAACATAATTCTAGCATTGAGGGGGAGGCAAGATTTAATACGCCTTAAGAGACCTAACTACTTTACTTACCACGAATATAATACGTATAAGAATCTACATTAGCGAGAGGGATATCATCAGCAGAAATAACGATGGATCCAACTTTGCTTAAGCCGGAACTACTACCAATAATTGAAGAGATAATATGAAGAGAAAGGTCGATTGGGATAAAGAGGAAGAGAGTGATTATGAGGACACTAACACAAGTGAAGAGGAAAGTGATGACGAAGAACCTCTAATTAAAGATGTTTTAGAAGGACTTTCCCAAGCCGTTTCCAGACAACAGGCCTCCGATTTATTACACAGCATGGCGGCTTCCAAGGATATCTTGTTTTGGACAACTCGTGGACAGTTAGTTCGAAACCAGCGAATAATATCAGTGACCAACATCTCAGAGCTGGTTGAATATGTGTCACTCCCTTATAACGACAATGTTGCCAAACCCGCGCTCTCGACACATTTATAGACGGGTTGGCAGAGTTAGGAATTAATAAAAATTTTATAAAAAATAAGAAAATTTTGGCTGAGCTGATGGAAAAAGAACTAACCTATCGAGATAAAGACGGCGAGGCTGGTGATGAAGAAATGGTTTCCGAAAGCAGTGATATTGAAGATGGCAGGGAAACAGAAAACTCTGCGGATCTGGAACATGAAGGAAATTCTGAAGTTGAATATTCTGAAGAGAGCGCAAGTTCAGAGATTTTGGTTCTAGGAAAAGCCTCTTGTTACCATTGTAACGGAGCAAACATCAACCAAACACTACAAACTTATGCCCAAGATGCCACTGGCATGATGGTTATAAGATTTGTCCGATTTGTGCATACAAAATTCCTGTTGATCGTAAACACTCGACGGATGGATTTATTTACTGCACTGATTGTCACGCTGTGAAACACATTGATTCAGAAACTTTTAAGAAGAGTCATTATCCTCCAAGCGAAGATAAAGACGATTGATTTTTCCTCCACACGAAGTTTAAGAGGATGACTGACGTTTATTTATTCAAATCACTTTCTGTATTGTTTCTGTATTCGCTGAGAAAAGGCAATAAAGTTTATGTTTGTCTCTCAAGAAACGTGTAATTCATATTAATAGTGTGTTTATATTGATCGTTCCAAACAACTTTTAAAGCCGTCTACTGTCGTTGTTGAATGGTAGAAGGTTGTCCCATGGGCTTTTCTTTAATGTAGAGTTCGTATGCAAATATGAGCAGTTTGGATCATTTGCGTAATGCGTGACTAACGGAGCGGAAAGCAAGATTGACGCTACCAACGGAAAGCGCGTTTTTTATTTTGAAAATATCATAGAGTTTGGAATAAACCAATCAGTGTTAAAAGAGAACGGGCAAGTCTGGGCAAACCTATTGTTTCCATTGTAGTAGAGAGACGCTCATTAGTAAACCTATATCGAATTAGTGTGCAGGAAGACATTTTTACCTAGCTAGCTAGACACTGACTAGGCACTTAATTAGTACGGAGGAACGCATTTTTTCCCTAGGTTATAAGAATGGGTGACGTCATGGACTCGACCCTTATGTATATTAATAAAGGGAACGCACCTTTCGCGAGGGAATCCAAAGGGAACGCAAGGGAACGCACAAACAGGGCTTAACTCTGCTGAACATATACTACTAAAATCTTTTCGGACGTGAATGTGGGTCTCTACTTTGCCGTATTTTCTTACGTACACCTTTCGTTGTTTTCTAATGTGTAATGTAATTTCTGCCCAGGGAGACCACTAAGTATTGCTGTGCCCTGAAGTCGCCGCTAAATGCGCGGAGACTGAAAACGAGTCTGTGGAAAACTATCCTGCGCTGTTCCTAAGCCTCCAAACCTGTCTTAGACAACAACTACACGGTCTCTATTTCAGTGTTTTCAATACATATAGAGCACAAGTTCCCTTTGTTTTCGCTGAAAGAACATTTTAGACAATCATGGACAAAAGTGTTGACACATTTGAGCAAAATAATCGCTTTCTATCAGCTTCCTTCCGTGATTGAAAAAACCTCTTTTTTGTCGACAGCCAAGTCCCCCTCTCCTACTTCTCAATGTTGAAATACACTCCGTGGATACTGGCTCTTGATTACAACATTGAAAAGGGGAGAGGGGGTCGAAATGTGAGAATTGGAGATTGGAAAACTCACGCGTTTAACGAACAAGGTTTTATTGTCCATGATTGTAGCTAGCTAACTAGCTAACATGCAACATTCCGACTATTACCAGACGCTGTTCGCCTGAGAACGGCGATATCTGACTTGATACACCTATACCGACCATTACCCCCGAAGCTCTTCGACTGAGATACGAAAA
>JAEMWC010000659.1:0-5000 GCA_016490735.1 Pachyseris speciosa
AAAACTGTAAAATCGAGCCGGAATACAAAACAAACGACTTGTGTTTGATATTAGTAACAAAATCATGTTTATAAAAGAAAAACGTATAGGGTTTCTAAGTACCTTTCATTAATTTAAACATAGTACTACTCAATCAAAAATACAAAACAAATGACACCTGTATTTGAAGAAACTGAACTGAGTGAAAATGTTATACCTCTTTAGTACAAAAATTAATGACAACATGAAGGGTTTTGCAAGCGACTTCTATTTATTGAAATGAAAGTTTCTTTGACTGCATCAAATTAAAGATATAATAATGCAATATTGGGTATGAACCGGCGAAATAGATCAAGCCGGAATACAAAACAAGCGGATGCATATTGGAAGAAGCTGAAAGTTGTCAAAATACTTCCCTTTTAATTAAGTACAATAAAAAACTTACTGAGAAGGAGGGCAGCCAGCGCCGGGAATATTTATTAACCAAAATACTTATTTTTGCTGCTTGCTGCAAATGTTTCTAGATCATCAACACAGGCCCATGGCGTTTTAATTGCATATTTCTTTAATCTAACTCACGAATACAGACCTGATTTTCTTTAGCCGAAATGTTTAAGTCACGGAAGTCTTAAGAAAAAGGTTTCTTAGTCTCCGAATCTCCAAAATATTGACGGCTTTCCAGACTGTCTAGCTGGTAAGTATTTTGCACTTTAGAGAGATATATATTCGCCTTCGAAGACAGGAGACATTTTAAAATTATTCCTTTATTGCTGGCGAAAACTGGAAGTCACAATTCATCAAAGACAATTTTCGTATTTCATGACAGTTTAACTGGAATATGCTTGTGGGCGCAAAGATCCTTCCGGCAAATATTTCACTGACGATACCTTTGGTTCCACGCTTGGTGCTACAGATAAAAAGCACTTTATCCGGATGAAACTTTGATTCTAACTAAAACATACTTGAATGAGAGCTAGAGGCTGATTAACAACCAAAATATTGTTGGGTATGATAGCTCAGTCTCGAACAGTGCCAATCACGGTGTCTTGCCTGAGCCAGTGTCATTTCAGCTCGAGAATGGACCGAACCATAGCACGAACACGGAATTGGTTTTAGATCAAGTACAAAGCAGAAAAATTTGTTTTGGACTAAAAAAAATAATTAATGGTCTATTAGTTTCTATTCAACTAGAGTCTGTGATACTTGGTTTTCTGAAATTATTATTTAACAATTATTCAACGAGTGTGCATTGGAATCAGATTGGCAGTGGTAAGAAAGGGCGTTTTGAATGCTCAAAATAGAATACGAAACAAGAATTGACTGAGGTAATCTTGCTTCCACTAGATATCGCACGCGTTAAGTCCCTCGACAGCTTCCCTCGGCATGTAACTAAATGAATTAAATCAACTTGTTAAATTAACTTGTTTTTTGAGGAGAGGGTAAAAGCGGGTACCCGGAAAGGATTTCAAAAACCTCCCTTAAAATGAAGAAGGCTAAAATATATTGCCGTACAACAAGAATGCAGTTGTCTTCTTGTGACTGTTATGATATGTCACTTTCCACTGCTTTCCAGTTCTTTTCTATGAACCCGTTGCAAACTTTGCGGTAGCTAGATTGCTGGCAGTGGCAGCAAGCCCAACACATCAGCAGCGTGGTGAGCAACAGTTCGCTGAGACTGGAGCAAGGAGAGAAAAGCGAAAAGAGTCTAGAGAGAGGCGCGTCTCTCCCATTCTTCCCTCAGCGAGTTCACTTCTTCTGAAACAACCCGTTCTCTTCTCTGAATTTACGAATTTTGTCTCCATTCCACAAAAAAGCAACACAAGCTAAATCCAAATAAGTTTATTTGGGAGGGCCTGGCGAGAACCAACCGAACCCTATATATTCTAAACATCCTAAACATATTTAGATTCTAAATATTCTCCTACGCTGACTTTACAATACAAGCGACGACTAAAGCTCAGTTATTAAACCAGCATTACAGACCGCACTAATCCTACATCCCCGAGTAAGCGCACAGGCTTAAGCAGGCTGGGCAGCTACGACATTACAAATCACGTTATCCCCATGTAAACTCGAAGGCTGCGTACCAGTTAGGTTGGGGAACTACGACTCTGACATCACATTTTCCCCATGGAAGCTCACGGGCGTAGCGCCAGTTATGCTGGGGAACAAACTCGGGCACACTTATGTTACAAAGTAGACTTGCGACACCAATTCGAAACAACCTATATTATTAGGCTGGTTGAGATACCAGAACAGAGAGTAAAAAGATGGCACTATGTCTACGTACATCCAACGCAAAATATATGAAGCCATTTAACTGGGTCTACAATTACGTCATACGTTAACTAACAGAAATCAAGAGCCAGACAGGCGAAAATACAAGGTAAGAAAATTAATCACACGGTAAAGCATAAGAAATAGAATGGCCTATGCATGCATAAAGCGGAAACAGATGAAAACTCATTCTATAACTACCGGAGTTGAGCGATCGCTCGCACAACAAATGCGGTCAGACGGAGGCCAGAAAAACCTCCCAGACAAAAACCCTGTGGGGAAAAAAGAGCAGGAAATCTGGGTAGGAACCATGGCTCGAGCTCCAAAAGGTTAGAAGCCCATCCTACGAGGCCTTACAGAAAATAAAACAGCCGATCTAATCAAGGAATAATATCTGAAAAAGAACTAAACAAACCCAAAAACTAACGAGAGCGTAGAACGCGGTTGGTTCTGAGGCCTAGATTACCGCCACGTGTTATACCCGACCTTATATATCCCTGGATCACTACCCAAAGATCCCCGGCCTGGAACCCAGGCCCTGTTGTATCTCGTGCCGACAAAATAGTGATTTCAGCCTTCTTCGCAAGCTCAGTCGTCAGAAATAACATTTATCGTCATCGTTAATTCTCCAATTGCTCTGAATTTACGATTATAGTTAATTTAGAACACTCAAAGTCTAAAAGTAATTCTGGGAAGTCAACATTTTTTTCGTAAAAGACCAATTTTAAGTGTTTAAACAGGATTCGAACCGACGACTCTTACATTGACTAATCGCTCTTCTTAACCACTAGACCACCACGACACTGGTTGAACAAATCTCAGTTTTTAAACAATATAACTCGTGCGCTTATCCTACACCCTGTTGTAAACCTATATAATCACTCGCTAAAAAAATAATTTTAGAAAGTAGTAGAAAAGGTCGATCACCAAACCTCAACAAAAAGCTAACCATTTAAAATCAGCGCTTAGGCCTAATCACTGTAAATCAATGTATGCCAGACTGAAGTCCACTTCAGCTTTCACCAGCCTCGCCGTGCTATTGGCGTGAGCTCCCCACTATCCTGAAAGGGACTGGTATCAGTCTGTCTTTGCGGGAAATTTTGGTATTAGCCATGGAAGGAAATCTGAATAAATAACTTCGAAGACGTATGTTATGTTGACGACACCACACATCCTTGGGCTGAAAAAGTCTATTCCGCTGCGTTTTGGTCAAGTGGCAACTCGGCTTCTTGATGACACCGGAGCCAAAAAATAAATAAATAAATAAAATAAAAACAATGAAATGTATTTCGAGATTTTCTTATTTCCTCGCACTTGTTCCCAATTTTAACAAGCTTTCGCAAGCGGTTTCTTTGTCATCCGTGATAAAATCAGATCTATATTCACGCAATCAGTTCTCTCTTTGTTTTCTCCCTCGCTTTAATCACTTTTTCTGATCCTAATTTGCCTATGTATTGATGTTTTTTACTCATCTCTAATTAACAAGGAAAGTAATGTCATAAAAAAACCGGCTGTTTAGTCTGTTTAGTGAATTTGAAAAAATCGCGAGCTCCTTGTCACGAACAACATTGGTGAGATGTTTAAAGTGTCCCGGCTGTTTGTCGTAACGCTGCAATTATTTGCACGGTTGTACTATGATAAGTAAGAATGAACAAGCTTGTAGGTGAGAAAGATAACACGCTGTATGGCCTGCTGTGGTCATACAATAAGCGCCAAGGAAATGAAAAATACAGCAGTGTTAAAAATATAATTGGATGGCAGGTGTATTCGCGTCGAAGCGGTGTATTCTGGCTGTGAAATAACTGAAAAAACGTTGCATTGATAACTGTGACTCGCACGAACCATTTAAATGTAACATATCACACTCACGAGCCATAATTTTCTAGTAGTCACCATTTCTTGCATGTATTTTGCTTAACTGGAACATTAAAACATAGAAGGCGCAAACCAGGCATTTATTAGACATGATGAATTAAGAGATGAAGCGGATATTATTACTTTCTCTAGCTAAGCGGCTCTTTTAAGATAAGCCAACTTGACTGGTTTATAAAATTTGTTACGCTTGTTTTAGCACAAAGTTTGGGCTGTGCGCAGTATACACAGAACATCTCTTACTTCATTGCCACTTTTCAAATGATTTCAGGTCAATCAGAACTGTTAGTTTTTTATTGAATAATCTTTATAGAGAAACGGGGTCTCCTTTCATCGAGTGTTTACATAGCTCAGACAGTTTGTGGGTCAATAATCCAAGGCAAACGGACAGCTCATGTCAGATAAAAGCTGTCCGAGATACTTTGCATTTTCATTGGCAGCCTCAAGTTAAACACACAATGGAGTCCCGCATCGAGCCAATTGTGTCCTCTTATGCGCTCCAGCTTGTGTCAAATTTAAGAAACTCTAAATTGGCGAATGACGCAAATTGAGTGACTGTACACTGAACGAGCAACTGGGTACTATAACCAACAGCCTACAAGACCAAACGAACCACCGTTTTAGATTACAGAAACGCAAACATCACCAATGGCCACGACCACCAACACAATGAACATAAGCTTCAGCGATTCTCCGAAAAATCTTTCCCAAACATCGGAACAGATGGATCCACGGTGGATCGGAATTCTAGAAGCGCTGATCTTGTTCTTCATTATGCTACTTGCTATCGTTGGGAACGTCCTTGTAATCGCCGTGGTGTACCGTCGGCGAGAGCTTCGTCGAACAGAAACGCACATTTTTATAGTGAATTT
>JAEMWC010000659.1:10000-50000 GCA_016490735.1 Pachyseris speciosa
CGGTTAGTACCAGAATTTGATTACATGCTGCGATTGGCTCGTCAACAAAAGGCTTTTGTTGACGAACCAATCATAACGCGTACTCAAATTTTGGTACGGAACGAAGAATTGGGCGCTGCTTCGCAGACGTTACTAACCGGGGTTAGTTAACGTCTACTACGCAGGCTAGGCAGGCGTATGGTAACTTTGAATTACTTGCTCAAAGGGCATGCCTTTTTTGAAGGCAGTACATGGTTGGTTCGACTGAAATTACTTATTTTCGCCGCCTAGAATAACAGGATTCCAACCAAATTTACTCGCTTTTGTATTTGGAAAACAACCATTTCTGTGTATCCCGTCCGTCGCAGGGGTTCATGACTGCATACTGAGTTCCGGCTGCTCCTCGATCCAAACACTGTCCTGTACTCATATGCTTGATAATTCCCTAAAGGGAAAGACAGTGATACCAAATGACAATCAACCCAAATAATCCTAATCCTGATACTAATTCTAAGCCTAACCGAAATCCAAATCGTATCTCTAATCCTTATCCTAATCCTGATACTAATCATAATCCTTATCGTGAACCCGATTTATTAAAAAATTGCCTCAGTTGTCTCTAGAGGATCTAAGAACGATTGATAATAACGATGTTCCGGAACAGAAAAAAAAACTCTCGAGTGAAAACGATATTCAATACACGTTTTGTATTCCGCTTCCTAAAAACTTTCTACATGTGCATGCATCTGATCATTGAATTCTAATAATGATCTTTAAAGGGGTGACATACTTACTGGTAGCCCAGTAGTTTCCATTGTGGCCCACAAATAGTGATACAAACCGACAAATAATGCAAATAAACTCAACATGATAAGAATCCCATGGCCAACTGGCCGGAGGCAAACCAGTTGGCTATTTACAAGGATGACCGAGGAGTTGAACCAGGGACTACCCAGAACAACACCAGCTAGTGGCCAGAGCGGGATTTGAACCCGGGACAACCGCATTGAAATCCATCACCCTCACCGCTCGGCCATCCTGCGACCAATCGAACGAATCAATAAAGCGCCTTCTTTTTGGACTCCTAGGATTATTCTTATTAATAGGGAGCTTAAGCAACGAGGACGACGACGACAACGAGAACGTCACAAAACAATGGGCTTAATGAGCAAAAACAATGGCTCTGCACGTGCGTTTTTAAATTTTGGTACATTTCTTTACCGTCGCCTGCAAAACAACAACGTGAAATGACCAAATTTTATGTTTTCTCGAGAACGTGAACGCATGACAGCAAGTTTTTCTTTCAATTTCTTAACTTTAACGTCGTTCAAAGCAATTTAGTCCCTGGACAGTTCGCCAGCTTTTTTCAAGTTCAGAAATTTGGAATAATCGCGAAAGAGTTACAAAAACGAGAAGTTATATTTCGAAATGACGTTTTCGTTGCCGTCGTTGCCGTCGCTGCTTAAGCTCCCTATTAGGGAGCTTTAGCAACGACGACGGCGACGGCAAAGAAAACGTCATTTCAAAATCAAGTTTCTCGTTTTCGTAACTCTATCGCGTTGATTCCAATTTGTTTAACTTGGAAAATATTGGCGAACTTTCCAGGGACTAAATTACTATGAACTGCGTTAAAGTAAGGAAACCGAAACATAATCTAGCTTCGTGCGCTCACGTTCTCGAGAAAACCTAAAATTTGGTCATTTCACGTTGTTGTTTTGCAGGCGACGGCAAGGAAATGTACCAAAATGAAAAATGAACGTGTAGAGGGATTGTTTTTGCTCATTAAGCCTATTGTTTTGTGGCGTTCTTGTCGCCGTTGCCGTCCTCGTTGCTAACGCTCCTTATTCTGGTTCAGGAACGAGAAAACAGGCGGAAGAAGGTTTCCCAAGAGAGCAGATATCCTGAAAACGAGCACGCAGAATAGACTAATATCACGCTTCTTGTGCACAATAGATTTGCCTATCCAGCCTCGTCCACAAAACGAGCAAACACAAAAGATCTTAATCCAATGGGAGGAAGAACTCATCCTGATGACGAGTCTGGAAGGGCAAAATCTACTGTTCATCAGAAATGTGATATCGGTCTATAGCCTGGTCCGAGCGTCTGAACCGGACGTCCAGTGGGCATGACAGGCCGCGCACGTTTTCCCGCCAAAACCTTCCCAAAAGGAAGCATTTTACACTGAGCAGAATGAACGGAATAGGCACCAAAACAACATAAATATCGCGTGCTTCGAGTATTCCTATTCAGCAATACTGCCAAACGAATACGCCAATAGTTAACTGTCGCCTTTTTCTTGTCGCGTCGAACTCAGATCAGCGCTTCATTCACGTTTCAGGCCAGTCATCTTCTGCTAACCAAACTGTTTTAAGGGTATTCTGATTGCTTTACACAATATAGTCCCAACATAGTCTTATTCTACTCACGGAAGCCCTATCATGTTCCCACTTTTGGTTGCCACCCATTCCGTGGCATTTGAGTATCTCCACAGGGGCACCAGCATATGATTTGGACACATCCAAACAGTTTTCTTCTTCAAATATTATCTCGCCTCTTGAAGACAGGATCAGCATCTAAAAAGACAAAGATCAGCATAGAACGCTTTTCAATTGAGTGTCGTAAAACCAAAACCAAACCAATTACTCTGACCAATCACAACAGAAGTAAGCAGTGCAATGAGCCAATCAGAATACGAAGCAATTACAGGTAGCCGGCGTAACGCGCGGGAAAATACGCGCGTGCAAGACGCGATTGGTTTTGGTTTTGCTTCTCATTGGTTGAGAAAGTGGCGCGAATTTTCTTGGCCAATCACAGAGCGAAGCAATGCAAAACCAAAGCAAAACCATAATTACTTTCGACACTCAATTGAAAACCGCTCTAACCAGCACTACTCACACAAATAACTAATTAAACACCATAAAAACTGTTCTATAACGTGAATAAAGAGCAAACCATCATTAATGTTTAAAGGCAACAACTAAAAAAGAAATTGAAAACATTTGTCAAACGGTTTCAAAGTTTAAATTGTTTACTACTCGCAGTGTATTTAATGTTCAAAAACTAATTACTAATTCATAAGGAAAATACAAAATATATTAATCTTTAATTAATGAGTGTCTTTATATCTGATATAGACACGGCCAAATCTTACGTCCGATTTTCTAAGCCAAAATAATCCAAAATCTAAATGGATAGATCTAAAACAGAAGTTTTTGAAGACGTTCAAAAAAGTCGCAGTTCATGCTTTTTTTTTATCTAGTTCAAAACAATCCTGCTCATTTGTTTAACTATACGTTAAAACTAGTACATCATTACATCGTTTAATGTGCACCTATTTTAATCTCCACACTGATGGCGGAATTACGGACAAGATGCCAATGATTTCCCGTCAAGACTGGCAATAAATCTTGAGATACACCGACACACACATACCTGGTTTCCTCCTTGTCCGTGGCAGACATAAACTCCCATACGAGCTGAGTGCTCAGGTTTGGCTCCAAGTGAATCCAAGCAGTAGCCGCTCGCTGGGTTACGGACCTGGAGAAACAGAAAACAGGAAAAATGAAGGTCACCAGTCAGTCAATGCTACCCGAAAAGTGAACAGTCCAGCCCTTCTCAGGACTACACTTCACCGCCAAGATCATACTTTACGACACTGGGATGGTTGTCAAGATACAGTATATGTATGACACCTCTTACTATCTTCATCTTGGTCTTAATGTTTGTTCATCTTTAAGCCGATCTGAAAATGTACTTACGTTTTGGTTTTATTTATATATTTATTTATTTGTTCGTTTGTTTATTTCTTTGTTTATTCAACACATTGCAACAATGTCCAAATGTGGTCATCGTGCAATATTCTTTGCACGTAAACAACATTTTTCTCCATGGCGGCTTCTCCATCTTTCCGGCAATATAGTTAAAGGACACCTTTACTCTTACAAAAAATTGACGCTAAATTGTAGGCAATAATTACAATAATTTTGTTTTGAAACGTGGATACAACATTTAAGTGTACACAAAAAATATTATCATCGCCTATTTTCCCTTTTAAATTTCCCGGGCGAGGACATTTTGGATTTGATGACGTGTAATGGTTGCCCTGTTGTGTAACACAAAGGATTTTCTGCTTCATTTGGTTCCTGACAATATCTGCAACCATTACATGACTAATCACAGGGTATTCGTAAATTGTTTACAAAATAGTCTTCTCACCTCTCCACTTGCAGGCGGGTTCAATTCGGGCATCTGAACATCCGGGTACACGTTCTCTATGTACCACTTAAAGCTCTTGCAGCCCAGCCTTTTCCTAAGCGCCACTCTTTCGCTGATGTCTCCGTACTCCATGTTCCGTGCCTGCGGCTTTTTGTTGTAGTACAGCTCTTTGTATTCGTCCATCCACACTTCAGCTAAACGATTGAAGTTCTTGTTTAGTGTTTTCTCCACTCCGTTGGGGAACTTGTAAGGACTGGTGTACTTCCGAAACACGTGACCAACACGTGAGCAGGGAACTATTTCGAGGCGTCCGCCACACATCCAGACCTGATGAAGTAATGAGTTTTATGCGGGATTGGTGTTTTTTTTTTTTTTTTTGTTATTGTTGTTGTTTTCCTTTTTTTTTTGGTCTTCTGTCACATAGGAGGGTGTGAGGGGAAGGCGAAGGAAACTAAAGCACCAGCCTCCCATCAGACTCTGAGCTTTGAGCGTCTGACATGCAAATTTAGGCGACTCTCAGTCATGTTCAGTTGTTCGCTCCAGGCCAAAAAAGGAAAATATCACAGCCATATAATAATGATGTTTCAAATTCTCTTAGAACGAGTATGGCCGGAAATCAAACAAATTCCCTCACTAAGGTTGTTGAAAAGTCGGGTGAAATAAATCGCCTTATTAATATATAGCAAGAAACTACACGTGTAACTGGGGACAATGTCGCTAATTATTAGTGACATTCTCAAGTCAGGACTCCAATCCAGGCCACACGGTTACGAGGCGAGTGCTTCTATCCGTGTTCTCTCTATTTTGTCTTTGATAATAGCGTTAAAGTGCATATCACCCCAAAATATTTTTTCGCTACAATGAACCTTTGCACCGCTTCGAAACGCGTTTCACCTTTCGTTTCTCTTTTTTACCAATTGCTAACTTTTTATAGTATTTCAAAGTTGCGAAAAATTGAGCATCGTTGTTTCACGACCGAGTCAGAAGGGGAGTGGGACTATTCCTGGGTTGACGTCACAAACTGATTTGCATGCATGTTTACAAAGACTTGATGCGATGCAAATCAGTTTGTGACGTCAACCCAGGAATAGACCCACTCCCCTTCTGACTCGGTCGTGAAACAACGATGCTCAATTTTTCGCAACTTTGAAATACTATAAAAAGTTAGCAATTGGTAAAAAAGAGAAACGAAAGGTGAAACGCGTTTCGAAGCGGTGCAAAGGTTCAATGTAGCGAAAAAATATTTTGGGGTGATATGCACTTTAACGTTAGTTACCACTGCTAACTTTCCTCTATCCTACGTGTACCTCTTTATTAACTCGAATTTACATCGATAAGGCCGAATTACTAGTTGCTGCACATGTCTTTGTTTTGTACTTTGTTACTGCTTAGTGTATACTCTCGGCAACAACGTGGTTGGTAACGCGACCTTGAAGAGGAAGCGAGGCTTAGGTTGACTGCTTTCATTTCTAACTCTTACTGCTCTTATTCTGCATTTACTTACGAAAAAAGTAATGAGGCCTGCATAAGATCAAGCTCAACTTCAGCCTCGCTTCCATTCAGAGGCCAGTTCACTAAGCACGCAACTGTAATAGCTATTGGCAAACAATGGTGCTGGTCATACACGTATTTACCTTCAGTATTAAATGTGCATCTCAAATCTTACCCTGAAAGACAGTTCAAGATTTTCTCCACCCCAAATGTCCATTTCTTCATCATACGAGCCAAGATCAAAGAAATACTGTCTATGAATGGAAAATAATCCTCCTGCCATGGTAGGTGTTCTGCAAACAAACAAACAAACAAAAATAGATACATTGTACACGTAATTACTGCTGTATATAGAGTATATAGAGTGACCATGTTGGAGGACAAAATCAATAAGATGATTTTCCTTTGGTAAATAAATTTATTATTATGCAAATATTTCTTATTGTTTGGTCCTCCAACACGGTCTCTCTGCGCATACTTTATAAAGTTATCAAAGGGATGGACACGTTTTCACTCTTAAATAATGAAGACAACAAAAAATCAAAATCAATTTATTTAAGCACGATAGCGTGAAGAGTGGCTGCCCAATCTCACCTCAGTTTTTTTACGAATTGTAGCATCCTCTTTGTTAAACCTCTTGTCTATGTGAAGGTTACATTCATATTTGAAACAGAAGAAGAAACGACCGAAAGGCAAGTTAAAAGCTTCAGCTTTTGTATCAGTTTGAGCAACATTGATAAGGAAATATCTTTTGGCCGATTAAAATAGCGTTGAGACAGCGTTAAGGTTCCACATTTGGCAAAACATGTAACGTTACGTTTTGAGGGATTTGCGGTGAGGAACCACGCGTTCCACACATTTGTTATTCTGTACCTGATGGGGTCAGTGTGATCTTTTCTAAGCTTCTGCTCCTCTGGAGGGATCCCCTTCCACTTAAAGAACAAATCCCAGCCAAATCCGCCCCTCTGGTCGGCATTAGCTGATCCCTGATACGCAAAGGTATCCGCATTGAGCACCTCAATAGCAGGGCACACGACATTGGAACGCGATGCTGCAATTCGTGCCAATAGGGGCTCCACCCAGCCCGGGGTTGCCTCGCAGTGGGAGTCCAAGAATGTAAGGACATCGCCTTTGGCCGCCTTGGCACCTCTTATGCGTGCACGAACAAGCCCCTCGCGTTTAGTGTTCCTGAGTACTGTGACTTTGCTCATTGTAGCGACGTGGTCGTCAAGTGGTTTTCCTAGTCTTTCTGCAAGTAAAATAGCACCGCAAATATCGTTGTAAGACGTATCATTGCATTGTGATTTGCATCTTTTACAGATCACACCGGCTTCGAGGATGTATTAGACATACAAGGAAAGAAGAAGGAAAGAAGAGGAATATGAGCTCAAAATAAAGGAATCATCCCGACAGAGAAGGTGAAATTGTCAAATGAACGACGGAGTTTCATCGAATTCATCGAATTCAATCAGGGAGAGGGTGTCCGGTTGTTTCGTTCCATGATTCAGGGGCACCCAACGACAAGTTTCGGTAGATATCTGTTCGGTGGAGGGTAGTTCGCCTTGGGCTTTCGGTGTCGATTAAAGAGTGCACTCGGAATTTCATAATTAAAACGTGGCCTAAAAGATTCGCAATTGGGAAATCATAGCCCCTGAGGTTTTCGGAAAGGTCGTAATTGCTGTTTTTGGCAGTCAAAAACGTCAGCTAGCATTTCGGAAAGAAAATTGTTCCCTACAAAGTTCGTGGAACTTTCAATTCAGATTGCATTTTCTCAAAGGAAGATTTTGTTCCCTAACATTTTCGGGCAATTCGAATTTCAGCTAGGGAATCCGAACAGATGAAATTCTTATAGCAAACGAAAACATCTGCCATTCACTTAAAACAGACTTCAAACACCATAATATAAGGTACTTAAAAATGCCTTTCTACAGGCGCTGTTACACTATGCAATGTTCCGTGCAACTAGTCTCGCAACGCCATTGCGAGACAAGTTGCTCGAAACATTGTACCAAGTGTAACATACCCTGCAACGGCCAAAATCGTTGCGACACAAGTTGCACGAACCGTTGCAGAAAGTAGAACTCGATTCTACTTTCTGCAACGGTTCGTGCAACTTGTGTCGCAACGATTTCGGCCGTTGCAGGGTATGTTACACTTGCATGGTACAACGTTTCGTGCAACTTGTCTCGCAATGGCGTTGCGACACAAGTTGCACGAAACATTGCACAGTGTAACAGCGCCTTAAGCCGCGGCTACACGAGCGATTTTTCGCTCGCGCCGGTGATGCGATTTTTTCAATTTTGTCGCGTCACCAGCGCGCGATGAAAATCGCAAGTGTAGCCTCCCTTGAACTGGCAACGCAACAGGTAAAAAGTCGCAAGAAAAAAATCGCGAGATATTGAATGAGTTTAACTTTTCGCGATTCTTTTCTGCGATTTTTTGAGCTGTCGCATTATTGTGCGGGTGAAATGTGAGGGTGAATGGAATTCTGTCATTCTTTTCCTTTTGTGACGTCTGTAGTGCTGACTGTTGATCAATCTGCTGAGCGCGGTGATGGCCCAATTGAGCCACAGAATCAGGATAGCCACGTTTCTCGAAAAAATGGCACATTTCCTCTGATTTGTTGGAAAAATCAGAGTCATCACTACATAGACGTCGAAGTCTAAGAAATTGAGAATAGGGAATGGCGTTTTTGACATGAGATGGATGTGAAGATGAATACAACAAATAACTGTGAGAATCGGTGGGTTTGTAGTGCACACTGGTACATAAACCGTTGCCGCTGATAAAAACTTTGATATCAAGAAAGGCAAGGGAAGTTTCCGAAATTTCCCAGGTATATATTAGAGCCGGATGAAAGGAATTAACGGCGGTTATAAATTGATTGATTTCCTCCTTGCTAGACGAAATTGCGCCGATACAGTCGTCAATGTAGCGACCGTAGAGTTCAGGTTTAGGACCGTTGTACTGATTGAAGAATTGGTACTCGACGTAACCTACAAAAAGATTGGCGTAGCTAGGTCCCATTTTTGTGCCCATCGCTACACCATTAATTTGCTTGTAATAGTCGTCAGCGAAAGAAAAACAGTTAAGTGTTAAAACTAGTTCAGCTAGGCGGAGTAGCGTTTCCGAGCTTGGTTCCTTGACGGTGCGTTGATCGAAAAAATACTTAAGTGCTTGAAGGTCTTCAAGGTCTTCAAGGTCTTCAAGCACATTATGCACATTATGCAAAAAGTTATACATCGGCGAAACAGGAAGACGACTAGGTGACCGATTCCGAGAACATCTTCGTGATGTTGAGAAAGATGACAAAGACGCATCCAAACCTGTCGTTCGGCATTTTAATCTCCCTAACCATTGTAAACAACACATGTCGATCTCCGGCCTTTCCCTACATCAAGGTACCACGGAAAGCCGTAAAAATCTCGAGCAAAAACTGATCTTTCAAATTGGCACTCTTAATCCCCACGGTATCAACGAGCGCTTTTCATTCAATTAATTACCATGTTACCACCAATAGCGTAGCTCCATTTTCTGTATATAAACCATACACAACCCACAATTCCTCGATTCGCTCCGACGAAGGGCTAACGCTCGAAACGTCAGCTAATCGAATCCCTGTACGGTGGTCAATTTACATTATCAACTCCGTTGATAAACCAAATTTTCATAGCTTACCTCAAGCCGAGCAGTAGCAGCAGATCAATAAATATTGTCTCAAATTTGTCCCTCTCTGAAATCTTCTCGCGTGCGAACATAAAAATGGACTAAAGACCCGGACACGCGCGCATCTCCCATAATACTCTTTGTTTGCCCCCAAAATGTTGCATAACTATTGTTTTCAATTTCTCTTGGGACTAGCAATCGTCCCGAGAGAAATTGAAAACAATGCAAATGTACTAATCGAACTGTTCGGTAATCGAACTTAATCGAACCGAATCGGACGATTGAGTTCGATTAGTTCGATAACCGAACACAGTCTAACCAAACAATTTATATGAGATAGTTGGATTGTATTCGATGGTCGATTAACGAACTCAATCTGCAGGAAACCTCCAACGTTTTAGCGATCACAAAAATTGACTTCAAAGTATCGTAAACATTGCTATTGAAGCAAAGAAAAATGCGATATAGTTTATTGTTTGCCAAATTTCCTAAACCTTCGGGCAGGACTCAGAATTTGGGTTTAAAATTATAGAATTTCCCTTAGCGAAATTAACGCTAAAGCTTTGTTAAGATGGCAGAATTACCTTTCCGAGAAAATTTGCTTGCATTACATCATATCTTATAAGATGTTTTGAAATTTTAGACTTAAAGTTTTGATTATTTTCTCTGCTGTAATTCCTGGCAAACTGTATTCACCTACCATCTTCACTAAAGTCATCCACAACAATAACTCCACTTAGAAGTTCAGGAGGTGTCCTGTTGATAACACTGTGTACTGTTCTGAGTAGGACGGACAGTCGCTCCTTGTGAAAGCAGATGATGACGGTAGTGGTGGGAAGCTTGCTGGGATAGTTCTCAAATTTGGCTTTACAGCTGTAAAAAAAAATTTGTACTCTCAGACCATTTACCATATAAACCGCCAACCGGTTAGCTCAGTGGTAGAGCACTGGACTACCATGCGGGAGGTCGCGGGATCAAACCCCGGCCGGACCAACACTCAGGGTCTTTAGATAATTGAGGAAAAAGTGCTGCCTTTGTAAGGGCATCTACAAACGGTTAGACTTTCTAGTCTTCTCGGATAAGGACGATAAACCGTAGGCCCCATCTCACAACTCTTCATAATTCTCCAATTCTGTGGGACGTAAAAGAACCACTAGGGAAGTAACAAAACTTTGGCAGTGACCACCCCTAATGTCTGTCTTAATTTGATATTGACATTACGGGGGCACTCACAACTCAACTTCAATAATTGTAAACTGTGTTATAAGCAGTCTGGCAAAGTCCCCCAGCCAGTGTTGTAATGCGCATTTGAATATTGCATAGAAAATGCGCAACAGAAATATATTAATATATTATTATTATTTTATCCATTGTTGTAAAATTCATTAATAATTCATAAGAGTTATGACCAATCTACGGGCAGTATTTGAGTCACCTGTATACCTCTCTAAACCCCACCACAAATCAACTGCTGCATTAACTTTCATAAAAGAGTCCTGTTCAGCTATTTTTCGTTGATTAGAAAATGTTTATTGTTGCGCCAGACATTTCGCTATTGTAATTGAGTAGTTTGTTGTGACACTCAACGGCCTGCTAATTAAGGTAACGGGCAACCAATCCAACCAACAATTTCATTGTTCATAGTCACTGCCTTGGATTAAAAGCTCATTGAAAATAACAAAAAAAATAAGAACAATAAAGGAACAATGAGCTCGCTCATACATACTAACGAGCATTGGAGTATGTGCCCATTTGATGGGCATGTCAAAAATGTAGACGTGTATACGCAATATTGGTAGACCCGTGTCACATGCTTATTTTGGTTCACATATCTACTGCGGTATGCATTAACTTTTATGCAGATCTCTACTGATTAACATGACAAACAGTTTCATTTCACAAGTAAGTGCATGTGTTGTGGTTCAGTTTTATCCTTGGTTCAGTTTTTATTTCCCTTTATTTTCTACTCATTATCATATATTACCATACATTGAAATACCATAAATTGAACTAAGGATAAAATTGAACTACAGCTGTAGAATAACAACATAATATACTGTTTTGTTTTTTATCTTGAACATTGATCAGTATACTACAGTAAAAACCTTTGACAAAACAGCACAGCACAACTAAGTATCCAAAATCACTCAAACATATTTCATGGCAACAAAAATTTATCAGAACAAGTAAACACAGACAGCATTTAAAAATACAGTGTATAATTGAAGGGCTCAGTGGAAGAAGGGCATAAGTGACGATTTTGGTTATTTTGCTGACGTCCTCCAAATGAGCTGAAGTTTTGCATGTGGCCTTTGATACATTAGAAAAACATTGCCCTATATTCTTTTCGCTTGTTTTACGCTCAGTTTTCGACAAAACGCGGACCAAAATACACATTCTACGCGTCACTTAGCACAGTTTTTCCTGCTTGGATTACTGAAACTGGACATGAAATGATTGGCAGGGACTTATTGTTTGATAGTATGACGTAGACTATAAGTTTAGCGGTTAAAACATCGATTCACTGATACGAAACTTACGCGGTTGAAGTCAGCTCGATCGGTACTGAGTTCCATTTAATCGCATTACGCCCGAGTGTTTGCCTGCTCGCCTGGTGGTAAAAAAGACATCATGAAGTCTTGAATTACCCGCAAGCCACTAGCTTCTCTGAAAGAATCCAAAGAAGTTTTCTCTGTGCTTTCCAAATCATGAAATCCCTCTGTTTTGGAGTACAGATTAAGGGGCCAGGCGATAAAAAGTCTGAAAGCAACTCTCGTCTTAAAAGCGGCCCTCCGTTGCTAGTCTCGGACCGTCTGTCAAAGGTTACCGTGCTAAAAGTTTGGAAAACGAGAGGTGTTTTTGGGGTGACTTTAGGCTGAAAATCTCCGATGTTTGATGAGAGTTGTCCGCGCTTGGATGCCATAGTTTTCTCCCACAATTCATTGCGGCCACAGAGGGCGCTGTCACAGTGAAAAGTTCCCGCGGGTGACGTAACGGGATTAAATCCGCTCAGACTACGCGTACTATAGATATTTTCACTTCGGAAACATTACGGAGAAATCATTGAAGACAGGGAAACCGGCAAGATGAAAAGTCCGTCCGTTTACGACGAGTATCCTGAAATTAATGCAAGGAAAAGTTGACGCGTGTGGCAAATACCAAAAGCGAAAATGCATTCGTTATCGTGTGGTGTTTTGTAAACCGGTTAAAACATGCTGGCGAATATCCACACATAAATCACTTTGCCGCGATGACCTCGGTTATTTCGCTTCCGTGGAGGCTTGTAAACATCACCAAAGAGCATTTTCATGCGAGCTAAACGTCAGCAAGAAGTATTTTCACGCGAGATAAACAGCAAAATGTATTTCAAGTTGTGTGACGCATGACAGGACATTAACGATTCAATTTCAGAACATGCAAATAACGCCGTTAAGTCTAACTTAATTAACTTTAGCGCTAAGCCCTTGAATGCTGTTTTCAAGTCAGACAAACTCAGTAGTATAGTACTTGGGGGTCCTAGCGCATTTTTCACAACAACGCATTTTCTACCAATTTTCCAAGGTCAAATTTTTCATAATTCATACATCATGTGGAACCATGCCTGGTTCACACATCATGTATGAGCTAGCGCATTTTCCAAGGTCAATTTCTCGGAAAATTACCATGCGCAACTTTCTCGGAAAAATAGTACTTGAGTTATAAATCAACAGTATTCATTGAGAAACGGCTGATTTCAATAGTTTCAGCAATAATGAGTATAAATCAACAGTATTCATTGAGAAACGGCTGATTTCAATAGTCTCAGTATTCATGGAGAATGGGTTCTGTTAAGGTAATCTATTTAAGTACCCTTATGATATAAAAACACTTAAAGAAATGTCGCTATAGGTTAAATGGAGAATGACGAAAGAAAGAAATCTCCGGGCCTTGGAAAAGCCCTCTCAAATCAGGTCAGGTAGCCAGATGGTAAATGATCCGAGTCAAAAAATTATATATCCTAATGGTATAGACATGGAAAATAGAAATAGTATTTTCAAAGAATTATTGAAAAGATTAGGCCGTATGGATGTTGGCGAGATGAGGCGATTAGTTAGTCTCGCTGATAACATCAAAAAGCAGAAGCCAATTCCAGCACCTCGCAAGAGTGTGAAGCAGATGGTTAAAGATTATGAAGACAACATAATTCTTCCACCACCACAATTTAGAGATAGACCAGTACCAGCACCAAGAACTAAAAAACTAGCCCCAATACCAGAACCAAGGACTAAGATAGAGCAAACAGATAAAGCTCTCAAAGGATACACCAAATCATTTCAAATAGATATCAAAAATTACAAAGACCCGCTATTACAACTGCAAAACACAAGAAAGGCTGTAGCGTACCGTCTTGTAAGTTTACTAAAATCAATGAAAGGACTGAAATTCGTTGAAGCACTAAAGGTAACATTCAGAAAAATGTCTGATGGTGAAATAATACATAAAACAGCCTTTTTCAACAGTCCACCTCAAACAATTATAAATAATCTCCAGATCAGTGAATCACTTCAAGCGTCAAAACAAAATATATTAAATAAGATTGCAGTTTGGATTTCAGAAGGATCTGGCTGGGTTGTGGAATCAGTCGACAAGCATTTTCTAAATGTTGTAATATATCAGCCAATGAAAGGCTCATCATATATCAAACTACCCCCAGAATTAATGAATAAAATGAAGGGATTGATTAACATGAAGAATAAAGACAATGAATGCTTCAGATGGTGTCACATCAGACATTTGAATCCACAAGATAAAGACCCTCAGAGAATAAAAAAATCTGATAGACAACATATTAATACGTTAGATTATTCTGGCGTTGAATTCCCCGTCACAACTAAACAGTACAACAAGATAGAAAAACAAAATGAGATCAACATCAATGTATTTGGTTATGAAAACAAACAACCATATCCAATTTATGTTTCAAAAGAAAAGTATGAAGACTGTTTGAATCTTCTATTGATTACAGAAAATGAAAACAAACACTACGTTTTAATCAAAGATTTCAAAAGGTTCATGTATAATCAAACAAAGCACAAAGAAAGAAAACACTTTTGCATGCACTGTCTACAATGTTTCAGCTCAGAAAGAGTCTTGAATGATCATGTGGACAACTGCATACTGGTTAATGGCACACAAGCAATAAAGATGCCAAACAAAGACAATAATATTCTAAAATTCATCAACTTCCATAAACAACAGCAAGTACCATTTGTGATCTATGCTGATTTTGAGGCTATAACTGAGAAAATACACGGTTGTCAACCCAAAAATGATAAATCATACACTGAAGCCTATCAGAAGCATACTGATTGTGGATATGGTTACAAGGTTGTTTGTTGTTATGATGATAAATACAGCAAGCCAATACAAATATACAGGGGTGAAAAGGCTGTATACAAATTCATGGAAGCTATGTTAGAGGAAGTTAAATATTGCAAGAAGATTGTAAAAGAATTCAACAAACCATTGAAAATGACTAAAGATGATGAAGAGAAATTCCGAAAAGCCAAAGTTTGTCACATCTGTGATAAGAAATACACTGACAAAGATATCCGAGTCCGAGATCATTGTCACATTACCGGCAAGTATAGAGGTTCTGCTCACCAAGATTGTAATCTGAAACTCAGAGTGAACCCAGAAGAAATAAAAATACCTGTTATATTCCACAATCTGAGAGGTTATGACAGTCATTTTATTATGCAGGAGATTGGAGCTATTGTCAAGAAACACACATTCACAAATAAAAAAGGTGAAGTCTGCCAAATGAACATCAATGCTATCCCAAATAACATGGAGAAGTATATGGCTTTCATGCTTGGCAATCACCTAACATTTCTTGATAGTTTCCAGTTCATGAGCTCTAGTTTGGAAAAACTTGTAGGCAATCTACCAAAAGAAGCCTTAAAATTCACCTCACAAGAGTTCAAGGGAAAGGATCTTGATCTGATAGCACAGAAAGGTGTTTATCCATACGACTACATGGACAGTTTCGATAAATTCAATCAAAAGTTACCCTCAAAAGAAGAATTCTATAGCATACTGAGTGATACGCATATATCAGATGAAGACTATACACATGCTCAGACAGTGTGGGAAACATTCTCTTTGAAAAACATGGGTGATTATCATGACCTGTACCTCAAAACAGATGTACTCCTGTTGGCTGATGTATTTGAGAACTTCAGAAAAACATGCCTTGAGTACTATAAACTGGACCCGTGTCACTATTTCACATCTCCCGGTTTATCTTGGGACGCCATGCTAAAAATGACTGACATAAAATTAGAATTGATGACAGACATTGATATGTTCCAGTTCATTGAAAAGGGTATGCGTGGAGGAATCAGCTATATAGCCAACCGTTACGGTAAAGCAAATAATAAATACATGAAAGAGTATGACGAGAAGGCGCCCTCAAAGTACATCATGTATCTTGATGCAAACAATTTATACGGATGGGCAATGAGCCAATACCTCCCAACTGGTGGATTCAAATGGATGACTGAGAATAAAATGAATAATCTCAACCTGGCAAAGTATAGAGAAGACAGCAATAAGGGTTTGATTCTGGAAGTTGATCTGGAATATCCCCAGGAGTTGCATGATCTGCATAATGATTACCCGCTTGGACCAGAGAAGGTGAAAGTAACTGGAGACATGCTTTCAGATTACTGTAAAGACATAGCAGAGAAATACAATATATCGACTGGTTTGGTACATAAACTGATGCCAACATTAAGCAACAAAGAGAAGTATGTTCTGCATTACAGGAACCTCCAATTATACACAGACTTAGGTTTAAAGGTAACAAAAATCCACAGAGTGCTAGAGTTCAAACAATCACCTTGGCTGAGACAGTACATTGATTTCAATACACAGAAAAGAACTAATGCCAAGAATGCTTTTGAGAAAGATTTCTTCAAGTTGATGAATAACTCAGTATTCGGCAAAACTATGGAAAATCTCAGAAAGAGAGTAGATGTCAGATTGGTGACTGATGAGAAGAAGCTATTGAAATTAGCCAGTAAACCAACTTATGTTAGCAGTAAGATATTCAATGAGAATCTGGTAGCAGTGCATAAGATCAAAGAAACACTAACTCTAAACAGGCCGGCATATGTAGGAATGTGTATTCTTGATCTCAGTAAGACGCTTATGTATGATTTCCATTACAACTACATTAAACAAAAATACGGTAATAAGGCTAAGCTGCTCTTCACTGACACGGACAGTTTGACATATGAAATTGAAGCAGAAGATGTCTATAGGGATTTATGGAATGATAAAGATAAATTCGATAACAGTGACTATCCTGAAAGCTCGCCATTCTCCGATAAGACCAATAAGAAAGTGATTGGTAAGATGAAAGATGAGGCTGCTGGAGTCCCAATATGTGAATTCGTAGGGCTGAGATCAAAGATGTATAGCTATATTAAAGATGATCAGAAAGGAGGAAAAACAGCAAAAGGAATCAAAAAGAACACAATCAAAAATGAAATCAAGCATGAAAATTATAAAGACACTCTATTCAATGATAAACAAATGTATCATAAAATGAAAACAATCAGAAGTGAAAACCATCAATTAGGAAGCTATGAAATCAACAAAGTATCACTCAGCTGCTTCGATGACAAAAGATATTTATCAAAAGACGGGATCAACAGTTATGCTTATGGCCATCACAAAATAAATAGCCAGGAATAAAAATATTCTTGGCTACCAAAATAGCAAATACAGTATAATACTGGCCTCTCTCACATATATAGGTTAGATAAAAGTTAGTCTTTTCTTATACGTGATAAATACAATTTGCTTTCTTCCATGTGTTTGGTTATTTCAAAAATTAAATCTTCAAAACAATTGCTCATAATGTATTTGCACTTGTTTTTCTCATACATTTGCTTCATATTTGTTTGTTTTTCCGACACTTGGTATACACCAGTGGGACTTTTGAATTCAAGACAAAGAGCATTGTATTTTCTGGTGGGATTCATTAACATCAAATCACATTGTCCAGACATATATCCTTTGTTATAACTTCTGATTCTCATATTTGAGCTTATTTGATTTTCACCTAAACCGGCTATCATTAATGCGTCTTCATATTTCTTTCTGATGAATGAAACAATCTTGCAGTGCAGATCATTTTCACTTCCAATCATCAGCATGTTATTACTTCTGTCATTGAACTGTTTGTAATATCCCTGTTTTCTGATTAATGGTAATACTTTTGATGTAACCCAATGTTTGAATTTAATGGCTTCCTGTTTTTTAGAGGCCAGTATTAGTGAATAAAATCCTGATTCATTTATAAAAAAACATTTGAAAGTTTTTTCAATGGTCTCAGCACGAGGTAACGTTTTGTTACATCGTGAATCAGTGGCCTCAGCACGAGGTAACGTTTTGTTACATCGTGAATTTATGCTTATTTTGTGGTCTCTTAAGATTCTATCATCAGATAAAACATGATCCTTGATTGCTTTTTGTGGATTTTTATAGTCGAGAATAATAGCAATGTCTCTTCCTCTGAACCATATATCGTTTTTATCATCAAGATAACAATCTATTGAAACATCCAATTCTTTATTATCGTAGGAATATTTTTGCATACATGTATGTTAGATAATTTTCTTTAAATCCTTGATCGGTATCCAGCTGTTGAAGTCGTCACTGTAACCCTTCCACTTCACCAAAGCTTGTTTCTTCTTGTAATCTCTGCGAATGACTTTATCAATGCGGAATACATCCTGTTTAGCCTTTAATAACTCAGGTTCATAAAAACTCCCTTCAATTTCTTCATCGTTATGATCTTTTAGTTTGTAAGTGATTGGATTAGTGTATTGGATTTTATCAACTGTAAACACTTCTTCAGTCCAATTTGGTGTATAGCCCTTGTCGAACACAATCCGTTTATACTTGGATATTCGGACCTTATCGCCTATTTTAAATTTTAGTTTTTGTTTTAATGGCTCCATATCACCATACAAATTGAAGTAAACAGTTCCTTCATTCCTCTTATCAGATGCTTCAACGGGTGTCATCTTTGTGCTTGAATGTTTTGTGTTGTTGTACTGTTTCACTAATTTTGGTAACATGTCTAAATACTGTGTATTACCTTGAACAGTGAACTGCTTCCACATTTTGGACTTGATTGTTCGATTCCATCTTTCAACTACTGATGACTTCTCTTCATTCTCAGTTGAGTACATCTGTACACTATGTTTCTTTAATAGGTCCTTCAAGTGTTTGTTGTAAAACTCTTTTCCCTTGTCGACCCATAAATATTGTGGTTTTCTGCCTTCCTTGAATATTGTTTTGAATGCTTCAGTGACAGATTCACCTTTCTTATCCTTCAATGGGACAATCCAACCATATTTGCTGAAGACATCAATAACCATAAGAAGATATCGATAACCTTTATTCCATTTACTGAACTGTTGCATTTCAACTAGATCACTTGCCCATATTTCATCAATTTTATTTACAATCACACGCCGCCGAGTGAAATTTCGTTTTATGGGTGCATGTAATTCATCAGCTAGTTTTTCTTGCCAGTTTTCTTCACTCGACGGCTTTTTCCGTTTTTTGAAACACCGAGACCAAGTTTCTGTTTTTTGTCAATTAAGAATCTGGCTGTTTGACCCCATTTTGGCATCTCACCATATGGTATTTGATCTAGTGACTCGACCATTGTTCTATCACATTCACCTTTATTTTTTCCCATATCATAACAAATATCATGATAAGCTGCTATTTCATCCACCTTATTGTAAGGTTGTACATTCCATTTCAAGACCTCACCTGTGTTTTTATCATACTCTAACTGTTTATCGAGGGGATTATAAGGTCCCATGTATTTATACTTTCCGGGTGTCCATCCACTTTTCGGTTTAGGAAGCTTGCCAATAACCTTATGAATGTCAATAGCACCGCCATAATCTAATCCTTTGATATCTGTTTTGTAACGAATATTTGGTCTCACTTTTGTTGAGAGTTGTTTCAAAGCTTCTGACCCAACCTTTGTGATTGCAGGTTTTGCGAGGGAAAGTCCTTTGTCAATTAATTTCTTTTGCAGCTTTGGATTTCTCATTGCTTCTGATGCATAATATCTTCCCATTTCTACACCTTTCTTTGCTAAATAAGGGACTCCATGTTCCAAGAATCCTGTCAGTGCTATATCTGCGGCTGAATCTAGTATGCCCGCCCCTTCAGACGGGCTATTCAGTTTCCCCGATTTCTGACAAATTTAGTCTTTGTGATTCCACATTCAGCACAAGTACATTTCATCACAGTTCGACCATTTTTAGTCTTTTGATATCTTTCACTTCCTGGCACACATTCAGTGACTTTCTTCTGTTTAACACAATATGATTTCACCATTATACATATAAGTTAGATATTTTCTTTAAAAACTTGTTTCACTTCACATATTATTATAACATCTTCGCCGAATTGGTTCTTGAGTACTATCATTATCTTGTCATTACGAACTACTACAGGCGTTCCAACAACTTGCACAATAATTGTTTCCATATAATTTGGTTAGATATTTTTGAAATAATTTATGATGAACCTGTGATTGACTCTTGTGTCTGTTGGATCAAATTCAGCATTATGTATTATATTAAGAATGGATCTGCCTTTTTGTCTCTCAAGAAGATAGTACAAACACCAATATCCACACAAGACTGAATCTCTCTCTTGAATCTCATCTCCAGAGTATTCAAGTTGTTTTCCACTTGTAGCCATGTATTTCTGTACTTCTGTTGGCATCATTAAACCAAATGAGTCAAAGTATTCACAGTATCTATCACCAATTCGATAACATACCCAGTGAGTACCAGGTCCAATCTTACTGTCGAGATTGACTATCCCACATTCATTCTTTTTTATTTGTCTAGGAAGATTGTCTCTTGAAAATACTCCTCTAAAATGTTTTATTCCAAGTTGTTTAACCCAATTGATTAAATCAAAGTTGGATAAGGGTTTGTTTACAAAATGGTTCCTAGTATGGGGATTGAATTGAATGGACTGTTTTTGCCTAGTAGAAGTCCTTTTCCTTTGGTTTTTTTTTTCATTCCATAACCGATTGGGTTATTCCATGTACCAAAAACAGGAGGAGATTGCCATGGAATCATAGCATGTTTCCCACCTTTCTTTCTGGGTACAATGTCATCTGGAACATGAACAGGTATTGACCGTCTTGGACGGCTGCTTTCAACATGCAAACCTTTTCCAGTTAATTTTCTGATTGCTTCTATAGCCAAAGGAATTCCAATGCTGGCGAGTATTGTTCCAATACCCTTTCCAGTCTGCGCTTTTGTTGGTTTTATAACAACGTCTCCACCATACTGCATTTTTTGGATAACATCAGCCATCTGTCTCGTATTCAATAAATTTCCTACATTAAATAATTGGGATAAATTGGCATTAGGAATAAGAAATCCTCCTTTTTGTTTCTTTCCAAATAGTTTATCAATGCCGAGACTTGCTAATGAAGAAAGAGCACCTGTAGCCAATGCTGGAGCCGCTTTAGCTACTGCTTTACCTGCATAAGGCAATAGTCTTGTTCCAAGTGAAAAAAGACTGGACCAAAGAGAACCTCCTTCTTGGACTGATTTTCTGATCTGTGCTTTGGATATCTTTACATCAGCACCTGTTCCATTTCTCTGTGATTTGGCTAATTTTTTTATCTGTGTTTTTGTCAACATCATTTGATCACCTCCAGTGAGATCTCCATGTGCGAGTCTCAATGTTACCGGTGAATTTGTTTGTATAGCTTTTGCAAGCCTTTGCTTCTGACTTCCTGAAAGTCTTACTCCATGAGGATGATAAGTAGTCATATAATATATGTTTATACTAAATTGTATTTAATACAAACAATCATTTTATTTAATTTACATTGATCTCAGAATTAATTTTCCATCAGTCTTTCTCATCTCAATATCCTGCTCATAGAGGACCAGTGCATACACACTGTAATCAGCAGTTGTTGCAGCACTCAAAGTGTATTTGAAAGTCAGTTTTGTCATCCATCTTTAATATCTTGTTTCTGTTTTGTCAGATCAAAGTAAATGAAAGGGAATATTGTACCGAAGTTGCCCCTGTTAAGAAGGGTACTTTCACTGAAATCATTTACAGCTTCAACATATTTTAAAACATGTCTGAATACTCTTGCTGGTTCTGTTGAGGGTTTATAATGTACCTCCGGATAATCATTTCCATTGCCAACTTCAAGATAACAATCAGTCAAAGTTCGCAGATGTCCAACTGCTCCAACTGAGAATGTGTTATAGAGAAATTTATTGGCTGTCTGAGATGCATCATTGGCATCATTGATGATGAATACAAAGACATGCCTGGGTTTGTTTATTCCTGTGGAAATACGGAAATTGGCAGTCTGCTGTCTTGTTGAATTGCCTCTCTCAACCATTTCTCTCATGTAAGTCCACTTTCTGTTGTCAAGATACTTGCTCATGTATAAGGACTTTCCCGCAGAATTGAAAACAATGCGAGGAACTATTAGCTGGAATTTAGTTAGTACCACACGGCAATCATCAGCAGCTTGCCAAATCAAATTGGCATCACTCTCAAGTGTCAATTTCACCTCTATTTTTGAGTTAGGCATGAGTTCATCCCAAAAGCTCTTGAAAAAACCGTATCTGTTCAATGCTATCTCTGCATTTACTTCACCACCATCATTAAGCAAAGCTTTACGATCTGAGAATCCTTTGTTATAAGCAGCTTGTGCCACTCTGTTTTCAGCACCTCTGCTGGTGTCAAGATAGAAGAACTCATTGGTTCCCTGACTTACAACATAACCCTGTGAATACTCAAGCAATGACTTAATATTTGTGGCCTGGTTAGCGTCTCGGCATTCATAAACATCAAGACCATTCATTTTCACATTAATGGTGTTATAAGAGCGTGAACTGAATTAACAATACCATTTCGATCTGCAGCAGCAATGTTAGCTCCATCTGCAAGCTTATTTTCTTTGAAAATAACATTAAAACGGGCATTATACCAGTCAAATGGTGTAGTCTCTCCACTGTTATCAACAATGAAACGGTAACCTGTTTTACTCTGATGAGCATTGTTTGCTACTACAGTATTAAGTGCTGTCTCTAGTTCGAACACTACATCTTCATATCTTTCGATATATTTTGAGTCACGATAGTTTGACATATATTATTGTGTTAGATAAAAGTTATTTTATTTTACGAGGTCGGCCTCTCTTTCTTTTGATTAAACCACCAGTCTGGCTCACACTCTCAGTTCCACTCTTTCTCTTTTTCAAAAGTTCTATGATTTTGTCGCCAGCTTTTTTGCCAGCATGTTCACCAATTGTTGTTGCTGCTTTTTTTCCAGCTGTTTTGATCATATCAGTCACAATACCTTCACCATGTTGTTCATATTTTTTAAACTCAAACCGTTTCATATACTATTAGGTTTTATAATTCCACACTTCTCAAGAACAACTCAATATACCAATCTATCCCATTTAAATCGACTGGAGCTCTAGAAGAGTCTGTGACATAAAAGCGTATTGAGCTGATATTATGTGTTGAGACTGGATTCCATGAAAGAAAACGAGGTTTGTAAGTGAAAGGTAAACTTCTAACGAGATCTGTGACAGGAATAACAGCGATTGTATTTGTGCTATTTCCATCAACAATGCTATCTGTCACCAAATCACAATTGATATAAATTTCATCTACTCCTCTTGTAATATCAGGTAGATTTGTTCCATATTCTGTGGCTGGAACTAATTTTGAATCGAAACCGATAAGTTTTCTGAAATCAAGATTCCTCAGATCCACACGATAATTTTCATTGAGTTCAATCAAAATGCGATATGTTGACAAAACGAAATACATGTTAATACCATACTGGAATTTTGATTTGTCTGTTTCAGATGGATTCAGTAAATGGCTGTTTTTTCTCATATACTCATGAATGTAACTATTGATATCGTCGTATGAATACATCCCGTTAACGAATGTTATTGTTTCCCAGTTTACACCTTTGTCATAGCTGTATTTCATTTGATTATTCCCAAAAATATCTCTGATATTGTACCAACTGTATGTCATATTGATGACATTCACAGCCATTTCATATTTCAAATCATTCGTTAATTTAAGAGGTGAATTGAATCTTTTTTCAAAATCATGACTCTTGCTGACACCAATTTTGTCTCTGTTTTTACTGTTGAATCGTAATGAAATTTCTGTCATATACTTTTACATTAGATATTTCATCATTATTTTATTTAGCTCACCGGTTTTCAGGATTCCCAGTCTGTTCAATGTATGCAATATTTTTGTGAATTCATTTTGAACATTTCTGCTGTTGTTGCCGGCTGAAATAGATCCACCAAGTAACTGTAGTCTTGAAAGCATGTCACCCAAAAATGCATCCCTTGAACCCATGCCTGAACCAATAGTTTGTGCACCTTCCTCAACTGCGCCAATTCTTTTTCGGTACTTTTGTAGTAATTTGATCTCTTGAGTCAATTCATATATCTTTTCTTTATTTTTATCCCTCTTCGTTTTGGTTTGTGATAGATAAGCTTTTTCTCTTCCAACATCTTGGGTTAATTTACCAATCATTTTGTCATACTCATGGATGTCGATTTCACCATCCATATATGATTTAAATATCTGTGATGGAGGAGGTAATTTATGTTTCATCAATGTTTGAATATCCTCAAGTGAAAAACCTTTATCAAGATTCGACTTATATGGTGCTTCTGTTTCAGTCATCATTTTAGGTTTGTAATCAATTGGTAATGTTGTTTTCATTGGTACTGATTCAGGTAACGTGTTCATCAGCATAAGATCTTCGAAACCAGATGTTAAAGCCTGTTGATTTTTTTTCAACTGTTTAATGACTTCATCCTGTTTTTCGTCGACACTCTTCTGGACATCAATAGAGGGTTTCAGTAATTCTGATGTTGTATCATAAGCATCCTGTTTTCTGTATTCATAAGTCTTGATAACATCACGAACTTCTCTAGTTTTATTTCCGGCTTCAATTCCACTTTTTAGAAGCCTTTTCATTCGTTCTATATCCATATACAATTGTGTTAGACTAATCTAAACTATTTACATATGGAAATCCCTAATTATGATATTCAGGGTTTAAAGAATTCATTCAGACAGTTGTATCCGTATATGCCAAAAGACACTTTCAGGATGCTGCTGGCTGGTAATTCTGGATCTGGAAAGACAACATTGTTCATGCATCTGATTATGGAACCGTTGGTTTATTATGATCAGATACATCTTTATGCAAAAAATTTAGATCAAGACAAATATCAATATCTTCGGAAAGTAATGGATGAAATAAGCAGTCACATTGGATATCCTGCCTTGGTTTGCAGTCAAGAAGAGATATTGCCAGTTGAACAAATAAAAGACACAGATTTGCAGCGATTGGTTGTTTTTGATGATTTTGTCACTGACAAGAAACAAGATCAGATAATCAGCTATTTCATTCAGGGGAGACACAAGAACTGTTCAGTCATATATCTCACACAATCATTCTATGGATGCCCAAAATCAATCAGACTCAATTGCAGTCACTTCTGCCTTTATGATTTCCCATCCTCAAGAGAAAGGAACTTGATTGCACAGGAGCTTGGAATTGACAAGAAGAAATACATTGAAGCAACCAAAAAACCATATTCCTTCTGTTATGTCGACAAGCCGATGAAAACAATCAAGAGAAATTTTTATGGTGCTGTTTAATCTAATCTAATATTATATGGCAATCAACAATTTTCAAAATCCAGAAAAACAGGAGAATCCCAGAACAGAAAGAATCAAAAAATTAATCTAACAAGATGATATAATGGGAGTTTTTAATGCTCAAATAAATCAAGATAAAACAGAAACTGGTGAAAGAGGCCCAGCTGGTCCAATTGGTCCCAAAGGTGAAAAAGGTGATAGAGGTGAAAGAGGTCCAAAAGGTGATAAAGGTGATAGAGGTCCATTTGGTTTCAAAGGTAATAAAGGTGAAACAGGTGATGGATTTAGATTAACACAAGATGGTAATTATGACATTGAAAATAAACGTTTGACAAATGTTGGTGATCCAGTAAATCATTATGATTCTGCTAACTTGGGATATGTTAATGATGCTGTTTTATCAATTGAAGGAACACGTGTTAATCCATTCAAATTTCTTCTTGAAGATACATCAAAAACAACTATTCTTAGAAATGCGAATAATCTGACATTGGAAGATTTTGACAAAAGCCCTTACTCATTTAATAAAATAGCCTTGTCTTTTGTTATTCCTACTGCTGGTCTTACAACTGTTCTTCGTTTTGATTTGTCACAATTGGAAGTTTCAAAGTACACTTTAGTTGTTGAGTTTTATACTGATGGTAACCAAATAATGCAACAGTCGATGACGACAATCTGTCATCAAATTTAATTGAAAGAAAGGATTCAATAAAAAGAGCATTTCCAAAGACTCATCTTGTTGATGGTTATCTTAAGAGAATATTCTTCCTTGAAAAAACAAGTCATGGTTCCACATCAATGGAGTTATTGTTGATTTCACCATATTTACAAAATAATAAAAAACATTATGTTATAGTTTATGGTGTTTACGGATTTTCAAATATTATTTTATCACATATTCACGACCCAGTGTATGAAATTGAAAACGGCAATGTTGCTTTTGGTGGTAAAATTGACATGAAAAATAATAGAATCATGAACCTACAAGATAACCCCTCAAACCCACAAGACGCTGTAAACAAATCTTACGTTGATAATTTCAATGACCAAAACTATGAAATAACATCAGATGGGAAACTTAAATTTAAAAGAGATATTGATTTAGGTGGTAGATATATTTACAGCAATAACAAATTTTACATGGGTTCAGTAAGTGACAGATTGGTATTGGGTACTACTCTAGACATTCAAGAATTTTCAATCAATAGGTATAGCGAAGTCATTATGAAACCTTTTAATCATTTGATTCGATTTCATAAGGGAATTGATGCGTCAAACTTAAGACTTGAAAAAGTTGGGAATCCCATTGATGGCAGAGATGCTGCAAACAAACGTTATGTTGATTCTCAAATTTCTGGTATTGATGTTTCTCCATTTCTCAAAAAAGATGGAAGTGTTGCAATGACTGGTGATCTTGACATGGGTGACAATAAAATAACAAATGTTGGGGCTCCAACTTCTGACAAAGATTCTACCAACAAAAAGTATGTTGATGACCTTGTTTTTTCAGCATCTGGAGCACAAAAAAATCCATTCGCTTTTCTGTTGAAAGATATTTCCAAGTCAACAGGGATACAAAATGTTAATAGCCTCCAAATTGAAGATTTTAACAGATCACCATATCATATTAACAAGTCATCATTGTCTTTTTTGATACCAACAAGTGGCAACTTCATATCCAAGATTCGTTTCAATTTAACATCAATGAGAAATGCACAGTATACATTCATTATTGAGTTTTATTCCCCATCTAATCCTCAAAGTGCTGTAGTTGATTTAGATGTCAAAACTGTAAATATGCGTGACGCTGGACTGTCATTTCAAAAAGCTTTTACTAGAACTCCACACGTTGATGGTTATATTAAAATTCTTTTCCAGATAGAAAAAACTGGTGGCGGTCAAGCGTCAATTGATGTTTTACTTTCAAGCACTGCTCCTGCGTCTAACACCAAAACACATATCATCGTTTATGGGGCCTATGGCTATCATACCAATTTGTCTTACTTTGTTCATGACCCAGCTTATGAAATTGAAAACGGTCATGTTGCGTTTGGTAGTAATGTTGACATGAAATTAAACAAAATCCTCAACCTGCAGGATAACCCCTCAAACCCACAAGACGCTGTAAACAAAAAGTATGTTGATAATAAAACAGCTGATTTCCTTAATATAAATACAGGTGGTGT
Source organism: Pachyseris speciosa (assembly GCA_016490735.1). Taxonomy (NCBI): domain Eukaryota; kingdom Metazoa; phylum Cnidaria; class Anthozoa; order Scleractinia; family Pachyseridae; genus Pachyseris; species Pachyseris speciosa. Next base: position 37,332 of record JAEMWC010000659.1, read on the forward strand.
AATTTATGCACCTGTCAGCATGAATAGAAATGATCTATTTGGCATACCTGATAACCCAAGATTTGGTTATTCAGCTGTTAACAGAAACTATGTGAATAATAATTTTTTGAAACTTGATGGAAGTATTCCAATGGCGGGTGATCTAAACATGGCTGGAAATAAATTGACGAATTTAGCGGATGTGGTGAATGAAACTGATGCTGTAAACTTTAGAGTTTTAAATCGAGCTTCACAAACTATCAGAGCAAACACTTTATTATTGAATGGAACAAATGCGATGGCAGCAGATATGAAACTTGGAGGGCATAAAATCATTAACTTAAAAGAAGGAACAAATAAAACCGATGCCGTAAATTTAGATCAATTAGAAAAAAGTCATATTTCATCTGCTTCTCATCCAAAGAATGCTTTCAAATATTTGATGAATGATATCGATGAAGTCAGTACTGAATATGGCTTGAAAGTTAATGGATATGTCAATTTACCTCGTTCACCACATTTGATTTCAAAAAAGGTCATTGATATAGACTTGAATAAAGAAGCTAATCATATTTACAGAGCTAGAATTGGATTTAATATGTACACAATAAAAAATGGAAAATACACTTTCATTCTTGAATGGCTATTTCCTGATTATGAAGGAATGAGTCTTAGTAGTGTAACATTCAGTGCAACTGGTGGAATTACAATTCATAAAACTGTAGGGAGAAAATTTGATAACAGAAATGAAGATCATTCGAGATATTTATTATGGATTGAAAAACCATCAGCAAGTTCACCACCTGAATATTTATATTGTACGATTCATATTAATGCTAACCCAACTTATCCAAATAAGTACAAAGTTCATTGTGTTGCATATGGTATTGATTTTGAAGCTGTAGACGTTCCATCAAGTGTTTACGACTTCGCAGAAGCTTATAAAATTGTGAATGAAACAATACAATTACAAACTGATTTAGATTTGAATGGTTTTGATGTGAAAGAAAATGAAAATTGGTTGTTTGGTGGAGACAATGGTGAATTTACAATGCTAAATAATATTAATATGAACACTTATCTGATAAAAGAGGCCAAACTTGGTGGTGATTTGAATCTGAATGGCTATAGAATTCATAATAATAGTTTGAATCTATTTCGTTCAAGTGTCACAGGCTTGATTATGGAAACAGCTTTCGATTTGGGTGGATTTGCTCTTTACAGTCCGAAATTAGGAGGTGATCTAAATTTGAATGGGAATGGAATAATTGGTCAAATACAATATTTAAATTGCTCTGTCAAAGCCAAACAAGGACATAATAAGAATGTTTTAAAGCCTGTATTGATAAATGGCTCTGATTTTTTAGTCATTCATAATAATAACTTTCACATTAAGAATATGTATTTATTACAAGGAACAAAACCCGGAATATTCTACTTCAAGACAAAAGCTGAAGGTGGTGGGCCTTTGCCATTACCAGCAACTATTTATGAACACAGACAATCTTCTTTAAGTAGAAACATCACAACGGTCAACATCAACAAATCATTATCGAGAGGCTATTTAATCATTGATTATTCACATCCTAATACAGGTGCATTTGATACAACATTCACACTTGAAGTGGTCATGAATTAATCTAAATTAATATTATAATGGGAGTTTTCAATTCTCCACAAAATCAAGACAATAAAGGTGATACTGGTGCAATTGGTCCTAAAGGTGATAATGGAAATGGTTTTAAATTAACACAAGATGGTAATTATGACATTGAAAATAAACGTTTGACTAATGTAAAAGCAGGCAATGATTCTGATAATGTTGTAATCAAATCACAAGTTTCAGATATTGTCAGAGATAGTTTTTTGGATTTGTGGGTTTCTGAATTCATCAGATTATACTCTAAATGTACTTATCAAATCGACAGAGCGAATAATAATTTTTTAGATATGAATGCAGACAGAAAAGTTGAAACATTGTACGATCTCTCGAATGAAGAAAATAATGCAACACAATCAACTTTAAACATAAGACCCACTGTTTGTACCAAGGCTGAGAAACATAATGGACGTTATTATTTAGACTTTAATGGATCACAGAGAATGATAAGTCAAATCAATTTAAATAATAATGCTGTTAATATCTTCATTGTTTATAAAATAAATTCAAATACAGGTGGAAATGCATGGAAAAATGGTCTTTTTGGTCATGATAATAAAGGTTTTGATAAGTTTGTCAGCTATTACAATGGTTCAAATTTAGTTATAAGTGGTGTTGATCAATCAAATTGTGTATATTTTGGTCCAGCAGCATCTATACAGAACTTCAGAAAGATATCTGATTATTCCTCAAATGATTTGGGTCAAATAAATGTTTGGCACTGCTTGTCTGTTCACTGGGATAATTTATCTTCTCCAAAAACAAACACAAGTAAAATCTATTGGAATAAAAAACATATTGGAAGTTTTACAGCGGCTAACAGAAGTGGTAGTCGGCAAATGACTTTCGGTGATTTGGATCCTAGCTCCATCGCACCTCTTGACGGTAGTATTATTTTTTTCTGTGTGTACTTGGATTCTATATTAGACGAAAAAACAATTTCAGATCATCATCAAATTTTAATCCAACGATATAATATAAATGAATAAAATAATTAGATATGTGAGATGGTTTACTCGGGATGTCGAACGGAAAAACCCTGGTGTTGACAAGAGGATTTTGAAATCAGCTTTGGTTTATCAGTTTCTATATCACAAACATTTTAACAAGTATGTTGAAGTGAGAGATATTATCCAGGAGCATATAGGCATTGGATTAATCGGTCCCGGTGAAGGCTGCTTAACACATTTTTTGGAGCATACTCTTGGTTGGATTGATACATTACAGACACATGGCATATTACACGATGCCTTCGGTAGGTTTTATGTCAAACATGCACTTGATAGAGGATATTCTTATGCTCTACCGTCTTTCTTGACGACTAAAATTAGTAAGTTATCACCTCTAAGTGGACAATTGTCTGGTTTGTGGTACTGTGTGTTGAACAGAATCGTTATATAAGCATATTGTATGAAAGAGCGAAAAAGCATATTCAGCTGGAACCATATTTCAGGTGAATTAACAGAAGATCAGGTAAATGAATTAAAAGCCTATTACCACACATATCACAGAAAGTGTTGGGCTCATAAACAGGCTGTTAAACGGTTCAAAAAATGGAAATTACTGGGGAATTCCTTGTCCATCATCTTTGCAACTGGGGGTCTCGCCACAAGTGTTGCAACAGGTGGTGTTAGTTTGGTAGCCATCAGTACAGCAGCACTTTTGATACAAGGGTGGATGAAGCATAAAAACCTAGATTTGAAAATCCAGAATTGCACATATGCTTATCAAAGCTATCAACATCTACTCAATTCAATAAAAGACAAGTTGAGAAGTGGTGATTTTGATGCTTCAAGTATACAAATCTCAATGAAGAATATCGATGATTATGTGACTGATAATAGTCCAATTATTGATAAGTACCTACAGAAATATGATGAAAAATTCACTGCTTGATAATACGAATAATCTTATCAAATATTAACAATAGAATCTCAACCCAATATTGATTATAAAATTTCAGTGTTTTCTTTGAGTTGGTTAATATGATATACTCATAAGGCAGATCCATCATCATAAACAATTGTTTCAGAATGAATTTGGTGTTTATCATTCTTTTACGATTCTTATTCACCGAAGGGATGATAGTGTCTATCTCCTTGAATATTCTTAATATTTTACCCTTATCTTTTACTGAAATTTGAAATCTATTCTTGCAACATATACCATTTATCACATTTTCAATATGGTACTTCCGATGATATATAGATTTCCGCTTTATTTTATACATATTATTATGAAAGTCAACGTACTCTCTGCAATAGTCATATCCGTGGACTGAACCACAATTTGTACAAACATTTTCACCATTGTCATTAATCATTTTCTGATTATCACAACATGGTTCATTTTTGACACTATGTTCTGCTATCTTCTGATCACATAAAGGACATATTAGATATTTTTCTACTTCAACAAAATATTCGTGAATATCTGGATTACAAAAATCATTTACCATCTGGCTACCTGACCTGATTTGAGAGGGCTTTTCCAAGGCCCGGAGATTTCTTTCTTTCGTCATTCTCCATTTAACCTATAGCGACATTTCTTTAAGTGTTTTTATATCATAAGGGTACTTAAATAGATTACCTTAACAGAACCCATTCTCCATGAATACTGAGACTATTGAAATCAGCCGTTTCTCAATGAATACTGTTGATTTATACTCATTATTGCTGAAACTATTGAAATCAGCCGTTTCTCAATGAATACTGTTGATTTATAACTCAAGTACTATTTTTCCGAGAAAGTTGCGCATGGTAATTTTCCGAGAAATTGACCTTGGAAAATGCGCTAGCTCATACATGATGTGTGAACCAGGCATGGTTCCACATGATGTATGAATTATGAAAAATTTGACCTTGGAAAATTGGTAGAAAATGCGTTGTTGTGAAAAATGCGCTAGGACCCCCAAGTACTATACTACTAAACTCGTTGCGCGCTGACTTAAGGTTAACCAAGGCTTCTGTGTGCTGTTTTAAGTCAACCAAGAATGTTGTGGACTGTTTCTGAGCCAAGCAAGCTTGCTGAGCGCTACGATTAAGCAAAACACGGGTAGTAACACCTGTAGTAAGTGCTGCATTCAAGAAAACAAGTAGACCCGGCATATTTCCAAGTCAGCTGGGCACCTTGTGTGCTGTTTATGAGTCAAAAAGTCATATAGCACATTATGGCTTATTGAGCAGAGACGTTCCGTGTTGTCTTAAGCCAATTACGAACATTTGGCGCTTAGTTTTCATAAGAAGGGCTTGGTGGAAGACTGTGCTAAGTGACGCGTAGAATGCGTATTTTGGTCCGCGTTTTCTCGAAAACTGAGCGTAAAAAAAGCGAAAGAAATATAGGGCAATGTTTTTCTAATGTATCAAAGGCCACATGCAAAACTTCAGCTCATTTGGAGGACGTCAGCAAAATAACCAAAATCGTCACTTATGCCCTTCTTCCACTGAGCCCTTCAATTATAACAGTCCATCTTTTTTAAAATGGGGTGTAGAGAATCTCATGTGTGTTTATGTGGCTTTCACACAGAGACCGTCAAGCAGTATCTTCTTGACTGTCCTCTTTATTCTTCCCTCAGACAAAAAAAATAAATTACAGCTCTCCTCTGCTGCTTGCATACTTGCTGACAGGTGGACAACCATGTCTGAATCACAATTAATTTTGGCTTTTCTGTTTGGTGTACCCTTTTTGTTGCTAAAACAAAATAGTGACATGTTTTTTCATGTCCAGTTCTTTTTAAGTAAATCTATGAGATTTCATAGAAATGCTTAATAAGTGTGCATTCCACCTGTCAGCTCCTCTTTTCAAAGTGAGCCCTCTCAATGAGCACTGTAAATCTTAGGGCCATTAACTTTGCCAGTAATTATGTTTAAATAAAAAATATAAATAAAAATAAGTTGTCGGAACTCTTGAGGATTAGGAAAATCACAATTGATACAGGCAAAAAATTAAGTCATGGCTTTGAAAAAAATTATACAACCACTAAATTCTACAACCACCCATGAAGACAAGTTAATTGGCTCATTTTTATAGTTTCAGAGTCTCTAATTAAAAATTAAACGTTTCCTTGCATTCGAATATTAGGGATGCAATCGGAAGAAAGATAAATGTGGAAAAAAGCTCTGAGGGTACTGTAGTTTGATCTTTGGTGACCTTTATTCTTCACACTATTCTAAGCCATAAAAGTGAATGCATATATTGGTTGCCATATTTTTTTTTTTACAATGGGTTGCGAGAAAATAGTTAGACAAAATACAAAAATCATTTCTATCATTACTGCCTCCAATAATTTACATGTAGTTTGGTGTAAATCAAGTTGCCACCCAGAAATAATAACCAACTCACTCTTTGAAGCAGGCATAAAAGGAAGATGTACAAAACAAAAATAGATTACAAGTTCAATTATAACAAATATTAAATAAAAATATACTAGACTATAATTTTCATATTTACATATACATTGGAAAAGTCAGAGGAAATAAAAGCCAAGTTACAAAACGTCCTTTGTGTCTATAATTTTTTCAGTAATAATGTATAGTTTACATGCTAGATGGATCTCACCTGCACTGTCTGTATATTATTTTGCCTTCACTCTCTAAGCATTCTTTCCTGACTGGCAATTATACAAAAACTAGACAGTCACACTGAATAAAACAAAAGCCCTATGCATACGTAAGATTCTTTCATTCAGGCTCTTAAAAATTAAGCTTTAACTCCTAAATTAAAAAAGAATTAATCGAAACTGGCCGTGAACAATATATTAAGCTTTTCATACAAGTAGATCCAGATTAACCTAAACATTTATTAAAAGCTTTTAGACTATGATACTATACTTCTTTATACATACATGTACAAATGGAAAGTTACTGTACACCCACTCACCAAATTAATAACGATTAAACGAAGATCTACTCAATAGATCTTAAAGATAACTGAAAATAATTTAAGACAAGAGTCAGTACTCACCCATCACTTCTCACATCCTCCAAAGTCCGATCCAATGAAATTCTATCACTTAACACCCAGTTGAAAGAGTGATCTCCAAATCGTTCTTCAGCAAGCTTTTTATCCTCTTCAGAAGTCAGATAAGCCGGTTGGCCATTTTCGCCCAAGCCACCGGGGTTTGTGCGTTTTGCTAGACTAGCATCGTAAACAGTTCTGGAATTCGAACCTCCAGTTTCACTATTCGAAGAAATCACACCACCCAACACCTTTGCTGCGCCAGATAAAAGTCCATTGTTACTATCTACAGGCTTTAAAGAAGCGTCTTTCTCCCAGGGATACTTGATGTGCTTTTCAACCGGCCGTAAGGGATTCACCCCGGCTGCTTCCATGTAATGGTGGTCCTTGTTGTCCAAAACTACAGGAGCATTCAACATTGTTAGCGATTCTCGCGTTACTTCGTTGTTGAACATTAAAACTAGAACCGTTACGGAGAACCAGAATGTTGAAGTGATTACGATGATGTTGAAGATCCGTTTCGAGGACATGATCGTGACAAAGTGCCTAAGTTGTTTGAACAATATTTAAATGCCACGTAGGAATTAACGATGAGCAGTTGTTGAGAATGATTTTCGAAGCCCGAAGGAATCTCATCCACGATTGTTCGTTTAAGGTAACCGCATCACAAACATCCTCCCAAATCGACTTGTTGCAAGTCTACTAGGGTGTCGCCAAGGTACCAAATAGGTCTAGTTGTGGAATGAATACAAACTGCGGCACAAAACTCGACAAACATCACACACAAACCGGAAAGTGGTGATGCATTTCAACCAGAAGACTAGGTAGCCAGGCAAGGCTGCTTGGTACCCGCGCCTCCTTAAGAATCGTTTTACTTTGTTGTTCTGCCTTCCACAATGGACGATGTATTCTTGGAGCCTGGTCCAACGAAACAGTTTGCGGACAGGGTTGTTTGCTTTTCCAGCCAATACGGTGGAGAATATTCACAGAGCTATGCAGCTTTGAATCTGGCTGGAAATAGCTACAATTATCCGAGTTACGGTGATTTCACTCAAGCATTTGTTTTGGTGGGTGTTCTGAGCTCTAAGGCCTTCGATAATTTTAAATGTTCGCTTGTAGATCGACTTTGATTGCTCCTCACGAAAGTGACTATATCTTTCTTAACGTTATTGGAAATCATAAGCTCACAGAAACGGGGAGATTTGCATCTTTCTGATGTGCCGCCGAAGTTTTCGTATGTGGCATGCATTGTCCTTTAATTGACTTAAGACTTAATTTACATGTAGATCAAGCTGAAGTTGTTGTTATGGAAACATTTCAAAAGTGAGATCATGAAAGCTTATTGTCCAGGGACCGGTTCCTGAAAGGTGAAATAACTCTATTCCAGGGATAAATCTTCCTTATTCCAAAAGGTATTCCTGGAATAAGGCAGATTTATCCCTGGAATTAAGAGTTATTAAACCTTTTTGAACCAGCCCCAGTTTGGCAGCGTTTGGGAGAGAGGTGCAATGGAATTGTTACGTTGACACATTATTTCGGTCTGCAGACCTTAATGTCATAATGTTGGTCAATAGCAAATAAACCAATAACAGTAACTGTAATAATAATTTAATAATAACTTAAAATAAAATAATAAAATTTGATTTAAAAATTGAATTTAGTGATTAGATTGTTTGTTAATAAATAATTATTATCCTGGAGAGTTTCAATCTAAGCTGAGGCAATCTAGGCAGAGCACCTCAGTGGTTAGAGCATCCGTCAAGATCACGGAGGGTCGTGGGTTCAAATCCCATCAGTAACTCGAATTTTTTTTGAGTTTCTATTTGGGGTTCCATGCATTTCTATCATGTTGTATTTCTTATTTCACTCACTTTGAAAGTTATACTGAAGTGGAAATTCCAGTTATGCATTAACTTTTCAAAGTAAAGTTGCATTTCATGTATGTGAGGCGCATTTGAAAATTGTATAGTTGAATTTGTGCCATATAAATAAATATTATTATTATTGTTGTTGTTTAAAACTGTCATGGTTTTTTTAGAGATCATATGGTCCATGGTGGAATTTAGCTCCTTCAGGCAGAGCACCTATAAACAAAAATTCCAGGAGAAACTTTATCAGCGATGATTTTGTTGGTAAGTTGATTACTGTCGTCCAAGTTGTTTGTATTTAAATGTTTAATTATGCAGTTTCACTTTAATTTACTATGGCTAGCTGTTATTAACCTATAGCTGTAAGTAAGAAACAGTTACTGCAGGTACCGGTAGTTGAAAAACGTTTCCGTTATAAAGTTTTTGCTCTTTGTGCATGGAAAGAGTTGTATGGATACAGTGTTAAGCTCACTGTGTTGCATAATTATGCAGACAACTAGTTTATGTTTTGCACATCTGGGCCCAGTTGTTTGAAAGCTGATCAACTTAATCCAGGATTAGCATATTGCTAAACAACTTTGATTACAGCTTTTAACTTTGGATGAAAGTTTCTTTTGTTGCTTTTTGCATTATCAATGTTAAACAATATTTTTTGTGGATAGAGAAAAAAACTTCTAGTGAATATAAGGTTAATATTTAATCTTGGGTTAGGGTTAATCGGCTTTTCGAACAACTGGCCCCTGACATGCAAGCACTGTTTGTCTGTTATGTTGTCATGTAGATCTTGAGTACAAAGACTGTGTCATCCCTACAAAGATTGAAATACTTGAAACTTATAACCCTGGTGCTGTGGTTCGGATTTTAGCCTTGCTGCCTGGTAATATGTATTCTTGTCAAGCTACTCAAAAACAGAGGTAATTATGGTATTATCGCAATGTAAGAAAGATGTACATGACTTGTGTGCAACAAATTATTTTTGTGTGTAACAGATTATTGTTCCCCATTTTCTGTGTAAGCACAATTGACAAAGAAACTGTGTTGTGGTTCAATTTTATCCTTGTTTCAAATTGTATTTTCCTTTGTTTTGTACTCATTATCATACATTATGATACACAATGACAAAAGGAAAATAAAAATTGAACCAAGGATAAAAATATTTAACTACAGAAAAACCATCACTGAGTCCTACCCAGTAAGCTGACAGATTGATCTGTACATTCTCCGTACTGTTTTTTCCCACACTTCTTATTATAGTACTGATTGGGAAATATTAGAATTACAATTTCTTTGTAACCAAAAATTATTATGAATTTACTATAAAAGCTCTTACTAATACAATGTAACCCCCCCGGGGGGCTTATTTAATTTCAGTCGTCATTAAAAGGGGGGCTTAGCAGTGAAACTTTACTATTTAATAACGAGCAGTAAACAATATTATGAGTGTATCTTTGTTTAAAAACAAACCCACTGGGCCGCATAAAGTGGATTTCGTAAGAGAGAATAGGAAGGACTAATTACAAAATCTCATGTCCTAAGATGGGGGGGGGGGGGGGGGAATTATCAGAGATGGGGGGCTTATTACAAAAACCAACTTCCAAACAAGGGGCTTATTAGAGAGGGGTATTAATAGAGATGCCGGGAGGGGGGGGGGGGGGTTAATAAAGCTTTTACGGTATTCATCATCATTCTGACCTGTAAGGTTGATCATGACAAGTAGTGATATGATGAAGGGAAATTAGATACTGATCAGTGACACTCTAAAGGGCTTTAACCCGTTGGTGCACGTGCCGGCCAAAACCGGTCGCACAAGACTCCCATGCTTCAAAACATTGCAACTTTCTCAATCGCACGAATATTGCCTTAACTGTCAGTTGTGAGCACGAAATGGAATGTCCTTTAAATTTTGATATCCAATAAATACAAGAAACAGCAATTTTTGCTAAATAATTATGACCTCTTGAGTTTGGACAAGAACGAAACTGGCGGTTCTTAACGTCAAAGAGAAGCAACAAAAATGCCCCTTTTTGCCTTTATGTTTTTTAAAGAAATGATCCTCGAAAAACTTCAACCATCATAACAAAATTCAGTCCTTGTTCTAGCTTAGAAATGACTTTTTTTGTTCATATTCTTCTCCCGAACATAGATACAGCCTTTTGTTCCAGTGCATTCAGGCCTTACCGCTATTTTCAACATCTTGACCACATTGCATGCTGGGAAATAACAAGAATTTTTGACAGCGCCCGTTCCTTACCCCAATTCTTTCACATGTAAACTAAGTCTACAGCCACTCCAATCTAGTCTGCCAAAAATTATTTTGTGCTTGTGGTCATGCATCTTCAGTGCTCACAAATTCCAAAATATACCATGGTAGGTTGAGAAATTCATCAATAGTCAAGTCCCAAAGGTGTCCGACCAGCCAGATTCCCAGTTCGTCGAATAACAAGCCAAATTCGGCAACAAAATACATCTGATTCACCTTGCTCGATTCTTTGAGAAAGTGGGCTCTTAGCTAGTCCGTCACGCTTAATGATGCTCGTCGAGGGAAGAAGGGTGTGGCGGTGCCCACACTGTGTCAAAATGCTGAAGGAATAGGATTCCTTTGTTTGGGACAGTCAAGCATGGGGTGGTCCTGGGTGCAAAACACGGCACTTGTGCTGGAGAGAATAATTCTCGTTATCCTTTTCACAGGCACAACTAGAGTATAATTCCACTGTTTACAACCCCGATTATCCTGAACCCTGTCCTGTTTCACGCGTGCTGTTAGGGCTGGCATGGACGTCGTGCGAGTGAGTGGGTACTTGGCGTAAATCTGAGTGCTTGAAAAAGGTTATTGCCCGATCACGAATTTCTGGTGTGTTGGACCATTCCAGGCGATATAGCTCCACCTGTTTAGCTATAAATTATGTGCATGAAACGAACGTACGCTACTCCAAGTATAGCTTATTCCTTTTATCATAAGGAGTTCTAGGTGACAAAGCATGAACTTGGTCATCGCAGGATCATACGTTTTTATCATTGCAAGATACCCGGTGACAAATTCTGCTAATTCTAGCTTGTCGTAATCAAGGTTGGTGGACATCTCTGGGGTAAAATCTTGAGGCCAGTCTACGCTGCATTTTTTCCTTGTAGCAGAGGTAAGAGCAGATGATCCTTGGTCACTTGGTGGAGTCGCTGGTGGAGGCTGTGTGCTCTTCAAGCGAAGAAGCTCTAATTCTAGAGCTAATGTTTCTCACTCTGCCTGAACCATTGAGATCTTTTGAGCTAAGTAAGCTGGCGAATTCTGTTCTTCAGAGAACGGTTGTTGAGGGCTAAGAGCTTGGGCAACACCCAAAGGTGTGTCCAACTTCTGGCGTTCTACTGGAGGCAACTTTGTATCCAGTGCTGAGGACAGAGGGATGGATGGAAGACTAAAATCATACAGAAATACATCTTCTTCTCTAGTCAATTTTGTTTTTCAAGTTGTGCGCTTTTTAGTGCCAGTTGGATTTGCTTGAGCCATGATGCGGGTAATTTAGCGTGCTTACCCTTTGACAATGAGCTTATAACTGACCGACAAACGAAGCTGGGAGATAAGATAAGCTGCATGATGTCACATGATCGGTTCGTAATTAGCAAGAATCACTGACATAATTATTGCACAATGATGCTCATTAGGCAGCCACTAAAGATGAAAAATGGCTGTAAACTTAGCAAAAATCGCAAGCAAACCAAACTTGGGCTGTTCTTGTAGCTCCATGGATAAAAAATAGCTACGTCAGAATGACGTTTTCAGAAACCTTGAGCCTCCAGTGCCTTTATAGGACAGCACAACTTTTCCATGGTAGTTTGAAATAAAGAGTCACGAAATGCTATGGATCATTTATAGTTGGAAAATCACTCCAAAAATGTAAAAGCGGCTGGGTGCCAATGGGTTAAGGGTTAATGGGAATCAAACCCATGACTCCGGGTTGTCAAGTGTCTTGAAGGGTTCATTAAGGTTTTTTTGTTTGTTTGCTTGGTTTTTTTGTCTTCCTAGGTGGACAATTCTGTGGTCAGGAGAACCTCAACAGTGCCGGCTGCAGGCCAGAAAATTTTCACCGGTGTTAAGGGAGATAAAATGCCCAACCAAGTAAGTATTTTGCAGGGCAGTTGTCCCCATGCCTAAAATAATGTTAATACCAAACCCAGGATTTTTTCTTTGTCTGTTTGTTTGTTTCATTTATTGCT
>JAEMWC010000659.1:55000-65000 GCA_016490735.1 Pachyseris speciosa
CCCCAAAGCACACTCGATGGAAGAAAAAGATGTTTATATTCAGGTAGCTTTCCTGGTATTGCAGCCTCGTTGTTGTTACCTGATATGGCTGGCTGATTTAATTGTTCAGACGTCTTAGCAGTTATTAATCCTCCATTGTTTTCCCAATGAATAGGAGCCTGTCTCTGGGGACGTTGCACGGCCTGTTCTTGATATTTCGTATGCAAAACACCAGCCTGATCGAAGGAAATATGCAAATCTAACTCCGAAGGTTTGTCTGCATTCTCGTTTAATAAATTTTCAAGCCCACTTTTAGATTCAGGATGTATTGGAGCTTCTATACCTGCAAACACATCATCGCTTGAAGTACTCTCTAAATTTCTGTCGGCTTTTGCCGCGTGGTCGCGAAGATTTTGGGCTGATAAACCCAAACCTACGTAGCCAAGGTCGTCCCACAACTCTTTCATAATGCTCATGTAGCCTTTCTTGCGTCCGTTTCTAAGAAGTGGTGGGTTTTCTGAGTTGGTCAGTCCTATAGCTTTCTTCTTGCATGCTAGTAGATCCTGGACCATATTATCTGTCCATTTTATCCTCCCTGGTCTTCCGGCGTGAGACCGACTTGCAGCCTCCGCCGCCATAATAATAATAATAATAATAATAATAATAATAATAATAATAATAATAATAATAATAATAATAGTAATAATAATCCCTTTATTTAAGTCTCAAATGTATTTAGCCGAGCACAGATGCTCTATTGGGGGAGATCACTACCGGTAAATCAAATCAAATTAAATCAAATGTTGGGGAGAGGGGAAAACTGGAGTACCCGGAGAAAAACTCCTTGGAACAGAGTAGAGAACCAACAAACTCAGCCCACTTATGATGCAGAGTCTGGGAATCGAACCTGGGTCACATTGGTGGAAGGCGAGCACTCTCACCATTGCGCCAACTCTGACAATGTAAAATTACATGTATGACTTAATTTTATTAATGTCACAGCAATAAACCAGCAATAAATCAGACTGAGGAAGAGCAAGAGGGCTCAGTGACTAATTCACTGTGTTTCTACATTAACTTACAGCATAGGAGAGTGGCTTAAATTATTGAGTAATAGTTACTTAATGTAACCACTGATTAGATGATATGGGATTGTTTCATTAATGCATATTTCATCGTTTAATTTAATCAATTACAATTACAATTAATACAATCAATCTGAGAGGGGCTTGAACAGAATACAAGACTCCTTATAAAAGCAAGCCATCTATTATTATATCATAAATAGAGAAATAATTAACAAGATAATTTAAATATGTATTATGTAAATAAATAAATAAATAAATGGACTAATAATTAAGTAAAATACAGCATAAAATCAGAAAAATTTACATAAAACTTATTTTTACGAAAAATTGACCAAGTATTCGACTCCCTAATACTAAGAGCTAATTCATTCCATAGGCGACAGATCCGAACAAAAAAAGGATTCTAATTGTATACATGTATGTCGACTGAAAGGGACGTGAAGCGCCTTAAGTGATCAATGTTTCTCAGTGGTTTATTACATGAGGGCAACGATTAATTCGTATCTACGTGTACATGTACTGCAGATTATTATTTCTTCTTCTTTTTTTAGATTATTTTTTCTTCATTGCTATGACCCCGTTTGGTACAAGGAACTGGACTTGATGCCTTACTGGAGTTTGGTATGTACAAAATTACACAATTTCCTACAGTAGATAATACATTTCAAAAGGAAAATTAACGATAAAAACGTTACATGACGTTTCGACGACCTCATGTCATCACTGTCGAATGTGGATACAATTAACCGAATTGACACTACATATATACAGTAATAGGTGTGTATGTGAATGATAAGAATGCGAATAATGAAATAACATCGCGAGAGTCCAGTGTTCACACAAAGAGTTTCGCGCGAATAGAGTCACTTTGGGTGTTTAGCTTCGGTCTTTTCTTCTTAATCAAGAGCATTTCAAAAATTAAACACTCTAGTTTGCTCCGGCATTTCTTAAGAATTTTAAAATTCTCACGCAGGTTCGACGGCCTTAAAGTGCCCATAATGTCAAAAAATGTTTTTCGCTCATCTAATTCTACATTTCATCAAATGAACTTCTGTGAAAAAATTTTTCGATTTGGATAAAACGCGATTTTTTGACGAATTTTTACAAAGTTCAAAATTCTATTTTCTTGCGGTCGACCCCTGCCGCTGATCACAAGAGTAACGTGCTCAAAATGATCACGTGATTTAGGTCTGTGACGTAGGTTCAGGAACCTCACTTGACCTTGAGTGCATATAAACACACAGGCTGAGTGCGGGTCTTTTACGATATTGTGAGCTTTATTAGGTGTCCTTAGTGACCTCCACGCTTTAATCCTTCTGATTTTACTTGTTTGTTATGGAAGAAGAGTTCTCTAGCACGGAAAGCGAGAATACTGCGGATACTGCGGAATTCAGTCAAGATGAATTTGACAATGTCGAAGTAGAGGCCGTAGAAGTCGACGCGAGCGGTCGAAGCTGTGAAAATGAGGACGATTCGCTCGAGCCATACACGGATGAACCGCTTGCAGATGAAGAATGGCTGGCACGTTACCGAAAGAAACAGGAAGAAAATGAAAAGTTAGAGAGAGAGTTAAAGAAACGTCTAGAAAACCGCGTACTTGTTGAAGAGTGGTAAGTTGAGATTTTATCTTCATTCTGCTTTATTTACATTCGTGTTTCTCACCTCAGTAGCTTGTGTGCTTTTATACATGACTTCGTTCGTTTCTTACCTCAGTAGCTGTAAAACTGAAATCACATTCATTCACATTCTTTGTTTCAACATTCAGGTGTACTTGTGGGAACTGCAGTTGTGGTCTTCTGGCGAACATCAGTGAGTGCTACTGCTGCAAAGAGCTAGAAGGATGCTGCGAAGCACTCACAAGCGACCTAGTGAAGGAGGACCTACAAGAGGCCCAAGAATTAAACTGCATCACAGAACACCCTGGCTTTAGACCTGTCTGCCTAGAAAAGTGGAGCCTACGGCTGGCTGGTGGAAAGTACCGCACCAGAAACAAACAAGGGTACAAGAAAACTGGCTCTGAGGAAAGGTCTGATCATCTATAATCTATAAGCTTAATCACGATTAATTTCTTCATTTGTTTTTATGGCTCAGATCCTTCACGGCTATAGCTTTTATCTATACAGAACTGTTAGTATCCCGAGATCGAGTCCATTATTTTTGTTACATCTTATTTATCACTACTAGTTGATTTATTCCGAGACTATTATGTTTCTTACTTAGTTTTTGTGACTTACATATTATTTGTTATTTATTATTATTTATTTATTATTTACACGAATCCTGCTAGTGCATATGTTGTAGTTAATTTTATTCCCCGTCAAATGTTACTTTTCCTTTGATTCAAACTCATTATAATACATTACCATATACAAAACAAAGGAAAAATAAAATTTAACTGGGAATAAAAATTAACTACAACACATATAAACTCACCTTTATAGATCAGGAGAGTGTGCCATAATATTTTTTTGGTCCATACATGTATGTGCCACATTTGTCTTGGTAATAAACTCGCATCGAGAGTGTATTTATTTATTTGTCTATTTATTTGATGTTGTGTCTACAGATATCTCCGATCAGTTGCTTACAGAGAGTTTTCGAGGCTGGTGTACGGATACCTTGGAAAGAAGAGGATTCCTCTCCCCGCATGTGCCTACACCGCAATACGCAAGGCATTCCCTGTTCAAGAGAACGAGACCCTCACTGGGTTTGAAGTTGAAGATTTAGGTGATTGAAAGATATTTTACATTATGGTCATTTTGTTACTTAACCACCAAATCATTTTACTTTTCTGATTTCAGAACAATGTAGGGTGTAGCCTCTTGGCCTGTCATTTATTTTACACCAATATGATATTGTTTTTCTTGTTGGTAATGAGCAACACTGCGAATGTGTTGGATAAAATTTCTGTACAGCCCCATACATTAAGTTTGTTATGCATACAAGTTTCAACTATATTCATATGTGTATTAACTGTTTATGTGAACTAGTATGCATGCATAATGAATATATGGAGCTGTGCAGAAATCTCACTGCATGCAGTTGCAAAACTCTTACTACTCCAATGCTAGGAACATAGCATAAAGTATACAAATTACTTTTGCAGATTTATACTCAGAAAATAGGCTACCTTTTTTGGCAAGGCATGACTAAGGTTGTACCATGTGTGACATATTCAGAAATGATATATGCGTGACATGTTTATTTTTAGGGATCACATATTTACAAATGTTATTACTCCTTTCTATTTCTTGGACAGTTTTCAATAAACCTATGTCCTCTCATGGGGTTTTTGCAAGCAGAACATAGTGGGCGAGCTCTTGTAGACTGCTCCCTGCCTTGCCCTTCTGACTGATCTGCCACTGTGAATAAAGAAGCAAATAACTATTATCGTCTGTGTGTGTATATTGTTCATTTTTAATTAACTCTAGAAGACTTGTCGTAAGATTACCTTTACTAGAAAATGAAACATGACACTTGCTCTACCTGGTTCTGTTGAATGCCCTTCTTCAGGATCTGTTGTGGGAGGTACATCTCTTGTCACCATGCTCAGCCTCTCTGCCCTCTTCCTAATGGCTTCCTCTCTGGGCTGCTTATCCACCAGCATTGAATTCATTGGCTCTGGTGTTATCTCTTTCAAGTCTTGGACTGCACCTTGAAGTTGCTCTTTGCTCAGTCCCAGAAAGAACTGGAAAAGTTCTTCAATATAGTCTACAAGAAAGTCCATATGTAAATGTGCAGACCTTACTAAACAATGGTTGCTATGGAATTCTTACCCACTTGGTTTTTGCCAATGTTTGTCCTATTGAAGGTTATGTCTACTGTTTACAATCTACGACAGTTGGAAATTATAAGGAAGAGCATGCAAAAATCAAATGCTTTCAAAAATCAATTCCTACAGTTGGAGTGTGCTCAAATGCAGAACCTGTAGGATGAATTTGTTGAATTTGTGTTATTGCAATCAATGTTATTTTGTTGTCAAAATTGACTTTTTCACTAAAAAAAAAGAGCAAGAGAATTTACAACTGAAGGCATTCAATGTCATAACACCATGTGGGTAGGTTTATTAATATACAGTGTAATAAGAGTAATTTGTTTACCGAATTTTTGTTCCACTTTTCGACTTCTAACAGTTGCTTCACCGTTTTTAAACTTCGGGTAGCTCACTTTTAAGGGGACACTGTCATCTTCATTAAGTTTGTCATCTCTGTGTAGGTTGTAATTAAAGTGCAGAGCTGCTAGAATATGCCTGTAAAGAAATAAACAAAAAACAACAAACAAAAATAAGCATACTTTTGTCAAAATTATTGAACATATAACTAGCACATATTGGAAGAAGCAAAATGGAACATACCAAAAAATGAAAATAGTAAAATGGAAGTACCTGCAGTACATTCCAATGTAGGAATAAGCAATCAGCTTTGGGGCAAATAAGTTAAGCACTGAGTGAAAACCTTCAAGGCAGTCTGTCTGTGCCAGTGGAGAAGCTTGCATTATACCCTTTTTTAGACTTTCCGCAGTCAGAGCCTTCTTCATTTTCTCATATCCAGCATGGTCTAGTAATAAAAGGATAAGACATGAATTCAGAAGTTGTGTTTCAGTCTTGTTACTTTAAGTGTTCACTATTAAAAGTAATTTACAGGTGTAGTTGCAAGTGATATTCCTGTCAGTTGTTAAACTTTCAGCCCAGTTTATGTTAAAACACATTGGAACTTCAATTAGCAAGAAATAAAACTATGATATTCTTTAATCTGACGGCACTTCCCTCACACAACAACCCTGGGTCACCTGATGGCAATTATATTTAAATAGGATAACACCAAAAAGGTAACTATATTTTAATTAGAGCAAAGAATAAGCTACATTACCAAAAAATTAGTGTACCTGGATCCAGCCATTTCCTATCAGGAATCTCTCCATGAGCACATTTATTGAATTTCGGGTCATCCAGGCCAGAGTGTTTGTTCACAATGTGACTTAAAAATGACTTGAACTTTGCCCAGATGACTTTTCCGTCGCCATTAGAGGTGGTAGTTGCACTCCAGTAGAGGTGCTTTTCACACGGCTTCACCCATTGTTGGAGATCTTCATTTCCCTTTTCTTTAGCAATCTTGGACAGGACTTTTCTGATCTCTGAATAGCAACAGTTATTATAGTAGTTATTAATTAGTGGCCAGTTTTCATAAATCTTAGTTACTTTTCAAACTGTGGCATATTGTGGCCCAGGCTGCACAACTGGCCAGGATTTTTAAGTAATTGAAAGCAAAGTAGTTTATTAAAACTCTGGCAGATTATATACCCATGATACACCATACAGACTATTATTAGCATTTCAATTAAAAATGAAAATTAAAAACAGATCTATTTCTCAAAGGTTGGCAATACTGTGCATAACCAGTCACTATAAAGGGAGTACTACACAAAGTTTTCCTACTCTTTTTCAGATGCCACAGATCAAAGTAGTGAGTGATGTTCTTCAAGACATTCTTCATATGACTTGCAATTTGAACATGTCTGTCAGATATAAATGTCCTGATGACCACACCACATCCAATGAGAAAATTCATACATTTCTGGAACCCCAGAAATTCCATTGCAGGACTGCTTCCTGCCTGATTTCTCTGCAAATTAATGTAAGCTAAGGTCAATAAATTTGGTTGTTTAATAATTTACTTATGACAAATGTTAGAAAATACACTTATCTATGACTTACTATCACATACATGCAGAAATGACTTGTTACACCATATTTGTCTGTTTCAAAATCGATTCACTCATGTCTTTCGAAAAATACCTTCACTGGAATGTGGGAAACATCTGAAAATTAAAATTAATTTGTTGAATATACCTGAACTAGTGCAAAATGGATGATGCGAGGTAACGTGCAGCAGAAAACAGTGTAAGCACAATATTTGGCACAGTGTCCCATGCTGTCATGGCGCCCATCACCTGCTATGGTTATTGCACCAAGGTCCTTCAGCTGTGACAGTAAATTTGCCTGGTACTGTTTCCAGAATAGGTGGATTGTGGGGAACAGTTTATTCTGTGACATGGATTCATGAAAAATAGGTTCCATTAAAAACAAAACTGATATATTTGTAATAAATTAAATGCTGTAAAAAGCTCAAGACAGAAAGTATCTTACATGCAGGAACATGGGAAATTTAATCTTTAGTCTTCACAATGAAATTTCTGACAGCTTTATGGAAGTAATTATGATGTATTATTGATCAACTCAGTTGTTTTGAAAGAGATATGTCTGGAGAATGATACATGATAGGAAACATGTTTTGCACAGGATTCAGCACGGTTACAATATTGGAATCCCATGCCCCTATCCCCCCTGGTTCAACACCACCCAGAGAGGATCTCATGTGTACATGTAACGACATCACACACACAGCTTGCAGATTAAGTACTTTTGGTGCTTATATTAAAAGAATACCAGACCATTAAGTTGAACTCACCCGCTGGTGGGTGAAGAATGTATTCAACGATACACATGACAAGCCCATATGCTGGAAGATCTGTGCTACTTTGGTGAAGGAACCTCCAGCAAAGAGAGTGGCCATACACAGAAGAAAGTTGCCAGCAGCAGTCCTGGTCCCTGGCAAAAGAGGCTGGCTGTTCCAGGTGTTATCTTTCCCGCAACTAGGATTGTTACAAGCTGTTTTTATAACCACCTCAGTTCCATTCTGTGTTGCTGTCACGGTAGGTTTAATTTCTGACCGACAAATGTGGCAGAACTGGAACAGCAGCAGGAGTTTTGATAAAAACACTATGTGTTTTGGCTCTGTCCTTAGGTTGTGGTGGTTTGAGAGAGGAATGCTGCATGTAAAAGAAAGAATAATAAATATAGTCAATGCCTATGTATTAGGAAAGTACAGAATAAGCTCCAAGGTAACCCACCAAATAGAACAACATGGCTAGAAATTCCATTTTCACAGGCAATAATTACATGTATACATCATGTTAAACTGAAATTTGCTGAGGGAGGAGGGGTGGAAAACAACAACCTTCATAGGGAAAAAATATATATTTTTAGGACTGCACAGTATTAATCACAAAGTTGTTTTACTATTCATTATGTATGTCTTTTAAGTCCTCAGTGTTACCAACAACTCAGTTCACATTTTAAGCATAAGTCGCGGCAAAGACTAACTTTGGTAATTAAACAGCCCTGTTCAATATACATACATTTTTTTATGGTAGATACAATAATAACTTCTAGTGACTTTTTGAGGCAATACTTTACCTTTTGCCTTTTGTTTCTGTAAAATTATCCTCGATGTCTGTTTGTTCATCACTCTCACTAAACAGATCATCGCCACCAGAGGAAAACAGGTCTGGCTCCTCTTCAATGGTCTCGTCATCATCAACATCTTCCTCCTGATATTCTTGATCGCCGGCAGTGGGGACATCCTCGAGATCAGCATTTGCAGAATCATCCATCTGATTAGATGCTGCAGCAATGTTTTCAGCCATCTTCAATTGGCTTTCAAGTTGCTGAACTTTATTAGTTAATGCATTCACTGCAACAAAAGTCAAAATACACTCATTGTGGTGGTTGTCCAATAACCAAAGCTCACCAATACATGCGTAAAATTGTTGACTTCATGAAAAAACTCTTCTTCTGTTCAGCATACATGTATTTGCTGTCCAGTGTTGGACATGACTGTGTGTGAGAATGTGCCAAAAAAGTGATCAAATGTTTCCTTGACCT
The DNA here is from genome assembly GCA_016490735.1 of Pachyseris speciosa. Classification (NCBI taxonomy): domain Eukaryota; kingdom Metazoa; phylum Cnidaria; class Anthozoa; order Scleractinia; family Pachyseridae; genus Pachyseris; species Pachyseris speciosa. The sequence goes on from JAEMWC010000659.1 coordinate 63,791, forward strand.
AACCTTTACGTTTAAGTTGTTTATTTTTTCCTTGACATTTGCCAAGTGCCTCTTGGGATGATTCCAACTGCCTCTCCAGCTTGTCGACCTCCCTCATCAGCAGATTATATGTTTGGTCTGCAAGTGTCTGTGATGATTCGTCCTAGGATGCACCAGAGAGATAAATTTAGTTGATATTGATTTTCAATATTTATGTTAAATTTTGTCTGTCATGCACTAAGGGAATCACAGAGATTCCAAGGAACTTGACAATAATGATTTGTCAGGCACCTGCAGTATATATACTGACCTTAAGACAATTTAAATGTAACGTACCTGTGTACTGGCTTTGCACTTGTTAGTGATGGCAGGTTGAAGGCTGCAGATATCAGCATCTGTGTGGCTAGCTTTCACAGATTCTTGTGCCTGTAAAAAAAATCACAGAGAGACTTGTAAGGTGTGTCGGAAGGTGTATTTTCTCATATATATATATATACAGATCTTCCATCAAAACAGTCAACAGAGAGGTAGGGTAAATAACATTCATCAAAGTACTCACTGCATTTTCCACAGCTATCATATCATATCCTACATGATCACTCGGAGTGTCCTCTTCTCCCTTTAAAATTTTGAAGTATTCATTACAAACATTTTAATACAAAAATAATACTAAACAATTTGAATAGAAACAATGACTGAAGTTTCTGCTTCTGTGTTGAGTTCACATTCTTCAAGATAAATGTATGAATAGGAATCATTTCGAAATCAAAGACAATAACAAAGACACTCACATGTACTTCCGCTGCGCTTACTTCATTTCCGCCTCCTTTCTGCACGGTATCTCTGGCATTTTCTGTGCTATCTTGGGTCTACAAAAAAGTATTACAAGACAACGGTACACGATCATCGAGGCACACACACACATATATATATAATATGTATTTAATGAAATCGTTTTAATGAAACCGTCCTTTAAATCAAGACTGCTTACCGCCTCGCTGCTTGTAGAAGGGCCGGAAGTAGCAGTGTGCGAGGCTGTGGTACCTTCGCTATTCTCGTGTGCAGTGAGCTCCCTCAGTCTTGCCTTCGCAGATCTCACGATCTATGAGAACAAACCAAAACAACAACAGGGTAAGAAATAAAATCTGACCAAGAAATGACAAAACGAGGTCAAAGATACTGGAGCGATGAAATAATAGAAGCGACAGACTAGGTGACTTACCATTCGCTG
>JAEMWC010000659.1:70000-72500 GCA_016490735.1 Pachyseris speciosa
AGCTTTCATCATTTTCCAACCAACCTGAGCAACCTGTTTAAAAAGACCTGTTTAAACGGTCTCTCAGGGAAAAATCACAGGGAAAGGACTGTTTTTCAAGGTCAGAGAAATTCTAAATTCTACATGAAAGTCAGGGAATTTTACTGATGGCTAGCCATTAGGTTTGAAAAGGAGATTCCTTGTTAGTAAAAGTAAGACGATTTCGAAAACAAACTTCCTGCAAAGGAATCGATTTCTGTGGCTCAATTGCTGCCTTTCTTGCCCAATGATTAACCCTGGATAGTCAGTGGAATTAAAAATTGGTTTATGGTTGGTGAAAAATCGGGGAAATGTCAGGGAGGTTTTTCTATTGCAATGAGAAGGAACCTCCCTGAATTGAAACGCCGTGACACGGGTTTAGCGTGCGAGTTGAACACTCCGAGTAGAGCGATGCGCTCCGGCTTGGTTCGGTTCCCTTCCTCATTTTAAATGTATTTCCCTTTGCTATTTACACCAGATTACGAATGAAGCCCTTGATTCTCTTCACACACGATGTATCTCAACCGAGAAGCTTGACTTGTCTTGGTGTGGCCCGTATGATGCTGTCACTGCCCCGACAATATGCAGGTACTAAGTGGCAGAGACCACAAACATTGCATCTCGTTACACGAACTTTGGGTCCAGAATTTGATGCCCTATTTTACCCTTCCTGGAGAGTTATTGAGGATTTATTATCCAGCTAGATCAACACTCAGGTTAACAGGGACCTATATAAATTGAGAAAGCAGCAAATGAATCGCGATTTAAAAAGTTGCGATTCTTTTTTTAATTTGTAAAACATAATTATTTTGTTGTTTCACGGGACAATTTTTAACGCAACATTTCGTTGCAGCAACGCGTGGAAAGGTTCAGTGAAGGCTGATGCGTTGCCGCAACAACCTGCTTCGTTTAAAGTTGTCCACGCTCTGTTACACGGTAGCAGCTTTCTACGCTTGCGTAAAAGCCTTTTTGCAAAATGATGGCGAAGGCAACGACAACATCAGAAAACAAAAGGTTTAACGAACAAAACAATGGCGCTGCACGTGCGTGCGTGCGTGCATGCGTACGCGTGCGCCGTGCGTACACTTCCTTTGGAAAATAGCGACCTTCAGATCAGAGTACGAGTCCGAGATTGAGTACGAGTACGACTTTCAAATTTCAAAACGGCTGCGTTTTCAGAGGCCTCGCTCCTCAGTGTTGTTAAACAAAATAGAATGAGGCTCTAGGAACGAGAGTTGGTGTCATACATGATAATCTAAGCTTGCGACTAGGAATTAAAAAGTCGTACTCGTACTCGATCTCGTACTCGTAGTCCGATCTGAAGGTCGCTATTAACAACGTGGGACAACCGGGAGGAGCATGGACGCCATTGCTACCAGTTGTGGTTCATTTGTTGGTTCAATCTGACATTGGTTTCTCCGTAAGGCTTCTCATATCATTACAAGTTAACGACGAGGATACATTGTTTTAACCGCTTAAACTGTCAGAGAGGTCATGCATGAAAACAGCTGTGTGAAGTCGGACTCCTTGGGCTAAGTTTCCCGCTAAATAAATTTCTATGTCAATAGGATACCAACGAATAGGCTCCTATTTTCAGCGTGTTTTTCAAATGCCGTTTTTTCAAATCCATGCAAAGGAATAAATTGAGAAAAAAACGAATTTTAAACATTTTTTTTCGTGTTAGATTCGTCAAGCACTGTGGAAGCAAGCTTGTCTGCTTAAGGCTAAGCTGTTGTCAAATCGTGGATGATCAAGTGGCACAAGCTGTTTGCGAACACTGTCCAAACTTAGAAGGTTTGTATTCTTGAAAACTTTATTCCTACGGTGTATCGGTGTCTTACGCAATTCCCTGAGTAGCCAAATTTTGCCAGCACTTTCATGGATTTTCTCTTGTATCTTGTCCTCTTCCGTTCGGGTGGCCCTATTTCGGATTTCTTTCTTTCTTTTATGCTTTCTTTGGTTTTTTTAAGAGGGGTGGGGATAGCCTCATTCGCAGCGTTGTTTGTTTCAGTCCTATTCTCCCTCCCCATTCCCATTGTGTCTCAGTATCCAATCAGGACGGAGAGTAGAACCGGCACAAACAACGGCTGCGAAGTAGACTACAAATTTTAAAGCCACGAAGTGATTGGTCAGTTCCTGGAATGGAATGTCCGGTTCGGTTCAGTAGACGTTGTTGGAGAGGGGGTATAGGACCGACACAAACAACGGCTGCGAAGGAGGCTAGGTGGTGATGGGGATACTAAACAAATTTAATACGGCGAGGCTCCGCCCCGAAGTCAGACCCCTTACCCTTTTATATACCATTTTTGACAGAAAAGGTAACCCTTTCGTATACCCTCCATTGGAAAATGGTACCCCTTTCACAAACCTACAGTCGTAAGGTTTGTGTATTTTTTGTACTCCGTATTCGTAATGAACGCAATAGTATTCCGTTTATTGTGCTCCCGATAACAGAATGAGTGGAATGAATAAGCAGAATATG
>JAEMWC010000659.1:77500-97500 GCA_016490735.1 Pachyseris speciosa
ATTTTTCCAAATACTGCGAACTACCACGCATTTGTGTTGCTTACCGTATTTCCTCCACAAAGCGCCTACCCCCGAATAAGGGCCCACCTCAAATAAGCGCTCCCCCCCCCCCCCCTCTCAAATAGTAGGGATAAAAAGAAAACCTGTTTCCATTGTCACTTAACTTGCAATCTTGTAAGCGTCAACTACACCGGCATCAGTGCATGTAGGAGAACAGTGTATTTCCCGTAATTCCCCTTCCAGCTATTTGTATCTCTTTTCATGGCATTAGCCAAAATAGTTACAGTTCGTTTTAAGAAAAAAATATTAATAAGCGCCCTCCTTCGAATTAGCGCCCCTCTTTTGCCGAAATTTTGAATAAGTGCCCGGGTGCTTATTCGAGGAAAACGGTAGCTTGTAAGGTTCTAGAAAGCGGAAGAAGAATCTTTAGGATTTGATTACAGGATTATCAAGAAGGGAGTTGATGGCAACTCATGAATATCGCTCGAATCAGGTGGTATAGAAATCAAGCTCAGTTTAATTCTTGCCGTTTTTTTTTTCTATCTCTTTTGTTTCGTTTTCGCTCGTTTCCGCTTTTCATGTATTATCTTCCAACTGCATAGACTGCAAAACAGCCGTATTTTTGCGTTGCTCGAATACGAGGTCTCGTCAAGGGAAAGGTCTGGAGCGAGGGTGAAAACGTAGAGTGAGACTGGGGAGAGACGCTCTCGCACTTAGAATTCGCGCCTTCAGAAAACGAAAATAAAAACCGACTGTTTTGCAGTCTATCAATTGCACGGCAGCAAGCACACCTAAGACAAGCTACAGTTGAAAAATACTTGAGACACTGTACCCTATTTTGGCTCTAATGTTTGTTATTTGGGAGTGTCTCAACAATTTTTGCAGCTGCTGGTAGCCATATCGAATATGTCTAAAAACGCAGTAATCATCCTAAAAACTGACTTTAAGAAAATGTTGTGGCTGCTTTGGTATTATAGGTGATTTTCTAATTTCATATCTATACCAGCGATTGGGTTTCTGTCCGATTAAAACAATTCCGGAGGAATTCGAGTTGTAAATGTGCTCAATTTTTCACGGTCAATTTATATCTTCATTCTGGTCCCAGGTGTGTTAATGATGACGTGGTTGAAGCGTTGGCAGAAAACTGTCCTGATATCGAGCAAGTAGACGTGCTGGGCACGGGTCTAATTCATGCAAATTCAATCACAAGGTAACACCGACATTAATGCATGAAATGCGTAGATTCATAGTGAGAAGCACCTTGTACGGGATATTAAACACAGGAAAGTACGGCTCGTTAGTTATACTTTAGGATTTCATACACATCTTCAAAATTGAGTTCCACCTTGTTAAGCATAAGAAACAGCACCACCAGGAGAAAGAAGTGCTCAAAAGCTTTCATCTGAATGGTCACACTTTCGGATTTCGTCCACGGACCTTAAGTTAGAACCATCTTGTACAGCATAATTAACAGCATCATGGGAAAGCTTTCATTTGAATGGCCACACTCCAGGATTTCACCCACAGACTCAAGAATTAGAACCACGTTGTACAGCATAATAAACAGTACCACAGGAACGTACGTGCTGCTCAGTAGCTTTCATTTTTAATTAATAGTCACACTTAAGGGTCCAAACACCAATTAAAATCCTGACTCGTATTTATACCTTATGCATAACTGACAGCGAAGCGTGCTTTTGAACAAACTTGCAAAGCTTGGGGCTCTTCTTGTCAAGGCATTTCTGCGAATCACTTGTTCGCTGTTTATTATGTATACTCTGATTACAAAAGTTAGTGTTGACTGATTCTGATACTCTGTTTCTCTGTTCTATTTCACTAGATTACTGCGGCAGTGCAAAAAGTTAATATTCCTCGACGTTTCTTTCTGCTCACAGCTGTCAACCGAATTCATTAGGAGTTTACAGACAATGTATCCCAATGTATCATTCAAAAAGAGCTTTGTGCACAATGAAGATCCTCTATAACATATCTTGTAAGGTAACTGCTATGGTGGCCCACAACGCACAAACAGACACAAGTAAAAAAGAAACGCGAGGTACAAAAAGAAAGAAACCAGATTGTAGACGGAATATAAACTGCACGTACTCAAAAAAATAGAGAAAACTGAATTGATAAAGAATCGCAGTCAATGGTAAAGTGAAATGTGAACCAAAAATTAAAGCACAACTTAACAGGGAAAATACCTATAGGCAAGGGCGCTTTCCATTCAACCAAAATTTCGAGATTTCCGGTTCGAAATTGAATGAAACGGGCGAAGTTCCAGGCAAAGTTTTCGAAAATTTAGGAATAAGTTTTGAGTGCACCCTCTTTGATGGAATTTCCAGAATTGTCGAAATTTTCGTGTTCCATTCGCGATAGATGTCGGTTTTAGTCTCCCTACCGAGCGTGAGCTCACGTGGACAAGCAGGAAAACCAATAATTGCGGAAGAAGCACCTCCAGCATGTCAATGCACGTGACCTCAAAGGTGATTTTTGTTCAGTGGAAAGCGCCCCAAGAAAAACAAAAATAAAACAGGTAAAAGAATCAAAACGAACGAACTGAAGACTGTCTCGCTGTTCTTCCTTTTTGGTTTTAAATTCTTTGAGCCTCGTAGTTTAGAAAACAGTTTCACTTGGCGTTTTAGAAAGGATACCCCACAATTTGAGCAATATTTCGGACATTCTTAACAGTCCATGTAGCTGCCTCATGGCAGACAAAACTGCTTAGGGCGCAGGAAATGACTTTGAACTAGAAATCCAAGGTCTCGCCCTTTTATTTTTTATTAGAGATTTTCTCAATTTCCGCGTTTACGTTTTTTTTTTTAGCATTTTAAATAGCGCTGTGTTTGTGCTTGCTATTCATCTGTGGTTTTCTTTTATTTTTATAATGGTTTCACACAAATTAGGCTATTTTCGTTTTCTATTTAAAAGACTTGGGTTTCAAGAAAAGCAAACATGTCTTATATGAGTAGAAAATTTGACATTCGAAATACCGATTAATGGTTACCGAATATCCTCAATTTCGGAATGTAACTATTTTTTTATTTAATTTAAACAATAACATGTTTTGAGGGAAACAATTGGTAAATGTGCAAAAACGATTTTATGGGAGAAAGCTTGATGTTGTACTTAAGGCAATGAGGTTATCCACTATCGATTTCTGTCAAGGGTCAATGTTTTGCCGTTATTATAGATATTGTTTGATATTTCAACAAAATGAGAAGTGTTCATATCTTCGCTGCTCTGTAAATCCAGTGCCTTCTGCAAATCGAGTGTCTGGACCGAGTGTCTCAAACTGACTTCCGGTCTCAAGTCACGTGTACGGCGCGCCGCGCACAATTCTCCCGCCAAAACCTGCTCAAAGAAATGAAGGAATGCATATTTCTGCGTATTACGAGTAAACCATGCGTCCGTACAGTGTGGTTCAACTTGTTTCAAGCCATGGTCATTTAAACCGTATTTTCATCTTATTAATTTATTTATGATATTCACGAGTAATCTTTAGCCGAACCGATAAGGTTAAATTGGCTCTTGCGGCGCTCGTTTATGAATATACAGTTTATGAATGAGCGAAAATACTGTAATTTTCTGTAATTTATTTAGTCTGTACCACTCAATGGAAATTTTGAAAACAGTTTTGTTTCTAGCGCCTGTACAACGGAACAAGATGCTACAATTAGTACACTATGCACCACGAGCTGGAAGTTTAATTTTGGAAATAATTATTGAGTTTCTAATGCTTGTACAAGGAAAAAATGCACTGTAAGCCACAATACATTTATTGTTTTGGAAACAATGCACTGTAAGCCACAATATATTTATTGTTTTTATGAATAAATCACTTGGATTTTGATACATCAACATTGCGGTCAGCGTATGAGTCTGTGTGTGTCCAACAACACCATTTTGATCCTCCTCGACTTGGGGGTCTCAACGACTTCCTTGTTCGCCGTCCATTAGCTGATAACCCCAACTAGCTTAAAGAGGGGAGTAGGCGGTTGCACCCAGGCTAAAAGCGATGAACAATGAGTGACTTTGGGGGTTGAAGAGCTTATTACTTAAATGTAATGTTTAAAAAGTCCGCCATCGTGGATTACTTTATCTGCAACCCAACACCCCTTTCCACCTCGCCTTCCCCACCACAAAACCTCACTAACCATGGCCAAAATTAATCCTCGGAGTAACGAAAACTGACTGGATAAGACTATTCTGAAAGATCTAAAAGTGAGCAGGCTGTTGCGGAAAAAAATTAACTCCGTGTACAACTTCTTTCCAGTCAAAGCCGTGAAGGACAAGCTGAAAATTGTAAGCAGGTTGTATCAGATATGGCAGCGATGGCCCACGATAAGGACTTCTTTTCTTACGCAACTAGGTACCCAGAGAGCCTAATACAGCAGCAGCTTAGATATCCCATAATCCATTATTGGAGAGAATTCATGACATCACAGACATGGCTGCAATCCTTTTGGCTGGATCCTTTTGGCTTTTCTGGGTCGAAAGAAAAGAAAAGAGCTTGAGTACTATGTCGGCTTGGGTTTCATTCTTCGTCCCCTCCGCGAACGTGCCCTTCCTTTTATTTTATCATTTTATTTCACTACTCATTCGTTCGTTCGTTCGTTCATTCATTCATTGGTTCGTTCGTTCGCTGTCGTTCTTACGTTCGTTGGTTGTCGTCCGCATCGCGTGCGGCGTCGTTGTCGTTGTTCGTTTGTAAATTCGACTCGTTCGTTCGATCATTGGTCTCTCTATTATCTTTTTGTTTTGTTTTGGTTTTGACACCACTAAACTAAATTACTTTTACGCAAAAGCTCCAAAAAAGGAAAAACAGAGATATCATACAGACAGCATGTTCATCACTAGACAGTCACTCAAGTTGCATATAGCGTGGGTTGACGGTTAAACTTTGTTCATTGAAAGGAAAAGCAAACTCCAACTATAACACCGATTACGGAAATGCGCAATTAGTGGAGTGCCATTTATACGTTTATAACAAAACATAACTTTTGGTCTTGGCAATACCTTAATTATATGTCTGTCTGTAAAACAGAATGATAACAACACTTAGGACAATAAGATATCTTTCTTGTCTCTTTCTTTTTTCTTTGCCAAATTCGAAGGTATGCCTACCAGCAATTAAACTGAAAGGGTATAGCAGGACGCATAAATACTTTGCAAAGGCCGATCGTTTGTTCATGCGGTAAATCTCACGTCGGTTGAGCAATTTTGGACTGGACGTAAATGGATCCGGATGGCCCACTTAAACCACGCTAGGGGTCATTATGTTTTACACTGTCACCCTATTTTAATTTCCTCGTTTCAAATCGTCATATTTTTGTCATTGTTACTTTGTTTAAGACAAGTATGTCTTGTTCAAGGCGACCTGCGCAAGCAACAACACAAAGCTTCCCTTTGGGGCGTATCACCTACATATTCATGTATATCAAACCTCACGGACCCACAAAGAACCGATCGCAACAGCTATGAGCATCAAAACTACAATAAACATTGGATAAAATAAAAGTGCCGAAAAATAAGAAAACTTCCCGAATTGGTTCAACTGATGCCGAGCATCATTTCAAAATTTACACAATGAGGCGACTGAAAGAGTTTGCGGAAGTCTAAGGAAGATGCTAATTGATATTAGATTCCATGTGGTTTTGCTGGATGATTCGCAAATGAAAGGCTGGCGATCGTCATAAAGGCCCATTAATGATCAACTGATGTAACCCATGTGGTTTTCCCAACTCCACTGCACGCAGAAGGAGAGACTCACCACTACCAGCTGCCGCTAACCAATTTCAGTTGACATCAGAACCACCTCCCACGTGTTTCGTTATTACTCCTGCATGCCTACCACCTACTCCCTCCCGTCAATAAAGCTCTACTGTACGAAGTCACACAGTTCGTCAATCTTCAGTTGGTGAGTGCCTTCTCCCTTAACCCGACGAATTCGACGATGTAACTAGAAAATAATCAGACGTTTTGAATTGAATTTGTAAGTGCAGTTTCCTTTATCTGTTTAAATATTGGTTATCAAGTTTACCTCCGTTATATGCCATCGTCCCTGCTTTGCAGTCAGCAGGCATGGTGTCTGATTTGTTGAGCTTGTCTCTCGGCAGATATCTTGTAGCAGAAAGCTGCTAGTACCAATGGTAGCAAATGCTTCCTAGAAAGAAAGAAAAAAACAGATTTTTATTGATTTATTTTATTTTCATCACACGCGTTAATAAAATAGGAAAAAAATCTTAAGAAATAGTGGCGAGGAAGCCTTTTTAGACGGAGAATTTGACCATGCTTATAGAATGAGACTTCCTCATTGTCATGCCGCGTTGCCTATCATTTTTAAAGAAGAAAACTGCGAGACAGCGGTCGATACAATTACAAATGAACGAATGATATACAGTTCTAGGAAGCAAATACAAATTAAAAGACAGAAAACTCAATAGACAGCTGAAATTAAAAATAGTGTATGTAACATTAAAAATAAAGAAAACAAATTTAGTCTTGCAAAGTGCTCGAGTATACGTACGTAAGCGGTAGAATCAATTGCGATGGTTCTCGTCAAGCCATCTTATTTTTTCTTGGTGTCGCAGAGTCGAAACTTTGTATAAAACTATCCCGCAGATGTCTCGCGGTTGAATTCTTTTTTAAGCCTAAAATTGCCTCGGGCTAGTAGACAAAAATGGTGGTCTCTCAGTCTCGCAAAATCTCGAATATATTTATTACTGATTCGCCAGCCCTATTACTATATATTATGCTGTCTTCTACGTTCAAATGCCCTCCCACCATAGTTTCTGCGCCCTCGGTTACAAAACAACGACAAAAGCATGAGAGTGTAGCATCAATTGAGAATGATAAGGTGCACGAACTCATTGTCCCGCTTGATCGATCAAAATGTTACGCTGCTAAACTGGAAATGGTGGATTAGTGCTTAACAACGTCGATAAAAGGCGGTGGCTGGACTATCATGAACAACGACACGTTAAAGGCCCGTTTACAGAGGCGAGTTTTGTCGCGCAACTCAAGTTTCAGCGCAATTTTAGTGCAATTTGTAGTCACGATACATCTCGATTTGAGATGCAACTCACAAAATACAGTTTTATTAAAACATCGCAGCAAAAGCGCATCAAGTTACGGGCAAGTTCGAAACCCCTGCGATATCGCGGCTGATCTCTTTCCTATATGGTTCTAGCTAGCTTTCATTTTCTCTCTGTGGTTAAATTGAGCTCGGGATTTCACTTGGCTCGCGTGATCAAAATGAAGCGGTTTCCCCATTGTACCATTGTTTCCTTGTTCGATTCTTTTCAATTTGCATTATTGGGGAGCTTAAGACGCCAACGGCAACGAAAAGTTTATTTCAAAATATAACTTCTCTTTGTCACAACTGTTTCGCGATTATTACAATTTGGTCTATCAACTTGCGAAAAGTGGACGAGCCATCCAGGAACCGCTAATTGCTGTGAAAGGCGTTGAAATCAAGAAAAAGAAAGAAAAAAATTACCGTTATGCCTACAAGTGCTCGAAAAACTGCTTGAATTTGGTCATTTTACGTTGCTGTTTTGCAGAGGAGGAAAAGAAATGTACCAAAATGTAAAAGGCACGTGCAGAGTGATCGTTTTTGCTCGTTTAACGTACCTATTCAGTTTTCTGGTGATCTCGTTGCCTTTTTCGTCGTTTCTAGACCTCTGACTTGAATCTCGGGATCCATGGTCAGTAAGATTGAAAAGAGAATTAATCTTCAGTCCTCTGAAAAAATCGCAATAATTCCAACACCTTGCCAAGCGTTTGCTTGGAAAAACAGAAACAGAAAACAGAAAAATGCTAAGCAGTTTGATATGTATTTGGGCAAGGAAGAACTCCAAAAAACATTTCAATTCCCCCAAAATTGTTGTCTTTAAAATTCATCGCCTAAAAAGTTGTCGTATCTGAACTGAAACAGTCTACGTTGCTTGTAGTTAATCCCCTTTCTGTTTTAAAAACAACGAGTTAAACTTTGCTGTAATTTAAATTACAGCAGCACAGCTCTATAGACTTCTTTGCTTGGGGGAGGTCAAGCGATTGAAAAATTCCATCTCCCACGCATCAATTTTCCTCGCGCAGGGTATATTTTTTGCTTGCGTCGATTCTCCTTCATCACCATAATTTTGAATTTCCTGTAGATCAGGTAACTCATAACCAACTGGTCATATTTGAGAGCATGAACTTTTAATATCGCGGAGAAATAGTTCCGCTAAGTGTGAGAATCTTAAAGACGTTTGTATGAAAAATTAAAGGACAAATTGTAAAGGCTGCCAGCCTTTTCCCATACCAATAAACGTCTCTGAGATTTTCAGACTCAGCTGAACTGGGCTGTATCTCTACGAATTTAAAGGTATGTCTGTCAAACTTAGCAAGTTCACTAATTTTATAGGACCCTTTCAGGTAGTGGCAATGAATTTTTGTTACCTATTTATGACAGAAGTCAAAATGCAATTTACCGGGATGCCTAAAGCTTTATTGCAGCTTTATTGCAGCTTTATTGCTGCATTGAGTATATTAAATTCGTAGTCTAAATTCGACAATAAAGAAAAGCATTTGCGTCAAGAGCTATGTGTATGTAATAAAAATAGCTCTTTCATTGTTGTTGATGTTGTTGTTATATGAGGGGAGTTGGAGGGGGATGTAAAGAAACAGATTCGTATATCAATTGCAAAACTGGACTGGAAATTGAAATTAAATGTGTGTGCCTTCAGTTTTCGTTCACGCAGATTTGCTTGAACACAAACAAAAATATATCAAGGGATTTTCAGGTAAACGAAAATACAATACAAACAGCTAGACCTCATCGCTTTAAATGACCCTGTACTATACAAAGGGAGCGCTTGTCGCAAAGCATTTCTATCAGCTTGTCGTTGTTTAATATCCATGGGAATCCTAGAATATTTTTAGAGCTGAAGAAAAGTAACATCAACCAAACTGGAAAATCATTTGCTCACTTTTATTTGTGTAGGTATGACATAGCTTTTCAAAGTGCGGCTAAAAATAGCTGATACATACACGAGATCCGTCAATGACAATTTTAGAGTGGGGGTGGATGGGTGAGGTAGGGGAGATCACCGATAATCATTTGTTGCTCGAAGACGTCCTCTCTCCCCTCCCCTCCCCTCCCACTCCGTTAATTTGTATCTGTTAACCAAGGCTAGCCTTGCCATACAATCGTCTCCGAATCAATAGCTTAGCCATTTTCGTACATAGTTTTTCCTCTCACTTATCAGTGTCATTCACAAAGCTGAAATCCCTCCGTCTCAGTTTTCAGTTCCCAGGCCTTTTAAGAACATGACTTCTCAGCCTTTAGCTTCATCATACCTACTTTTGTCACACGTACATAAACCTAAACCATTTTCCAGAATCGCTTCTCTTTTTCAGCCAGATCGCGATTGGCGGGGAAATTTATTCCGTGTTCACGTTTTTTCTGCCTTCGTCACCTGATGTGACGTCACGTAATTTATGCGTCCACTGTGCTTCATCTTACATGTTTCGGTTTGGAAAAGTAAAGATAAGGGGAAGTTGATTCACGAGGAGCGTCAAACGTTTGTCAGTATTTTTTCGACGGTAAGTGAATGTTAATCTTCGAGCAATTGCGGAAACCGCCCGAGAGACATTGGAGATCATAGCAACGAACACTTCTAATCGAATATTTTCGCTCGAGTGATCGGACGTTCTTTTGGTCACATCTTCGAATTTCATTTCATAGGACGTAGGCACTGTTTCTTCCTGTTTATGTGACCACTTGTTTTTTACCCGTTCACAGCTTCGAAACGCCAATATGGCGGTGGGAGGAGGTTTCTTCGACCAGTACTCAGTATTCTGTGTGTTTGGCTCGGTCGTGGGATGCGTTGTGGTTCCCTTGATTACTCAGGTACGCGTCCATAATGTTTTAAAGCGACTGCTGTTTCTCGCACACGAGCGTATTAATTACACTCCTTGTGATTTTTTGTTCGAACGTGAAACCCCCATTATTGTATCTCTGTGAACTAATTTATCACTAGCGAGAGCCCTTGGTGTTTAAAATGGTTTGTATTTTTTTCTGCAGTCGGTCGAGAGCGTCATATTTTCAGCGATCGTCATAAGCCTCACTGCAACTCACCTCACTAAACGAGCGACGAAGTCGGAAAATTCAAATCAGGTAAGCTAAATATACTAAATTTTTGGGATTATTCTGTGGCTATTACTTTACAAAGTCAGAATTTCGAACATCTGATCGGCTCGCTTTAATGTCTATTTTATTATACTGGCCTTTTTTAAGTCTTTATTTCCTTGTGTATTCTTGGTTGTCATTTGACACAGGTCAATACAAAAGATGTTTTCGAGAAGCGTTCTAGTCGTAAAGTGAAAGATCGTGACCGCGAACAGATGTCCCAAGTTAAAAAGCGAAGGCAAATGACACAGCAAGTTCAGGTATTGTTCAGCAAAATCTTAACGTTCATGTATAATCCCCGAAATGTTTCGTTCCCTTTTGTAGGCATTAGAGTTTATCACAAATTCTGTGCCGGCCCCCTCATACTGTACACCCGAATACACCGTATGTCACGAAATGTCAACTAGAAATTCTCAGCAATCTTCCCTTCGTTGTGCGTTTTGATTTGCAATATTATTACGGAATCTGTTTCTGAAAACGTTCGTTTGCTGCGTTTGTTTATCCTCTAATCCTTCGCATTTTCTCCCTGCGTAATTACTTAACAACAAGCTGCTTTAATCGCAAACCATTTAATTTTAATCCATGTTTCAAGCACACGTTATGTTAAGTTTATAAACAATATTTTTGCCTTCTGCTTTCACCATGTATCCACTTATCGTTCTTGGCAATCAATTTTGTCTTAACTTTTGCCAGGTTAGCAATCAATCATCAAAATGCTTCGCGAAGCATTTATTATTCTTATTTTTATGTAAATGGTAGAGAATAATAATAATAATGATAATTGCCCTTTTTGTCTCTTTAGTTGGCATTATTTAGTTTGGTTCGCTGATCGATTTTTACGTGGGTTAAATTGCATTTGAATTTAGTTCTGTTCCAGCATTGTAGCTTTTAATCGTTTGATTTCAAACCCTAAAACACCCCGTACATTTTTTCCCCTGGGCCATAATTTGGAACTTCTCAAGAATGTCCACTGCCTTATCTAGATGTTTCTATCTCACAAGTCATTCTGTGTTTAGCCAATCACTGTAAAAACTCCAGATGGACGAAAGCACAAAGAGGACAGCCAGAAGAAGTTAGATTTGGCTAGACAACTTGAGTTGGTAAGTAATAAGCCAGCGCTTAGCTGGGAGAAACATCTATCATATCAGGTTTAAAGTTTTCCGCAAAACCCTAAGATATTTCCTTTCATCTGCACATTTAAAACCATTAGGTTTCATCAGCATTAAAACTGAGATCTGTTTTGGCAGGAAACTGCAGTTTATAATTTGCCATCTGTTTCTTCATGGATATCTTTATGTTTGATGGTGTTTCACTTGATCCATGGTATTGTGTGAGTGGGCGTATGCATTGTATTTCATCATTTTCTTGGCTCACTGAAGAGGACTAGTTGCTTTTCTTTTCCTGCAATTTAAAATAGTGAAAGTGGTAAAGAAATTGGTACTGAACAAAATGTGTCTAGATGTGGTGCTACAGCTGTATGTCTAAGTGTATAATGTCCAATTTAGCCAATGCCCATCTTAGTGGTTTTAGGGCTACAGGTGTGGTGAGAGGTTGGACGTTTTTGTATAAATTAACCTCAGATTGCCTCCTTTAGTGTCAAATCATGGAGAGTTGGATCATATGAAGAATAACACAGGAAGAGGTTATATGTAGTCAATAATGAGCACTTCCTTCAAATAAAAGCTTCCCCACTGCTTAATGTTACGCTGTACTTCAATGTCAGGTTTACTTGTTAAAAAGAGGTGCATAAAACACCTACAACCTTTGATTTAGTTGTCAGTCATTCAAAAAGGTATTATTTTTGCACAATATGTGAGCGTAAGCCTGTATACGTACTGGTTGTGATTGTTCAAAAACTATCTCCCTTAAAAAAAAAAGCTATGTCCACCTTAACCCTTTACTCGCAAAGAGTGACTTATACAGTGTAGATTTTACTCTGTCTAACGCCAGATGATACTTGTCAAAGGGAGACCCCTTAGGGTTTAAAGGGTTAACTGATTGCTTATTGGTACCAAGTAGTTGATCCTTTTCTACAAACGAGCAAATCAGAATTGGTGATTTGTTAATGCCCCCTCTGTAACCCTCCAGAACAGGGGAAATTTTGCTAGGTTGTTTTCAAGACCCCAAAATTGTCATTAATTTTGTTAAATGTGTCAAAACAGACATCTTCACAAATCAGAGGAGGTTGTTGCAAAACACTGGTCTGGTTATTTCTTCAACAAAGAAGAGAAGATCGCATCTTCCAGTGATTATTGCTATAATGACTGTTAAAAACTGGGCAAGAAAATACGCTGATGGTACCTTCCTCGTTGGTGATAATTAATTTGTTTGGGAGCAGGGTTGGTGCAGTGGTGAGAGCGCTCGCCTTCCACCGATGTGTCCAAGGTTTGATTCCCGGACTCGGCTTCATAAGTGGGCTGAGTTTGTTGGTTCTCTACTCTGCTCCAAGAGGTTTTTCTCTGGGTACTCCGGTTTTCCCCTCTCCCCAAAAACCAACATTTGATTTCATTGGATTTATTTAGAGTTGATTTGATTTAGTCTCCCCAATTAGTAGAGCATCTGTGCTCAGCTAAATACATTTGACACTTAAATAAAGTGATTATTATTATTATTATTATTATTATTATTATTATTATTATTATTATTATTATTATTACTACTACTATTATTATTCGTCACAGTCATGGCTTAAGTTTTTTCAATATTACATTTTTGGGAGAGTGGGATGATAAATAATGACCAAAACACAGCTGATAATATGAAAGGTTATTGCCTGTCTGGTGTACCGGTATTTCACTTAATTTGTTGGTCTTAATTACTGTAGTCTGCCCTATCCAAAACTCACGTTTAGCCATTTGACATTAAATAAAAAAAATAGTGTGCAGAGAATCTATTTTATCGTAAAAGCTATAGTACCCCAGTATTGGTAGTAGTATCAGTAGTTTCATTAATAATGATCATAATGGTGTGATGTGCCCATGAGAAAGATGATATGCTAGTTGCTTGGCAACGGGCAAAAGGACAACTGAAACGAAATTCAGAGCCCCAGGCAGGAATCGAACCTACGACCTCCGTAAACACCGGTCGGATGCTCTAACCACTGCGCTACTGGAACCCCTGGTGAGCCGGGTTGTTAATCAGGTTCTTATACAATGTGTCCCACTGGTCTGCAGGCTCAACAAATACAATGTAAATTAATGTAATTCAGCGTGATAATGTGATTAATAATGATCTTAATGGCATGAACACACACCATCTGATCAGTATTTTACGGCAGTCGTAGGTTCGATTCCTGCCTGGGGCTCTGAATTTCTTTTGAGTTGTCCTTTCACCCGTTGCCAAGCAACTAGCGTAATATCAATAGTATTTATTTAGTTGTAATAATGTTGGTAAGATCATCCTGGCTGTGTGCTCAACATCTGCAGCTTCAGTTCAGATGATTGCATCATTGGGCAGTGACATTAAGCTGTTAGCCTTATTGTCTCCTTTACCTTTACTGGAAGAATAATGATGGTGACGACTATGTACTGTGCTACTGAGTCCTTTCATCTCCATGCCCATGTAAGAGCATTGGGCCAACAGTTATATACCTGGTTTCTATATCTAACTCAGCCTGATACTTTTTACGGGGACAAGTGTTCTGTCCTTTCCCTTGAACCTTGACCCAGTCCATGTAATTTCCATCTTTTTCCTGTATTTTCATTTGATTGACAAAAATAGTGGTTTGAAAATGGTATTAATAATGTATTGATATGCAGCACATGTCACATAGTCTCCTGGCGGTTTACAATTCTTCTGGGGGCAGGGGAGATTGGGCATCAGCATGTAATGTCCAATGACCTTCCACTATTGAAACTGAGAATGACTATATTGAAGTATCCCAAATTATTCAATGCATTTAAAAGTTTAAATAATAAGTAAACTACTTATCACCACTTCGCCATCTTGTACTATACAATATCTCAATTATACCTGTCATGATTAACTATCCTAAACACCAGAGTGCGTCTAGATGTTTATGTCTATAACTTTTGTATTTATTCGTTTTTCTCTTTTTTCTCTTGAGCCCACCTTGAATAGCTACTAAGCTAACTTCGAGCTCATGCTTTTTTTAATTGTTAGGTATAAAATTAATGACGTTGTTGTTGTTGTTGTTGTTGTTGTTGTTATGGGGGATGTGGGTAGGGATTGTTTTGGGGACCTGAGCCTATGAAAACATACCCCCTAGCTTCCCAAATTTATAGTGTGTTTTGCACTTAGAATTTCTAAAGTTTTCATATTATTTACATTTGAGATGCTTCACATGAAGGTTTGTTAGTTGTCATCGTAATTGTGATCATTACACAGCAGTGCAATGCAAGAATGACAGTTGTTGTTGTTTGCACTCCCAACCCATGTGTAAACATTTCTGTTTGAAGGAACGCAAGCAAGAGGAAAAGAAGGAAAGAAAAGTCAAGAAAAAGGAAGAAAGATTAAAGAGAAAAGAACAAGAAAGAGAAGAGAAAGAGGTACATGTACATTGTATATATGCAAATGAAAATTGTCTTGTTTTTACCTGCAAATGTCAAATTAGAATTTAATGGGGTATTTTATTACAGGAAACTTTCACCATAATATTATTGTAAAAGCTTTCCTTTTTAAATTGCTGAAAAAACTGTTGCTTGATGCCATTACTAAACTTACTTCAATTTTGAAACGTTTTTGAATAGTCGTGCCATGCAAAGTGTTGTCAGATTTGATCATCAACATACTCTTGTTAACTCGTCCTTTTTGCTAGCAAGGGCATTCAAAACAGGCAATCTTTAGTCTGCAATACACTCTCTCGTCTTGACTTGTGTGAGTAAAGTGTATATTTTGTCATTGGCCCATACTAAGTACAGTGCACCAATTATTGCACAAAAGTTATGTAAAGTACACATGAATGGAAATTTCAAAGCCAGTTATTTTTCTCCAATATGAAAATAGGTGTTTTCAGGAACATTTTGAGGGAACCCCCACAAATGGTGAATCCTTGTCACAAAGAGGAGGGAAACGACTGAAAATGAAATATGGGGATTATAAGCTAACAAAAAACGTAAATGAATTGGTAGTTAATTTTCGATTCATGTGCACTTTAAGGGATGTTTTTCTCGTCAGCCAACAAATTAGTGCACGTGTGGTAAAGCATGAAAAATTAGTGGGTGATCAAAATAAATTTTCAATAATTAAAAGGACTTATGCCCTGTTAACCAAGAGAAATTACTATTTCCAGCACCGCTTACGAGGAGCTTTGATGTATATGCTGTAGCTAGAATGATCCATCGCTGTATATTGTTGTTGTTGCTGCTGTATCGAAGAAACCTATAGATTGAGTTAAAATGTAAACATTGACTGAAGGGGGTATGTCAGGTCATAACACCTGATTAGTTACCCAGTTTAACTTTTCCACGTTACATGCAGTAAGAAACGACTGAAAAAGAACCTTTTCGAGTTAGTAAGAAACAAACAAAAAAGAAAAAAACTGTGAGGTGTAAATTAACTAGAGGGTATCACATGGCCGCGCAGACATACGAAATTTCTCTTCGAGTGTTAAGAGAAATTTTATCTCCAAGCAGCCATGTGATGTTCTATTTATTATTTAAACGCCAGTGGAATATCAAACCATTTCACTTTCGCTGTGAAAACGCGACTTATCATGCGACCATGGCAACGGTGATCTTTTCACGTGTGAAGATATGATGTCTTCTCACGGAAGCTCTCCTCATGGTATTTCGTTGGTGTTATTCAACAATAAAACACACTATTACCACTGCCAAGTCTGAGTGGTGTGTCTTAAAGAATGGCCCCTCAGGGAATGAAAGTTAACAGTCTGTTTGCTTTCACTTGACAACTAGAAAGAAGAACAAAGACTGAAAAATTACAGAGAACAACGGCAGAGAGAAATGAGAGAGAATGTTAGGCAAGCAGATAAGGTGAGCTAATTTTAAAGTAAGGAAACGTACAGCCTGTTATGTCATTCAGGAGTAAACCAGTGCAAAAACCGCACAAATATCTCGAAATTCACTTCTTCGACTGGTACATGTAGATACTTTTAAAGTCGGCAACATTTCATATTCTTGGCTTTTACGCGTTTATTCAAGATGTAACGCAAGTGTAATCTTTTCCAATATGTTAGCTTAGGCCCCGCTACAATAATGCCTTTGCAAAGGTATTCGTTTTTGGTGTCATCGAAAACGCATTGATCGATCCGCGTCCACACAACCGTTTTTGCAGCGTTTTCAACTGTTCAAACTACAACGATCGAAAACTCTGAATACCATGGTGTGACGTAGGTTAAACTATGTGCACATGCTCGAAAGAAGTCACGTGGTGCGGATGACGTAAGCGTTCCATTTTGATACGTTTTCGACTGTCCACACTAAAGCGATATGTGGGGCATAAGTATGCGTTTTCATTTTTATCCACTTTCGAGAGCGTTTTCAAATCGATGCGTTTTCCCTGAAAACGACGAGCATTTTAGTGTGGACGGAAGGCCAAAACGCATCAAAATGTATGCGTTTTCAAACGAAAACGCATTAATGTGGACGGGGCCTTGTTTTTGTTATTCGACTGCATAATACATCTGGCTTGACCGATGACGCAAGTAATATTTAACTGTACTTGGAAAACTGTAAACTCGGGTAATACAGAGTTTTCATGAGAGACATCGATGAGCGGCCAGAAAGGAAGATCAAACGACTGAAAAATACTTAATGTGCATTATGTGTACTGGAAACGTCCTGGAAATTTGTTTCTGAAAAAAGAGTACGAACCCGCCTGCGGTGATTTCTGCCATTTCAGTTGACGCACGAGTGCTGGAATAGTTCTGATAACGTGGTTAGTGACGTTCTCTTCCACGTGCAACTCTTTCTTAACTAGTAGCAAAGAATAAACGTACTAAAATGTGCTTTAGTCAAACCACGTTAAGGTTTGTTGAAGTATGACTGGCTGTGAACTCAGCTTTGCTTTGATTGGCATTACTTCTTTAATGCAAGTGTTGCAGTCCGACGAAGATTACAGTATGTCCTTCCGAAAGAAGATTTATTCCTTTCAAATTTGTCTCAATTTTTGTTCATGCAAGTTTCCACCCAAGGTGTTGTGCGGCCTGTATACTCTTCCTTGTGCAGTAATATTTGTTTCTTTGTGTTTTATTATGATTATTATTATCGTTATTTTCACTGGCGTTGTATCCTAAACGTTTTAGAAGATTGTTTCCTGTAACGAGAAAGCTGAAAATGAAGGGAAAAATAAAATGAACGAGCGAGAGACGGAGGAAGAGAGAATGAGGTTGAAGCTTCAAGACTATTTTAGTTAACTTGTTTGCTTTCTTCATGTGATGGTGACAATGAAATGAACTTATCACTAACTTTTTTTCGTTTTTGTTTTTCCGCGTTTCTTTTTTTCTTCACAGGGTACACTTCTCCAAAGAGTAGACTCCACCAAAACAAGGTTATCCAGCACCTCAAAAACTACGAAAAAGGTCGATTCTTCACCCAGCCCCAAATCATCAGTTAAGGTTCCTGGTTCTCCATTATTGACAATGCAGTACCTCTCTAGACAGCGGTCCCAATCAGAAGGTAGCGAAAGCGAGCCCCCAAGCCCACCCCCGTCAGTGTGGAAAGTTCCGGAATACGTAGAGCCCAAGTGGAACCCTGGGATGCCCGAATCAAAGAGTGGATCATTGAAAGAGACTCGGTTAAATAACGATGTAGTTTGTGCTAAAGTTAAGCTTCAACCGCCGTTTAACCAGTTACATAACCCCGTGTACAACAGCCAGGCGTTTAAAAAGAACGAGTTAATGAACAAAAACCCAGAGAAATGCCAAACTGCTTGCGAATGCAAACCTTCGCTACAGCCGGCCGAGTTCATCAAGATCAAAGACATGGACAAACCGGACAATCGACAGGTCAAGTTCACCTCCTATTCCAGTTTTTCCGGTTTGGATCTGCTTTCTCAGCTAAAGGAGGATTGCAAGGCGCCCGACAGTGGAGTGAGGTCCTATTCCTTATTTGGTCCTGACGAACCCAATAGCACCATATTTAGATCTCTGACTGGACACTGATTCGAAGGAGTGTTTCTTTAAATTGGGAGTGTTCTAAGACATATTTGCAAAGATATTAAATATATATTATGTATGTATCTAGAGGTTTTGGTTTTGGTTTTGTTTCGTGAAATAAAGACATCAAAGGTGAAACTTCAAGCAAAGAAAGGTGTTTCCTCTTGTTTGGATAAATTCAACTGTCACGGTTCCCTCATTCTCCGCATGATTTGCTTCCATTCTGTATCGCCACCTTTACCAACTCTATACCGAAACTGCTGGGGCTGTTAGGGTGGGGTAAGGCTAAGAGCTCCATGTACTCGCCACCCAGGGAAGAGCATTCGATTGATATTTTTACTTCGGTATGTTTGATTTTAACTAAACTGTCGCAGCGTATCGATCTCGGTTAATAACAACACGCAAATGTTCCTTTTCGCTTTCCCACCGATGCAACACTACAGTTCCCATAGTTCTCTACCCGGTGACCAGTTAGGCTGTAGAACAGTAGTATTTTCTGCCTTGGTCTCTTCTACGAATGTGCACGGTCGTGGAACGAAAACGTTTGGAGGGAGTGCGTCACCGTAGAGTCGAACTTCGAAGAGACGATTTTTTTATCGCGTCTTACGGGTGTTAGGCTGGCGTGCTACGCGCGCGGAGGAACCATTCTCTCGGTGCCTCCCTTTGCACCTTTCGAACGATTTAAGAGAACAACGACAGTTCTGCAGTCTATTGAGCAGCTAAATGTATTTCAGTGACCATTTTTCAATCACAGTTTACACTATTGTTTGCCTCTAAGAAACAGCTCAAAAATGCAACTTTCAATTGTTTAAAGAATGTGTTCCATAGGTTAAAATTGTGTTGCAGCGACGTGGCCTGGGGTCCGTCGAGCTTCACTGAATGAAAGCATATTTTCGACCCAAGAACTCTTCAATATCGCGCATGTCTAATAGGCGTGACGGCGGAAAGAGCTCTGGGCAACTCTACGCAAGCCTCCAGCTCTGATTGGTTATCAGTTGAAACCATAAATTACTTCTGATTGGCGAATTCGGTACGTGCGAAAAACTGAATTTACAGCGCGCGGGTTACTCTTGTGAAGCGAACTAGCTTCGAAAAAACGTTCACAAAACAACCATGAGTGAAACCCCTAAAAAGTCCTTCCTTGAACAAACAGCTTCAATAATAGGCCATTTCCGAATTACCTTTGGCCTCTATTTTTAAAGCGAGGCCTGGAACCATTCGTATGGAAATGAGTTTAGTTTACATGTGAATGAAAACTAATTTTCATATGAAAAGATGAGAACCAGGACTCGCTTTGCAAAAGAGGCTTAAGGTAATTCGGAAATGGCCTATTGATTTCTGCTCTACTGTAGTGTCGAAGCGTGGGAATTGTTGTCGAAGCGTGAGAATTGTTCTAATTTATTTAGCTATTGTTCGAAGGGTATAAGGCCCCGTCCACACTAATACGTTTTCGTTTGAAAAACGCATACTTTTTTATCCGTTTTCGCCTTCCGTCCACACTAAAACGATCAAAACGGAGGTTTTCGAAAACGATCCCCAGAGTGGAGGTTTTGAAAACGGAGTACGGTAGACGGGCAAAAACGGAGATTTTCGGAAACGCATCGGTGTCCACACTAATGCGCGTTTCTTATGAAAACATATACTTTTTTTTTATCCGTTTTCGCCTTCTGTCGAAACGATCGGAAACGGAGGTGTAACGTTCTCCAGAGTGGATGTTTTTGAAACGGAATAGTGTGAACGGGTGAAAAC
>JAEMWC010000659.1:105000-160000 GCA_016490735.1 Pachyseris speciosa
CCTTCAATGCTGATACCAGTAGCTTTGAAAATCTAATTGCATGCACTCGTCTACCTTACCGTTGCTTCAAACGTTTCTTTCACGTCAAAGTAGTGCTCTGTTGATCTGTCTGTGAGATACGATCCATATCCGATGCTATTAATGGTTATGAATCCAATAAATGTTTTGCAAGCTAAATTTGAAAGACGGAAAAGAAACAAAAGACTGGGTAGCGTTTGAGATTGTACAAATAACTGAAAGAAAATCCAAAAAATGCTTCTTAACAAAACAAGGCCAAAGAAAGAAAAGAACAAGAATAATACGAGAGCAAATGACAGCAACAACAACAACAACAAACAAGCAAACAAACAAAAAGAAACCTACGTTTGCATTTTTCATCGACTCGACCTTGAAAATATCCAGGAACTCTGCATTTGCAATCAAATCCACCGTTGTAGTTCTCGCACAAGCTGTCATCCCCGCATATGCCAGAGCTGCACTCGTCTTTATCTGGGTATTCAGAAGAGAACATTTTTATGATCTCTAACTGGACAATTTGTGAGACTTCAAAGCTAAAAATGATCAACAAACCCAATTTTGAAGTACAACATCTGAGTTACATGATCCATATTTCCGAACTTTGTATACCATGTGGCGTGAAAGGTTTCTATTTTCGCGGGAGCAAATTTTTTCCGCATTTAGATTTCAGATTACCCTGGGAATAAATCAGCCTATCCGATACCCAATACCGCAGTCCTCCGGGAGTGAAAGGGATAAGTATAAACAAACGAACAAACAAAAAATTAAAAAGGGTTACCTATGCATTCTGTGCCAATGCCCACTGTTTCGAACCCTCGTTTGCATTGAGAGGGCGTAGGGAGAGGAAGGGTGCGCGGAGGTAACGACCGCTGCAATATGTACTCCACCAGTGTGAACAGTGTATCCCTGCCAAGACTCTGTAGCTCCACTCCTCTGTAGTAGGCAATATCATCCAGAGTGTAGATTTTGAGCTTCTCCTGTTGTTTTGCAGTCCAATTGAAGATGAATGAAATATTTTGAACTGACACGCTAAGGACTGCATCGATGACATCGAAGACGTCTGGATTGGCCAGAGCAGATAAATTTAGTCCTTTGGCTGCGATGAGATCTGCTAAAGGAGAACTGGTGATAGATGCTTTAGCGGCAATGAGAGGTTGGAAAGACTGGATTAAAAAGGCTTGGTACTGTCTCATGTTCAATCTTTGCACAGCTGCAGTTGTAGTTTGTAAATGAATAGACAAATGATCGCGATCTATCCCTAGAGCTAAGGCGGCCCTTACGTAAGCCTCACGGACTATTAGTTGCACCAATAGAGACCACTGTGATGGGACAGTAAGGTTAAATTCGTAAGGCGAGACATTTAGTTCATTTGGTAGTTTATAAGGGTCCAAATCAATCAGCAGGTGTAGTTGTGTCAGTGAATTCCACAGAATATCGATAACCTCACAGCCATCGCAAATCTTGGAAGCGTTGACACCAAACAGATTGGATGCTTGGTTTACTACCTTGGAGCGATAGGTACTCATTAACTGTGTGTACGAGTTTCTCGGAACACTCAACAGCTGCATTGTTATCATCCTGAATGACTTTTGACTCTTCATGTTCTGCGTACTTTGCGAGGCTAGAGAAGCAACATCATCCAGAGTAACTGCGCCAAGAATGGGCCAGTCGGGTAACGAGGCATTTACGGCCCATGCAATCTTGTGCCAAGGCACGCTAAATAGATCTTCAAACAATGTCAACAAGCTGATGTTGTCCTCGACGTCAAGGCTAAATTTGGTTGCTAATTCATTGACGGTGATGGTGGATGCAAGAGCTACCGCCGCTATCTTTCTACATGACACGTCGTTGTTGAGTCCCAGTAATGACGCAACGATTTCTAGAGGCCTTTTGGAAAAGAAAATGTCTTTAGAGAAATTGCAAAAGCCTGGAAGTTCCACAAACGTGTAGTTGCTCAACACATCAATGGCAATAGAACTGAAGTTGTACAAAAGCAAGATTTCGGATCTCCTAACGTTAATCCTACCTTCAATAAACTGCAAAACAGTAACATCGTTTAAGGAGTCGATCGTAATTCCAATGGAAGCTATATTCTGAAATACTGATTGTGTCTCAAGGGATGCTTTTCCATTCTTTAGCCTGGAAACCACATTGTCCCATTTGGATTTCAGCTGACCAAATGTCAAACTTTGAAGGCCCTGAGGTGTTTCTTCCAAAAGTGTGGCGAAATTCGACAGCGAGACGCCAAGCTGATCTTGTCCACTTCGAATCACCTCTGCCTTTACAAATGGAATCATCTCTGGCCACTCGGTAGGTGCAAGCTTGTTGAGATCTCCTGGTTTCAAATCCAAAGACGATTCCAAGCTACTCACGGACACGTTAAACTTCCCAACGAGGTAGTACTCGATCATCCTTGAAAACGCTTCGATAGGGTAAAGAACATCGTATTGGGCTTTCGTTTCTGGAATAACCTGAATGAGCTCATTTTCATTTGTATTGAACAAGTCATAAAGAATATTCAGTGTTTGATTCCGATTCTCCCGAATCTTGTGACGAAGATTGGCGTTGTTGTCTTCATAAAGTTGGACTGACTTTTCGAATATCTGCAAGAGAGTTCTTGATTGGTACGGACCTAGATTCAACCCTGAAGTAACTTCCGTATATGAAACTTCATTAAGAACATACAACACTGTCCAGTCTTCCATCTTCAGCCCAAACGCCCACACGTTTCGTCGCCAAGGAAGCCTGGTCACCTTTTCCACGAGATTTACGAGCGAGACATTGGAGTTGCTAAACTGACTGAATTCTGATTGTAACAGAGACATATGCTTGAGGCGAGCTGCAATGTAGAACCTCGTACTTCTGCAAACGGCTTGGACTCCACTGATCCCAGCTAGCTCTGCTGTAATATTAAAAGGAGTTCTGTCCTTAAGAGCGGAGGTGTTGAGAGTACAGTAAAGAGGAAGCTCGCTGATACGCAACGCTGCAAGAATGAACATTTCGTCCAAATTGAATCCGTAAATGAGTTTGAGCTCATCTGAACTGAAGCCACTTGCTGCTAACACCAACGAGAGAACAGTTGAATTAAGATACTCTGCATCGGACACAGAATTTTGAGATAAATAGACGCTTATCGGATCAGCCTCAAACTTCCTTTTGTTGCGCTTGGCGACCAAGATTTGATTCTTCACGAGCTCTTTTAACTGGAAGATGGACAGTTCAGCAGATGCAACGGCCAAATATTGAAGCAACTGGTCTGTCGATATTTGCAAGAGGGCAGCCTCGGACCTTACGACGGGATTAATGATGGCAGAAATCACGCTTTCCCATTCTTGTCTTGGCAGGTTGTAGAGTGCTTCTTCGGGAATTTGTAAGGAATCAACAATTTCGCTCAAATTCAATCCAAAATAGGTGATTGTAGCTTTGAGAAAGCTTCTGAACAAATGCGGAGCTGAAGCATTTGAAAACGACGCTTCCAGCGTTTGGGTCAAGTTGGCCACTTTCCTTAAAGTCAAGTCGAATTTCTCTTGCAGAAGACTCCGAATGAAAGCCCGATGAACCATAGTTTTGTTTTTTAGATAACCATCCGTACGCAGCCTGAGAACAAGTTCAACTGCTTGGCTAGCAGAGTCATTCAGCAGCGTTTCCAGTGTATTACCAGAGATTTCTGCCAGTTGCGGTAATGTAACTGAATCCAGAAACTCCCAGTCTGTTAGCGAGGCACTCACAGTTTCGTGAGCTTCACGCCATGTGAGATTGGACGCTATGGTAAGTATTTCCAGTACAGTTGTAGTCTCTGGGTTGATCACAGAGTCATACGACGCGATAGGTTTCCCCCTGATGGCAACCAGCAAAGGACAGGGTGGTGTTATGTATGCTGATCCAACAACTCTCCACGCTACTTCAGGCAAGGTAATATGCAAGATAGTTTCAATGGAAACGTCACACAGACGAAATATTTGATAAAAAGTTGTTTGATCAACTGCTCGGGCTTGCTCAGTTGTCAGGTTGTACAGAATTCCAAATTCTTTAAAGGAAAGCGTCAGATTCTCATGTTGCTTTAAAAGTTTTGCCACGGTAACACTGTTATAAGACTCTCCAGGTATGATACCAGAACTATTAATGAGGTAGGAAGTTATGTTGGTGTCAAGAATAGCCTTCTTAGGGATCAAAGGAAGTACAAGATCTTCAAACCTGCTTAGTGTGACGTTGAGAAGATCTTGGGGCGGCATGTTTACCAGTTTGGCCAAAGAGTTCACAGAAGGAAGTGCCAGGCGCCTGTAAAATACAGAGGAACTCTCACTGATGATGGCATGGACAACTGTTTCCCAGTTGGCAGGATCGTACGAATTCCATAGGCTTGCGGCTGGGATGCCCAGTGAAGCGGCCACATTATTTATATGGAAGGCAAATTTTTGGCTGACAAATTTCAAAAGCTCTTCTTGCATAAATGCTGCCGTCTTTGGCCAGATAAATGAAGATTCACTCAAAGAACTATTCAGTGCACTGCCAGGAATATTGTATGACCAGTAGTAATCGAGGTCTGCCAGGTTAGCAGCAGTAAAACTACCCGGACTCAACAGAATAACCGCTCTAGTCTGGATGTCTTCCAAGGATTGGCTGTATGTTTGTGCTGCCGTCCAGCTTTTGCTAGTTCTAACATGCTGCGAGGTGACCTTTAGATGTTTAGGTAAAGTCCCCAAATCACTCGGAAATAAAGTCTTCAAAGGCATGTAAAGGAACGGTAATATGAACTGTCCGAAGACTGGCATGGGAGAAATTATGAGGAGCAAAACGATAACTTCACTAATCACTTTTACCATGTTCATACCTCGGGACATTTCCGAGAGTTTTTTTTCCAGTAGTAGAATCTTGAATCTGCGAAAGAAACGAATAGCAAAAACGACATTCTAACTATCATTGTTAGATAAGTAATGTAACAGTTACATTCATCAGGTTAATCAAGAGGCAATTGGAGGGTCAATTAGAAAGCAAAACTGACGCTTGAAGGAGAAAAACGCAAGTTGGATTCCTCAAGAGTTGAAATTCTATTCCTATTTCCTATTTCTATTCTATTCCTCACAGTATTCAGCATTTTTTCTGGTTTGGTCTTTTTAGCAGGTCTTCAGTAGGACAAGAAAATGTTCCAAAGTTAATATTAAAAAGATACATGTAAAAACCATTTAAATAAAAGGCAAACAACCAAAGGAAATATAAGTTTTTAAAATTCGATCGAAACCCGGCTGTTGCTTACCGTCATGAGTTTCGGGTTGAGTTTAATATTTTCTGGGTAAGGTTTATTCAGACTGATGGAATTGATTATTTCGCAAGTAATAACTTGCAAATAGATATCTAATATCAATTTTATCTCTAAGACTGAAAGCAACCCTCATACGACATATATATAAAGGCTCTTTGATGCACCTCACACTCTCCAACGACTGCATGATTATTATTTCCTGGCTTTCCTGTGACTTGCTGATTGAGTCTTTCTCTCAGATAAGCAAAAAGCTTAAGGGGAACCTCCACTCTTACAACAAATTGACGCTAAATTGTAAGCAATAATTACTGGATTTGAAAATTTGTTTTAAAATGTGGATACAACATTTAAGTGTACAAAAAATGGATATCATCATCGCCTATTTTCGCTTTTAAATTTCCTGGGCACGATTTTTTTTGGATTTGATGACGTGTAATGGTTGCCCTATTGTTTAACTTTTTGCGCATTCGATCATATTTTTATGTAATACATAAAATGGGCAGTTAAAACGGCGAGCCGCGATTCTCACGCGAATATTTTATGTTACTTGTGAAATGAAACAATAGATTGTGTTTGTCGTGTTTGTAATGTTAATCAGTAGAGATCTGTATCAAGGTCAATGCATACTAATTAGCGGAGCAGGACACCTTTATGAAAGTTAATAATTTTTATTGGGGTTTAGAGAGGTATACATGTGACTCAAATACTACCCGTGGATTGGTCGTTAGTCTTATGAATTATTAATGAATTTTACAATGCATGTTAGGCTGCGCAATATAAGAAATAAACATTATTATTATTATTATTATCATCATCTGATCGACTATTTTCGCTTTTAAATTTCCTGGGCGCGATTTTTTTGGATTTGATGACGTGTAATGGTTGCCCTATTGTTTAACACAAAGGATCTTCTGCTTCATTTGCTTCCTGACAATAGCTGCAACCATTACATGTCATCTACATTGCAAAGCAGTCGGTTTTTATTTTCGTTTTCTGAAGGCGCGAATTCTCGCGCGCTTTGCGTGCGAGTCTCACATGCCCGCAGTCGTCTCTCCCCAGTCTCACTCTACATTTTCACGCTCTTTCCTCCCGACCTTTCACTCAACTAGGCCGCGCATTCGACTAACGCAAAAATACGGCTGTTTTGCAGTCTACATGTCATCAAATCCAAAATGGCCGCGCCCGGGAAATTTGAAAGCGTAAATAGGCAATAATGATATCGATCTTTTTGTACACGTAAATGTTATATCCACGTTTTAAAACAAAATTTGGAAGCTAGTAATTATTTCCAACAATTTAGCGTGAATGTTTTTTGTAAGAGTAGAGGCTCCCTTTAAGGTCGTGCTGGACACTTGCCCTGATGAATAAATTCGTGAGCCAAATCTTTGGGGTAGGCGTTCCATTTTCAAGCTTCAAATCTCCGAATTTTGATGATCGATTCCGCTGAAGTTTGGCAGCGATTTTGGTTGATGACGGAATTACATCATGATTGTCGTTTTTAGGCGGATCACGATTTACGGTGATATTTTACGCTGCTAAAGTTAGAACTGGAAAATCAATGTTTATGTCCGAGTTTCTGATTGAGCTAGACTGGCTCAGTAAAGTAATCTTTTGTGACGGATTGAAGCAGATCATGGCCCAGTCTTAAGACTCGTTGAAAGTTATTGGCTTGCTAGGAGTAAAACTGTGAAACTCTTAGACTTTGAAGCGTCTGATCTTCTTTGTGAAGTTTGTTTTTGCAAGTTTGCTTCTGTCACATCACAGTATATGATGCCAAGTTTATCTCTCTGGTGCATGTATGAGTTCCTGAAGTTTTATATCCGTGATGAAAGCTCGGACACAAAATTGAAGGCTTTGCCTTCTCCGAAGATCGAACGAGTCCGCTGATGTATGCAAAAATGTGCAAGAAGTTCGTACTTCGAGATTTCTATCCGCCGAACACACAATGTATAATTGAACAAATTTAGAATGTACAAACTCTTGTCATGAATATTCCGCTCATTGTCGGTATCAGTCGCAGGTTTCGTGCATACTCTTTAAATAAATATGCACATATGTTAGGATTTTAAAAATGTCCTGCGCGGCCTTAAGTCAGAAACACTAACGCCAACTATGTTTAGCTTCAAGAAAACAACTCATGTTTAGCTTCATAAGAACATACCTAGAGCCTAATTTGGTTGGTTTGGTTTCAAGACACTATTGTTTCATATGCTTAACGTCATAACATACGGTCCTGAGTGTGTTATTGCTAGTCACAAAGTGCTTGTAACAGGGTCTTATTTTTCAATGTCTCAAACTGCTGTACAAAGATACTCTTGGCAAATCGATTAGGCTTAATTTCCTTCAAGAACGTGCATGGATATTTCCTTTGTTAGCATTATAGTATCCGATTAATTAATCACACAACATTAGTGAATCAAAGGACAACCCCATTTCCCTTCAATCTGGAACCTTGACAGTTCTTGGAAACTGCCATATTGAATGAGACAAAACTGAACAACGCCGAGAGAAAAAGAGAGTTTCACCTTACCTCTGCAGTGTTCTTCGTTTGTTGTACTAAAACTTATCCAGTAAGACTTCGAATTTGGGTCCAGCCTTTGTCTCAGCTTAACAACGTCACACCGAGGTAATAGCTTTCCCAAACTTTGTTTCAAAACGGCAATACTGCAGAAGCCGGGGAAATCTTTTCTTGCACACGATCTCTTCTGAACACAGATCTCGCTAGTTTCCTTTTGCAAATCAATCAAGGAACGGCTTTACCTAAACTTCCAGAAAACCAAACTGTACTTTCGCAGTCGCTGCTGAAACGCTTGAGAAGTTTTACTATGGACTGCTACCAACGATAATAATCACGAAGCCAAGGCAATAGATTTGCATGTTGGAAAGCTGGAAACAATGTCATATCAATCACGGATGAATGCTTCGTAAGGGTCAACAGTCTCCGAATCACAAGTCCTGCCTTTAATAAATATCCAGCGTAGAAAGGACTGTTCCGCAAATAGCATTGCTAGTCTGGGCGGAACAGTCATACAAAACAATTACAAAAATTTAATAAATTTACAAGAGGAGACTAACATAATTTTTAAACAGATTGTACCAAATCATTAAATCGTTAAATCGTTAACATAAATTACAATTTCAATGACACTTACAAGGTATGTTTGAATGAAGAACTCAAGTTCAATTGTACGTTTTTAGGGCAGAGGTAATTTGGGAAATATCGATATATTCATCATACTTCTTAAGAATATCGAGAAGGAAAGAGTGGAGTTTTGTTTGGAAGTGTTTCTTGGGGAGCTCTCTTAATGATGCTGGCATCTCATTCCAAATTTTAGCTCCTACTCTTGAGAAAGCTCTTTTTTGGATTTCTAACCTAGATGTCTTAAAGGTCAAATGAACCAAAATTTCGAAACCTTTTCTTCGTGTCATTTCCAAGTGAACAAACACTAAAAAGGAATACAAAATCACGTCGAATTTGTCCTATCTGAGCTTTTAAGGGAGTAAAACAACTGGGAGTACGGAAATCAGATCCGAAGTACAAACGAAAACGTTTCTGAAATGGCCGCGCGCTTGACATGGAGGGAATGGAAACAAGTAGTGTTGTTGTGACGTCACTATTGGCGAGTAGATGAGTAGCTCGATCAATGCTGTAAGTATTCCGTGCGATCTGTCGAAAAGTTCTTCGTTTTAATCTTTCGTTCTGTGTTCGAAAAAGGCCGAGGAAGTTTAGCATGTGCATGGTTTTCAACGTAGAGCCGTACTAGTATGAACCAATGGCAACGAAATCGTATGCTGGAACCTCCGATGACTCGTCTGACTGCAAAGAATACGATGTAAACGAAGACCGAATCGGTCAAGTGGATTGGTGAGCGTTTGTTTACTCAATATACTGTAAAAGGTCGCCGTAGGATGGTCAATAAATACGTTGGAAGCGCCCTTGAAGCGTTCGCTTTGTTCTCTGTGGTGTTTAATTGTATTTTCGATGTATACTGTGAAGCCATACCGCCACGTGCTGCTGTTGTTTTCATCTGCGTTTCTCCTTTATGAATGTTCACCATGCTATAAAAAGGTCGCCGTAGAATTACAACTGCATGCTGTTCACTTTCATTTCACGCATTTTATACAACAAGAACAACAAGAACAACAACAATTTATTGACAAATTCAGATAGGTATAAGAAGCTCGGGGAATCCGTGTAATTGACAAAATGCCAGTAATTAAGGCTATGTCTACACTATACCGGATAGCTCTTGTGCCGGCACGAAAACCATACCGGATAGGGCTTTTGTTCACATTCAAAACGATGATTTCGGCACGATTTTTGCGTCGGAGCGATGCTGGACCGCTGCGGTCTTGAAAGTGAATCGTCACATATCGGATAGGTTTTCGTGACAATTTCTGGAGTAGTGTGAACAGAGAATCGAAGCGAAACGGAAATCAACAACGAGGAGCAAAAATTGGATTCTAGTGGAAAGATAGCGGCGGTTTTGGGCCACTGCCGTTCACACCACGCCGTAGTATTTTTCACAACGGCATAAAATGCTATCCGGCATAGTGTAGACATAGCCTAAGTCTTATATGCATTTTATCTACTCCCTGTGTGTTTTGTACATTTTCACTGTTTATTGTTATGCAATACCGTAATTTCCATGCAGCTGTTTTTGTGAGTCCGATTTCATTCCGATGACACTGCATAAACAATCCCAAAGGCTAGATAACATGTACGGTCGTTGTAACAGGGGAATCACCGTGTAATTGACAAAATGCCAGTAATTAAGTCTTATTATGCTTTTTTTAATAAATTGTTTACTTTTCTTTACAATCTTGACTTGAGCTTAAGGTGCAGGTGCATTTGTGGAAACTGTGTGCCCATGAAAGTGTCTGCTGTCGTGAAATCTCAAAGTCATCTGATGATTCCACATTCCATGTCCTGTATTACTGAGAATGAGAATTTTACTGCTGTGTGCACAATTGCAGCTGTTATTTAGATAACTTATAACCAGTATCTAGAAAATGAAGGCACTAAATGAGTATGTATATGTATGCTTGTAGACATTGTCATATTTTTTGTTAGCCCATCACCAACATAAGTATGAGTGTCTGGAAAAGGTTTCTGATTTTGAGTAATGCATTAATTATGTAGAATTTTTGTAAGGAGTTCACCTACAGTTGGTTTATGTCTGTATCGAAATGACCAGGGAAAAGAGCATAGTGAAAAGTTGGTCTAGAATTGAGCAAGGTTGTGAATGGGTGGGCTACACAATGATGCTAAACATCTCATGGCCATTAACAACCTCCCTGAAAGTTTTCCATTTGGTATATATTCTTTTATTATACCTTTATGTATCATTACACTACTTGCAATAACTTGCATGATGTACACTTAACATAATACATTGTCCCATAAACTCCATCCGATCTAGATGTGGCTACTTGTACCATTTGGTACAGATACATGTGTTTATCATACCACCACAAACTGCTGCTAAAACAAATCAAGCATTCCTTTGGGATAAAAACACTTATGAGAAATTATTATGTCCTTTGACTGTAAAATGAAATATTATATACCTTCAGAGGGTATATAATTCATGCCACTAAGAATTTTATGTACCAAATGAGGAAAAAGGTTATGAAAATTTTGTCACTTAAGGTTTCAGAGTATGGTAGTCTATATACAGTTTGAGTATGTTCTTTTCTGTCAGTACATACAGATATGTTGCCAAAAGGCAATATACTTATTGGATACATGAGAAGCTGTCATCTTGTTTGGTAAAAAAAAATAAAATAAAATAGATAGAGCTTTGCACGTGAAAGTACCGTAGTTTTTCGGTTATGAGGCGCACTTGGCTATAAGACGCACCTCCAACTCAGCAATACTTGGTAAAAAGACGCACCATAAACTGAAAGTAACATCAGAAGGAAATGCATGCGGAGCGACAACGAAGTTGCAGCCGACAAGAACAAAAAACCATGCATAAATAAACAGCCAAAAAAATAGAGGGAACACATTTTATCAAGTTTATTTACTTTTGACTTACGAAATAACCAAATGTTTGTAAGCAAAGCAAGAACGTTGCATCCTGATTCGATTCGAGCGAAATTGTCACATGCGCGGGCGAATAAAACTAAGCCGGATTCACCTTGATTATTCAATAGCGTAAATTGTCAAACACTAGCGACGGGAACGCTCGAGGTAACTGACCACAAATGTCAGTGCACAAAAATGGATGGATGGACGAAGGTTTGTTTAATTTCTTTAAAAAAAATCAGTTTACATTTCTTGCAATGGAGGTGTTTGCGATGTTAGCACTATAACTTAAGTAACACATTACAGAGCACCTGCTTTTAAGAGGCCCTGACTGTAAATATCGAGAATCGCTGGCAAGGCTCGAAAATTCGAAAATCCCGATACTCTGCCAAAAGAAGGCTTTTAGTGAACTATTTTCGAAAAATTAATTCAAAATTTCAGGAAATTTAATGTTTTCAAGAAAATTGGGAAAAGCGAAAATTTGCGATTTGCCTAATTAATTATGCAAAAATATACTCCAAAATTGACCACTTTCTCTTGGCTTGTATTAAAACAGTTTGCAACACCAAGAAACGGAAAACGATTTTGATCAAGAGTATAACTCTTCGTATTTCTACCAGTGAGTACAATTTTAAGTTTTGAAATATTTTAGATGTTCCCTCGGCCTTTTGAAAAGTACTACTGCGAGTGCTTTCGAAAACACCAATAAATTGTGTAACTCCAACAGCCTAAAACTGATCTTGGTATGTGTGATTTCGAATCGAAATAAATGGTGTGGGAGACTTTGATCTTACTACTGCCAAAATATGAAATAAAAAATCTGGGCAATTTAGGCTTGCGCTGACAAAACTACACATTTTAGATCTCGTTTCGTCGATTTGCATAACTTAGCGTTATAGGAAATGTATGGTGTTGAGGAGCTGTAAGGCAAGAGAACAAATTGAAACATGGCAAACATTGTCTTAATCCAGTCCATTATTTTCAATTTTTGTTATCCTTTTCATTTTTTCTCCTTTCAGGAAGGTTGCTATTATTCCAATCATAACGTCGCCAATCCATAATGTAATAAGTTACCTCAAAAGTTTGTTTGAAACGCCGCGCCGGTCTGAAAGTCAAGTTTCAAGGTTTCACCAATATCATCCAAATATTGTTGTTCACTCTTATTTACAATTTTTTTCTAAAAGCATTGAGATCTCCCTGAAAAGTATTTTCTTAGCAAATTATTCAAGATTAACAATATCCCCACTCCAAACACAAGGCTAAAAATAGCTCATGTTCCAAGAAATCTTGCTCTTGTTAACAATGTCACGCAACACCATTAGACTGAAAAATAACATGATAGCATTCTTCCTTAAAAATTAAATTTGTTTAAAAATCACAAACAGCCCTTTCAGCGAGTAAAAATGCTTAGATTTATGTATACTTTAATGCCGTAGTTTTCAGCTAGTTACCTATGTTTGTGCTCAACAGTGAAACCCATGATGCAATTTTGCGCTCAGTATTTGGAATCGAAAGAACATAGAGGGATATCCTCCTTTGTCCGAAAAAGATCTCTTTCGCGTTTTAAATAAGAATGTCATTTTGCAATTTTGCTTCCCTTGTCGGTGGAGCTTGTGGTCCAAGTGTTGAAAATCCCAAAGATGTCCAATTTGGGGACCTGAAAAATTGTAATCGGGAGGTGAAAGGGCACCGGACGTTTTGTAAAATCGTAACCATCACTGAGAGTATCGACAGCGAGAGAAAGTTGCTACTTGCCCGTGCAGGTAAGTGATAGAACTACCACAGCTTTCCTCGATTGTAATCAGTGGTTTTGCGTTTTTTCCACATGCAATACATAAACCTCCTTGCCAAACGGTAAAACATCAGGGATTTTCGTCGTACGAGAGTACCAGCTGCACATGACTGTGTGCTCCAAGCACAGAGACAGCCTCGATATTCGCTGGAGAACTGGCAAGACAAGATGCACTGTGCCAATAGAAGTTGCGGGCCACAAATCAGCGACAGAAGTGGGAGATCGCGGGATGGATAACCAACAGTCTTGCTTCATCTCTACTGTAAGAAACCTGAATACTTGTGCCAGCTGGGTCACGTGCGTAATAATAAACACCAACGTTAATTTTCTCGACTTAGAGATGTTTCCTATAAAATGGTATAAAACACCTATGCATTTTGTTTTAACACGTGCCAAGATAAGATATATAAACGGCATATGATTTTTAAGCGCAATGCCCCGTGTTAGTGGTTTTTTTCCTGACTTTGGCTAAGAGGGCAGGGGTGGGTAGAATGGATTATAATCATAGGTAATTAAAGACATAAAGGGACGTGTTCTAAGGAGCGCTTTATTGCAGACGTTTGTGCAGTACGTGGCTGTATGCAGTTTGCATTTGTTTCTGTTTATTTCGTGAGTTTTTGCCTGTTCGGGGGAGGGGTGAGAAGAATGGTCAATGATCATAGGTACTTAAAGAGCGCTTTATTGCAAACGTTTGTAGTTTGTGCCGGGCGTATACAATTTGCAGAGCCTACATTTCTTTCTGTTTATTTCGTGCTTATTTTTCCGATGGAATGAATGAAGAAAAAGGGATTTCAGCCTCCGCCGTCTCGCAACCACGCGTCCAACCCTTTCTTCAGATAAAAAAAATAGAAAATTGTGTTCTCCAGAAAATTCGGTAGATTTTTCGTATTGAATAACATTATCAAACTATGGTTATTATTATCATTTTTGTTTTCTTCCAGAATCCCAGTACCAAGCAATTTCAACCTCTTTCTCTCCTGGAGATTTTTTAAGCAATATACCACAGGTTTCTATGGTTTATGGGCTGATAAACCACGCGGGATGTTGGAAGAACACTCGAAGAATTCGTAAATCGCGAGCCGCATATAAACCATAGAAACTTGTTGTATATTGCCTTTACATAATAATCCAGAAGACGCGCAAAATTTCCATGAGTTTACTGGCACAATAAACCATAGCTGACTGACCAATCAGAGCGCGCGCATTGATTTTGCTATTATATAAAAAGAGTTAGCCCCACGAGATAGCCGAAAGAAAGAACCCAATGTGAAGACAACTGAAGACAGAAAAGAAGGGGGCCAAAGTGTAGATCAAAACCAACAGCAGTTATTCATGTGCCCCAAGGAGGGTTGTACTCGTAGAAAAGCACGTTATGTTTGGAAAATGTACCCAGGCAATTGAAAGGGAAACCCTGCTGGATAGAGCGAAGTTAAAATACGCTGCAAGACTCTGTCAAGGCGAAACGTCTATGCCAACATAACCATCGACTAGTTCCAATGAGGGTGAGGTAAATAGTACCTGAAAGACGGGCTCTAAAGCAAGCTTTAGGTTTAACTCTGGTCAAGACAGCTGCATGAAGATTGATGCAGATGTTGTTGCGAAAGAAATGCGGAGAGCAAGAGGATCCAATGGAGAGCGGCT
This sequence comes from Pachyseris speciosa, assembly GCA_016490735.1. Classification (NCBI taxonomy): domain Eukaryota; kingdom Metazoa; phylum Cnidaria; class Anthozoa; order Scleractinia; family Pachyseridae; genus Pachyseris; species Pachyseris speciosa. The sequence goes on from JAEMWC010000659.1 coordinate 119,743, forward strand.
ATTCAGGGTATCCGAATTTCTGACAGTTCAACAAGTGGCTTCTTTTTTCTCTCGGATGGCCGCCAAGATAAACAGCAATCTCTTCCAGGGGCGGATGCTCCGAGTGAGCCAGAGCCTACAGATACTATTGCCATGTAGGATGAACATAACTTTCCTGCAGCTAAAGAAGCGGTGGTGGATGCATTAAATGTGCAGCATCCCATAAGCCACGACCAGTCCGAAGAACACACTTGGAAAACTAAAGCTTGGTGAGCTGAAATTTCTTGAATATTCAAAGTCACCTGACCAGAGGAGAAAGGCTCCCTACATCTCTAGTTTGCAAGAACCTGTAAAAAGCTGCTCTTGCAGTAAAGTGTAATCACGAGTTCCGGCATCAACGAGGCATGCAAGTTTGCAGAAAACAAGCGATTTTCATTGATATTAGTCGACAGTCAATTTTCTCTGGCCTCCATGTTAACTTTCCTTTTTCTGCGCAAGTTTTTTCTTTGATAAATAAACGTTGCCTCCGGATTTGGTAGCCATTTTAATAGTGTTTTATTGATAAGTTTGAGATGTTACATATATTACCTCACTTGTCTCTCTGTCTCGTAAACAGTATTACAGTGTTAAAAGTCAAGACATTTGATTTATCGTATGATAAAGTTTTATTATCTTTGATCAAGTAGTGGTGATCAATCATGAAGAAATTAGATGCTGGTCACTCACAGACGGTGCTTAAAAGATTCAAAGAACTAATTGAGGTCTGATGGATCCTTGTATTTCAAAACGTTGCTTCGAAATTAGGAAGAGGTCAAAACCTAAAAAACGTTTCAGTGAAAGGTATGTTTCTAATTCGGCGATCGTTTAGCGGAATGATATTTACGTGATACCAGTCACGCAATCAGTAGCGTCGCTTGTCAATCCACAAATGAATGCAACGAACTGTGAAAACGAAACGACAATGATTTCATTTAAAGGATAGATTACAACATAAAAACTCGTCCTCGGAGCGTTTCTTGTAAATGGCAGCCTCCAAATTGCACTTCTCAAGCTGTAACCAGACGGTTCTTCAGAGGTTCCCATGAAAACATTTGCATTATGCAAATTATTCCAACGTAGCGAACGCGAATGTTTGTTTTTTTGTCAGCGTAAGCCTGAATTGCCCAGAGTTTTTATTTCATATTTTGGAAGTACTAAGGTCAAACTTTCCCACACCATTTATTTCCATTTGAAATATGACATACCAAAATCAGTTTAAAGGCGATGAAGTTACTCAATTTATTGTTGTTTTCCAAAGCACGCACGGTAGCATTTTTTCAAAAAGCCGGGGGAGCACCTAAACTATAGAAGAACGTAATATGTTTCCCACTGACAGAAAGACGAAGAGTTATGCTGTTGTTCAAAATCTATTTAGTTTCTTGGCGTTGCAAATTGTTTGAATACAAACTTAAAGAAAGTGATAAATTTTCGAGCATTAATCTTGCATAATTAATACGGCAAATCGCAAATTTTTGTTTTTCCCAAATTCCTCGAAAAAATTAGATTTCCTGAAACTTTAAATCACATTTTCGAGAATAGTTCCTCAAAAACCTTCTTTGGGCAAAGTATTGGGATTTTCGAATTTTCGAGCCTTGCCGGCGATTCTCGATATTTACAGTCGGGGCCTCTTAAGCACGTCCGATATGCAAGGCCGGCTTTGTTTTGAAAATACTCGCGATTTCCTTTTATCTCGCATTACCAGTTTTGAACAAGTCGAATTGCAGTTCTGTTTGCCGATCTATCGTAAATTAAGGCGAGAAAATTAATTTTCAATTTGGAGCAATTGCCTAGCTTTTGGCTTGTAAATCTGAGACAACTTGTTCCCGTGACGTCAAACTCCCGTCTAGGTTGGCGTATAAAGAGGACACACAGTTACTCCGCTTTCTAGGATATTATTGTCCAACCACTAAGATCATCCTCCTTGAATGTAAAAAAGCGCTTACTTTGCCGAAAGGATGCGAAGTGAAAAGCTCTGGCCAAATATATTTACGGCTACTGTACATAAGTAAATTCGATTTGTACGCCACAGATAAGAATATCAATGGTTTACACGGACGTCTCAGCTCTTCACATACATTCATACATACATACATACATACATACATACATACATACATACATACATACATACATACATACTTTATTAACGTGAGTGACACTTAGCTATAAAGCTAGTTTACAGGTCAGTCACGGAAGAAAAAACTACCGGAAAAATAATATTACAAATAAAGGTCTATAAATTTACAACTATATAAAATAATTAAAATGATACAGCATATAAAAACTACAAATTTAAAACTATGTTACTTCTATACTAAGAAAATTAAATTAAATACAGGAATAAGGCACTATAAACCTACAAGGTCGAGTTCCTTTAGTCCACGTTTAAAGCTGTGGTAGGTATCGATATTTCTCAAATAATTAGGAATAGTGTTCCATAGTCGGGCAGCTTGGTATCTCCACGACTTAATCCCATACTTTGTTGAATTAACTTTAGGTAATTTTAAAATAGCATCACCACGTAAATTATAATTAGAATTACGTGCAGTCAATAACTCGGAAATACTTGATGGTACGTTTCCATTCCCAATTGCTCGAAACATTGTACTTAACATTTTTGCAAGTCTTTGGTTTGCTAATGTGCAAACTTAATACAAGATCGAACTATCAGAGAGAACAAAAGGATCACTCTACTTCCAGCTGTTTCAAACAAGATGGAAGATGCCTACTACTAGCCTTCTGCGTTTTGCAAACGCTGAACGAATAGATTAGGAATTGCCGCTTGAAGTCGTCCTGTTATTCGGCGAGCTAGGATTTTTGTCGGTGTTGCTTCTTTTCTGGCCAATTTGTTTCCGATTCCACATTTTTATTCTTGAGAAAAGTTGGTAAGGCATCATCTTTCAAGTCAGTTTTCGTGGCTTGAAAGGTGGAACTAGCGAACTCGTTGCCACGAGATTTTGTTTGAAGCTGTGTGGTGTGAAATGTAAAATGGCCTGTACAAACGCGTGAACATTCGTAGAAGCAAACGATTCCCTCTTCAGTCTTATGAGCCATTCCTTCCGTATTTTTGGGTCATCTGGAAACTTGAAAGTACTTACTTTACACTTAGAATTGTTGCTGCAGTTTATTGCAGCACAAAACATAATGCTTTCCGCTAAAAAACGACACTAATTTCAAGACTCACTCGGTGTAATTTTTAATGTTCCCGCAATTTTTCAGCTCGCCAACAGTGACGTCACAACTGTTAATTCCGACAAATTCCCGACAATTCACCCGACCGCTCTACGAATACGAAAGCCAAAACGAAGCACTTTTCAGCATCCAATATCTCTAGGATACAATACCCGATCACTCTGAAACTCCAGAATATGTTTATTTCTTACTTAAGCTACACAATTCAATAAAAATTGACTTAAGAAAAAAACCTTGAAATTTCGGTTCATTTGACCTTTAATATAGAATTTATTTGCTGACGAAGACCGAGCGTTATAACAGTGAATACTTGTAGTGTCGCTGAATAGGTTTAAAATGTTACTAGGTACTTTTCGGTTTCGTATATCATGCATTAAGCAACAGACGGATTTGAAATAAAGAAAATTTAGAGGTAAAATATCGGCATAAATAAACAAAGGGACTGCATGTTCACATCTCTCTACGGAAAATATAAATCTAAGTGCTCTGTTTTGAAGAACTAAAATTTTTGTCAAGTAGGATTTATTTGCAAGACCCCATGCAGTCAGGCCATAAGATATGTAGGGCAATATTAAAGATTGATAGATGCACAGTAGAGTATTTCGTGGCACAAAATGTCTAAGTTTCGCTATAATCCCAACTAATCTACTTATTTTGACCACAATGTGTTCAATAAGAAATTTCCAGCTTAAACTGCAGTCTATTAGAACCCCAAGGTATTTTACATAATCTTTGCATTCAAGATGAACAGATTTGCTCAGTACATTATCATATCTTACAACTTTCGGTTTAAGCGTTAGTCGCTTTTGGTAAGGTCGAAAAATAACATAATTAGATTTATCAATGTTGAGGGTTAACCTGTTTGCTGTTAGCCAGTTACATACCTTACGAAGTTCACAGTTTACAAGGGTTTCAAGAGATTTAATGTCTTTACCGGCATAGAGGATATTTGTATCATCAGCAAAGAGGTAGAAATTGAATTTATCAGAGGAGTACTGTATATAATTTGCATATAATAGAAAAAGGAGCGCTCCCAGGACAGACCCTTGAAGTTACTTAAATAGGAAGTAAACCAGTCATTAATTATTCCACGGAAACCATAATGTTCCAATTTGTTTAATAATATACCGTGATTAACTGTATCAAATGCTTTCTTCAAATCAATAAAGATACCACACGAAAAGAGGCGTTTATCCATATTAGTTTGTATTGTATTAATAATATCCAAAATTGCATGTTGTGTAGAATTTGCTTTACGAAAGCCATATTGTGCCTGATAGAGTAATCCCTTTTCTTCGATGAAAGAGATCATCTTAGAGTACATTAACTTTTCAAAAATTCTGTTAAAATTGGATAAAAGTGATATTGGTCTATAATTATTCGCATCAAGCTCGTCGCCAGATTTAAATACTGGCACTATTTTTGATAATTTTAGCTTGACCGGGTATACTCCTTGGGAAACAGAAACATTTAAAAGTGTCGCAAGTGGCAGGCTTACAATGTCACTTACATATTTTAATAATAGCGTCGGACATGAATAAAGACCACATGCTTTCTTATTAGGAATACTACGAATTTCAGTTTCCACTTCTGAAGCTGTTACTGGTCGAAAATAAAACGATGACTGGGGTGATTTCGATTTAGCAAGAAAATCAACATAACATAATGTTTCGTCGAGGGGAGCCTGCTAGCTAAATTATTGCCCACCGATGAAAAATGCTTGTTAAATATGTCTGGTATACGCGATGGGTCCCTGATCACACTGTTATTTTTTGTGGGGTCTTTAACTACGCTTATGCATTTTGAAGGCTTAGTTTTTCGATGCAGTAGGTTATTAATTCCTTCCCAAGTTTTCTTCATATTTGCAATATTATCATTAAAATAGTCAAAATAGTAGTTCATTTTACTTAATCTGATCAGGCTACATATTTTGTTTCTATAGAGCTTATATCTAGCATTGTCCCCGGTAGTAAATAATCTATTTTTAACCTTAATTGAAGTTTTTATTCCCTTTGTTATCCAAGGTTTAGAAAGCTGCTTTGCTTTGCGCTGGGATAAAACCTTCATTGGAGCGTGTTTATTGACACTATTTAATTTACAATATTTTTTCGCGAGATTTCCGGCACAAATTGAAATGGCGTAATTACGTCGTTGGCGGCGATGAATTTTGTCAACGTTGATTTGGTGTATTTTTTCAAATCGTTAGAGAACTGCAGGCGGCTTAATGTGTCAGTTACTGACGATCTTTCCAGTTAAGTAGGGTATTCTTTTGACAACACACACGTTATCATGAAAATATTTCTGGAAGATTAGTATTTACATGTTGTTTTAAGAGCCTGAAGTTTCCTATTTTCAGCAGTTTGGCTAGCACTTTAAAAGGTGCAAACTTTGAAGGCTAAAATCTTATCCTACCACAAAGAAATTTACCGAAAGACCAATATGGCAGAGGAAAGCGCCGTTCTTTTATTACAACATATAAAACAATTTGAACAATCAAAAAGGCTACATATTGACGAAGTTAAACATGTAGGGAGTTTTGCAACCTTGTCCCTCCTTCCCGTCGTGCTCCGCGCTCCCTCCCCTCGCTTTTCGCGCGGCCCGCTTTCGCTCCAGCTCCACCCTTCACCTTTCTTTCGCCTGCCACGTGGGCTAGGAGAGTTTTAGATAATTATATTGTTCATGAAAAATTCTAATGGTCACGCAATGGAATGGTTTACATATTTCAAAAAAAGGTAATGTTTATATTTAATTTTTGCCGAAGAATGCATTTCGTGTTCGAGTGTGCCCCTGGGTTGCTGTGACGAAACGGCTGAGACCCCAGATCGTACTTGTCAGTGGCATCTGTATTATAACTAGTATCCTTCAAAATGGCGGCAAATGTGATCTCGGACATCATCATCATGGCATATACTCCATGGGAAGAACCCATATAGTCTCCCTCTATCATCTAGTGTAGTTTAAATCATGGAGAGTGACAAATCTAAACAGTTTACAATCTGGCGTAGAGCTGTTGGTCCATGGTTTGTTTCAGTTTTGTTGCTCTGTACTTTCCTTGCTTGTGAAATTTGAGGTTGTCTTCTAGTTTTAAAAGCGTCGGTCTGTAGGCTTAATTTGATGTACTCAGTGCCGGTGAACTCAATAACATCTGGAGTTTTTAATAAGTACGTCTGTAGGATGGCAGTATTTTTCATTGGATTGTGCCCAAAAATGTTTGGGAACGGTTCTGCCTGTCTGCGCATGAGAGGCGTCGACTTTAAGAGAGTGGACTTCATTGTGATTAACTGAAAGAGATCATGTACGGTGTAGTTATGGTGGATGTTATGGTTGCGGCATGTTACACTGACACATTTTCAGATATGACCATTCAGTCTGCCATGCTGTACATAGCTAGGTTTTGAAGTTTTAACTTATATCATTTAGGAAATCTCAGTTTGAAATGGAGTCCTGCTCTCCAGCTCCACATCAAAGTGATGAAGGAACTGAAGTTGTCCATTCTTCCAACTGCACGAGAAATTCTCAGGTTAGCATCAAGTTTGTTGTATTTTTACAGTTCACATTTACACTCATGTGGGTCCAGGAAAAAAATAGCTCACTTTGGAAAATACTCAGGACCGAGTGGCCATGCAAGTGGTTATGGGCTTGTTCGGGAACAAACAATTGCTTCCCCCCAAAATAAACCCACAATCCTTCACATGGCACTCTTGATCATACTCTTTTCCAAAGTGAGGAGATTTGTTAGTACCAGCTGGATTGTTATAATGTAATAGTTTTTTTTAAGGTTGGTTTGGTATTAAGAATGAATACCTGCAGCTGTTATTTATACCATGTAAAACTCATGACATCCAGGAATCACAAGGAGGCAGGATGGCTGAGTGGTTTGGGGCACTGGATTTCAATGTGGTCAGCCCGGGTTCAAATCCTGCTCTAGTCACTAGCTGGTGTTGTTCTGGGTAGTCCCAGGTTCCACTCCTTGGTCATCCTTGTAAATAGCCAACTGGTTTGCCTCCGTCCATATTATGTTTATTTGACTTTGTTTGTTTCTGTATTTGCTTGGCCCCATTAGCCTTTGTGCTATAAATACTACCAAGGATAAATAAAGGTTATTTTTATTGTTAGTATTGTTATTATTATTATTATTATTATTATTATTACTGAATAGATTAAATTATTATGGGAATTAAAGGTGCTTACAAGTCACTGCATCAAGTAACACACTGTAGTGAGAGAGTGTGGATATGAAAGTGATAGGGGGTATCAAACCTTCAACCTTGACTGTTAGCCTGGGCTGTCCTTCATAACACCTTTTCTGTCTGAAATATTGTATTCAACAAGGTTGAACCCACTATGGGGCTACACTCTTAACCAGTATACAAGTATTATATTTGTTCTTCAGCCAATGATTTCTTTTCAGCAGAGAAGAGTTATTTTGAAAATAAAACATGTTTAAAAGAGTTTCAATGTCTAATATACAGTGACTATCATTAGAAATCTTCAATGGGTATACAAATTTTATTACACTGTATGTTAGTCAAACAACTGGTACAGATTCCTTGAGGATCTCTACAAAATCATGCAGAATCTTTAAAGGGGGCCTCTCAAGGATCCTTGTAGGGACCTTGAGGATCCTTGTAGGGACCTTGAGGATCCATGCAGGGACCTTAAAGGATCCCTGCAGGGACCTTGAGGATCCTTGCAGGGACCTTGAGGATCCCTGTAGGGATCTTGAAGATCCTTGCAGGGACCTTGAGGATCCCTGCAGTGACCTTGAGGATCCTTGCAGGGACCTTGAGGATCCCTGCGGGGACTTTGAAGATCCCTGCAGGGACCTTGAGGATCTTTTGAAGATTATGCGAGATCCTTGAAGATCTTTATTAAGATCCTTGAGGATTTTTCATAAGATCTACATGGGATCCTTGTCCAGATCTTCAAAGATCCTTCAAGATCCTGTAAGGTTTTTCACCAGGGTTTCTTTTGAGGTCACTGAGAAGTGAGAAATTAGATCTCCACCACCACCACCACCACTTACTGGCATGCATTGGGTGATCGATGATAAACAGTGTCTATGCTATTCACCAACTGAATAAACTACTTATTATACTTATTATACTTATTATTTATATTTTAACCTTTAATCTTGAATCTTCACTGACTTTTAGTTGTTCCTCTCTGCTATGATTATAGATTTGACTGTGAATATATGAATATCATGTATAATATTTTGAACTAAAGAATAAAGAATGAAGATGAGATTGATCATCGCAGTTATGAACACTAGTTCAACAGTCGTGAAAATAAAGCCTGAAAAAAATTCATTCTTGTACAGGATTTGAAAACATGAGTTGTGCAATACCTTGCAGTGCTCTACCAACTGAGCTACATGTAACAAGCCAACAGGTCAGGTTTTTGGTTCATAATAATCCCACAAATGATGAATAAATGACTGTGAATATATGAATATCATATATTTGAACTGCGCATTAAAAAGTGAAGATGATTCAGCTCCCAATTGGCTTGTTAGCTCAGTTGGTAGAGCAGTGCACTGGTATCACAGAGGTCATGGGTTCAACTCAATTCCCAGACTCAGTGTCATGTATGGGTTGAGTTTTTTGTTGGTTCTCTACTCTGCTCTGAGAGGTTTTTTTCTCTGGGTACTCTGGTTTTCCCCTCTCCTCAAAAACCAACATTTCCAAATTCGAATTTGATCCGGAATTTTGAGGGCCACAGGTTTGTCAGTTGAATTACTGTTAAAGGTCACCCTCATTAAACAAAGTTTATTTATTTATTTTATTTATTTTAACTCCTGTACAAGCCTGAATGTTTTTTTTTTCAGGCTTTATTTTCAATACTGCTCAAGTAATGTTCATAACTGAATGATCACTCATCATCAATAATATACTTGTTTCAAAGATTAATTGTGTGCTTGTATGTAGGGATTGCTTGTCAGGTCAAAGCAGGGACGTAAGAAAAGAAATGCTGACAGAGGCAACAATACTGGAAATAAGTTAAGATGTGAGTGGCTGGCACTGAGTTAAATTATGTCAACCAGAATTGATCTTTCTTACTTGTGTTGCTCAACACCTTGTCTGTAGCTCATTGGCACAAGCTGTTGTAGTGTCCCAGCCGCCAGATCTCTGGCGAAGCTAATAAAACTAAACTAAAAGTAAAACTAATTCTGTGTCCCCTTTTTTTGTGTCTTCGAAAGTGTAACTTGGTCTGTCCATTAGGTTATCCTTTTCAATGTCTACATAATTGTTGTCAGAGTGTCTACCTGTTCTCTGTTTGTCTTTGTTTGCTTAAATGTTGTGGTCTGTCCATCTATGTCCACATTAGTCATGTACTTTGTCTGTCTATCTGTCCATCTGTCCACTAGTATTATCTACTTTGTACATCATGTGCATGTATGTGTGTTTCTCCTTGGCTAGGCCTCAGTTTGTTTGTTTTTTTTTTTTTGCCTGCCTATCTGATAGATCTGTAAGAGTTAGTCAATTTAACACATCACATGTGACAAGGTCAAAATAATGCTCCCTTTGTCTCAATTATATGAACTTGAACTCAATTTTTGTACTGCACTTATAGGACACATAGAAATTCTTTCAAAAATTGCAAACTGGTTAGCTTCCTGAAGTTGATAGAACACCGGGCCACCATGTGGGAAGTCATGGGTTCAAACCCCTCGCTGGACCAACACTCAGGGTCTTTAGATAATATAGGAGAAAGTGCTGCCTTTCTAATTACATGTGCAGATGGTTAGACTTTTTAGTCTTCTCGGATAAGGACAAAAACTGTAGGCCCCATCTCCCAACTCTTCATAATTGATTCTGTGGGACATTAAAGAGGCACTAGGGATGTAAATGAACTCTGGCTGTGACCACCCCTGTCCAACCTAACTCTCAGCACAAGTGGTCAGCTTGACGTAATCTTCTAAATGGACTATTGATTGATGAGACCACATATGAATAATGACTGGCAGTAGTCAAATTTTTGGACTCCAAGTGCTGAAACTGGTAAACTGGCAAAAAGAATCAACCCAATTAGATTTAGCTTTGTGGGAGAGTTTCATAACTCATGATCCCTGCTTTAAATGTCCTGATTTTGGCACTACAGTTTATTATACAGTTTGTTCTTGCACCTAAGAGTACTGTGACTGATAAGTTTTACTGATGCAGGGCAGGCAAACTGCCTTTAGAGACACTTAGGGTTTGTATATCTGCCAATTCGGGTTCTCCATGACCTAAATTTTTAATTTAACCTCCCTAGATGATCCAGGTATTGATGAGAAAATTAAAGGTGATCCACACAGAACTGTCTTTATTGCAAGACTGGTGAGTAGGCTTAAGAGGGTCCAGCTGCTGTAACTAAAAGTGAAGTTTCTATACATGTAGCTTTCCAGATAGATTTATCAGGGTGTGCATTTTTGTAAATTTTGATCTTAGACTCATGCCTTTTTAACAATAGTTGATAATATTAATGAAATGATTCTTAACAGACTGAAAACACACACTGAAGAGGCCTATGTTAAATTATTGTTATTGTTTGGTAGCCAAGTATGAAACAGCAAAATTACATCATGTGTTTCGTCTTTGTGGGTAAATCCATAAGTGTTATGCCTTGTATAGAAGTACCAGTATATATGCACCATTCTTTTTGGCAATTAAACCAATGTGTTCTTTTACAAGGATTTTCAGACCACAGAAGAAACACTGTATGAAATTTTTCGCAGGTAAGTGATTCATTTTGTGAAGTTCATACAGGCATCTTATTTCTTTCTAATGTAGTTTGAGGTGGCTGACATTGGATTCCAGCACTTTCCAGTACATATACTTTCATGGATTGATATTACCACGGTTTATCAGCTGGTACCGCTATAGTGAGGCCTTCCAAGGGGTGGTCTGGTGTCACTTTGTCGCTAGTTTATGACTCTGTCTGTCACTTGTTTCGTTAGGGACAAATGTTGCTGTCGCAACGAAAACAAAAAGGAATGGAAAGTGAATTGTCGCTGTCGCAAACTGTCGCACGTTTTCTGCCAATTTCTGTCGGTTGTCAGTGTTTTGGGAGAAGATTGTCGCCTGTTTTCGGAGCCATGTCGCTTGTTGTTTCTACCCCTTGGAAGGCCTCAATAGTGGTATGACACAAATGCCAAATCATTGGTGAAGAAGCTATGGCAATTAATACTTTTGTTGAAAGCAACAGTATAACATGTTAGAAACACCCCTAATTTGAGCTTCAAGTGATAATAACTCAATCGTGTTCTTGGTTACCTCCAATTTTGTTCTTGTTGAACAGTAATTAGCTTCGAAAAATGTTTTATACATGTAGCTTGTTAATCAAAGATTGGAAATTTTGTTTGATACCACTATATAAAGGTAACAACATCTTAAGATTGGTAGCAATGATCCTCAAAGGAAAAGTGCGGGAAAGTGCTGGAGACCGATTAAGCTGAATGGTTGAACCTCTCATTGAAAAGCTTTCACTTCTTTTCATCAGGTATGGCTCAGTTAGAAGTCTTCGGCTTGTAACGGATACCAAAACAGGGAAGTCAAGAGGCTACGCTTTTGTTGAGGTACAAGCACACTTTACTGAATTTTTTTGCTGGAAGTCGAAAAGAAGTTTAACTCGTGTCAGTTTCAGTTTTTTTTGTTATTTTTGTTGCTCATCATTACAGTATAAATATATATTAAAAAAAAAGATATGAAATAATAAAAGAAAGAGACTGAAGCATATGGCGAGGATGAGAAGGAGGAGAGAAACCATTAGGGCTTATTCGAGCTACAGGCTCCTCAACAAATACAACTTTGAATTAACAATTATTAGGCTCATCTTATTTCATATATAAATACATGATTTAGGTTTAAAAAGCATGTACACAAACAAACACTCGCAGACAGCAAAATCGTGAAACAGCTCGTTCAAAATAGGGGTACGGTCATTTCAATAGACCTTTCTTGGAACCGCTGCAACGCCGCTACAAAGAGGCGGATTTCCAACATTTGCCGCTACTTTAAAACGTTTTATTGATATCATCCATTCAACAGACAATAAGGCCATTAACGAAGGTACGACGTCCGTAAATTCGAATTATAAATCTTCGCATGTGGCTTCTAATTTGATTAGAAGGGTTTGTATGAAATTTTAAGAATTCGTTTACGGCCGTTGCAGCCTGAATCTGTTCCTTGTACTTCATGAAAATAATCGTAGTACAAAAAAAGACATTTTCATCGCGGAAATCCACCTCCTTGTAGCGGCGTTGCAGCGGTTCAAAGTCGACCAAAACCACATACATTTACTGTAATTATAACCGCGTTTGCCCCCCCCCCCCCCTCCCCTACCCACCCAGTGAAAATGGCGTCAGAAACAGTGGAAAGGGCTTTTAAGGTGGTACCAGTCAATATAGGATGTTGTTTGTAGTCTCCAGTGAACGCTCCATAATGATAAGCAGAATGATCTTACAAATTACTTTTTAGAAGAACTAATAGTTGAGGTGAAACTGACCTAGTTTTCAGACGAAAGTGAAGCGAAGAAGGTTCTGCGAGAAACTAAAGACGAAAGACTCGTGATTGATGGCAAAAAGGTGCGTTTTCACATCATCAACGACAGCAGTTTCAGTAACGTTACCTGCTCCATCTGCAGGCAGCTACAAATTAACTTTATCGACTCCAGGGCTTACTCGGCTGGATGTGACAGAGTTTAGAACTGAAGTAAATGCCTCTTATTCAAACACATGCTCGGCTACAGAGTCGTGAAAGACCCTTTACGATTGTACCCCCAGTTTGTTCGAAACATTTGCAAGGTTATGGTTTTGTAGCCCTGTGAAAGTGAACGCCTTTCTCCTGTTAGTCTCGCAGCACATTAGACTTGTTATTTCTACAGTGTTCCAAAAACAAATTTTTTTGCGGGGGGGGGGGGGGGTGGTGGGCGTCTCAGTTCCAAATTCCTACAACGTCAGCTACATGACCCGATAAATTAATAGAAATTTATAATGGTTTGGTGGCAGCAGTGGGAATTTGACCCGTTGTTGATGGTATGCCTTAAAATCTTCTCTGGAACCCTCTTCTGAAATTCAGGTGTGTTATTTTTCCTGTAAGCGCGGTGGCAAATTCTCTGCAATTAAACGTCTATCAATTTGTTGAAAATCATGGAGGCATTTGGCTTGATTTTATTCTTACGCACACTTTGCGTGTCCTTTGCTGTTTGAGATGAGTTTAATTGAGCACCTACAACGCATCGCTCATTTTTCAGGTGCTTGTTGATCGAGTGCGTGCTGGAGTGACGCCATCATGGCTTCCAAGAAGACTTGGTGGTGGACTGGGACAGAAGCAGCGGGGAACGCAAAGATTTGCATGGAAGGTGAGGCCATGGAATGGAACAATACCTTAATTTTTTTGGCTCTGGTGGTAGATAATTGCTGGTTAAATTACTTGTGATAGCGTGATATCACCTGTGCAAAATAGGTCGTATTGATTTTTCCTTAGTTTATGCTTTTGCAATTGTAGGTGGTAAGACAAATTCATTAATCGTACAAGTGTGATGAACCATAAGCGTTTCTCAGGAACAAAATTTACAATTTTTTACAACGTCTCTGTGTTAAAACATGAAAAGTTCCATCTGAATTCTTCTTTTCTCAGAAAGGCCAGGTCAAGTTGAAACTCGTTTCACTTTTTTTTCTATTTCACCAGCTTCCATATTTTGGCGATGCGTCTCGCATAGACAAAGGAGAAATACAGAGAAAACAGAAGATGTGGTTGGAGCATAATCGGTCTGTTGCTTATTTAAAGCAATGTTTGTTAATAGCTCAGAGACGTTTTCGTTTACCCATTACAAATAAGCCATCAAGCTCGAAGATATGAAGGATTCCACAAGGCCCTCTTCATTTTAGCTTAAAAATTGTCCCTTAATTTACGTATTGATCACTAATGTATTCGTTTTCCTCTTACTTTCGTACAGACGTTCCATGAACATCTTTTCTTAACCCTTTCTGTCTCAAACTAATTTTACTTCTAAATTTGATGAACAAAAGGCTCCAACTGTGTTCTGTAATAACTAGTACTATGGGCTACTATAGACCCGTTTTTATTGATCCGATATTATTAATATTAATAATATCCGCGGATAATATTAATATTAGTAATTGACCAGAACGAGCTGTCAATCAAACTGAAAGGGTCTATAGTAGCCCATAGTACTACTGTAATACATATTAAACCAAACAACAACTCAGCAAAGAAATGGCCATAACAGAAGCTTTCACTCGATTGGTCACTCTTCAGGCTTTCATCCATTGAATAAAAGGTTTTAGAAGAATAATAAGCGGGACAACAAGAAATATACCTCTTGCTAAACACCTTTCATTAGTGTAGTCAGGAGCACATTACCACGGAGTCTGAAGACACCTTTTTGCTAATGATCAATGCAGGGCCCGGTTGTTCGAAAGCCGATTAACCCTAATCCAAGATTAAAACTTAACCAAGGAGTTTATTTGTCTAATTACAGACGTTGTTCAACGCTGATATTCTGCAAAATTTTAGATTAGAGAGCTTCAATCCTGAAAAGCAAAAAGCAGCAAAAGAAATTTGGATCCAAAAGTTAAAAACTGCAACCAAAGTTTACGGTAATCCAGGATTAAGTTAATCGGCTTTCGAACAACCGGGTGAATTGTGAATTGTGGGTGGATCCAGTCCTTTGTGGGGGCAAACGGCCATTTTTGGACGTAATTTGAAATTGTAATTTTGACCGTTTGCCCCCGCAAAGGGCTGGATCTACGCACTTTTCACCTGGAACCCACCATTAGCAAAGTAACGACGACGGCAACGGAAATGCCGCGCAAGAGTAGCTTTATTGAGCAAAAACAAACCTTCCGCACGCGTGCGTACACTTCTTTCCTGGCGCCATTCCTGTTAAACATTTTGTGCATTCGCTGACCAGTGCATTACGCTTGGCATATATGTGATGAACTAATGTACAAATCATGAACTGCGGTCATGAAAACGGCCAAACGAAAAAAAAAATTCCACAAAAGACTAATGAACAATTATTCTACGAGCGAGGGCGCGCTGGATACGAAGTAGTAAGCAACCAACGAGGCGCGCAGCGCCGAGTTGGTTATAATCATTTCATATCCAGCAAGCCCGAGTAGAATAAGTGTTTTATTAAAAACTCTACGATGCATTATTGAGAATCTGAACCAAAAAAAAGTGGAAGAAAGGAACTCAGAGAAAGAGAAAACCAAAAAAAGGAAACATTTCTTCATCACATGACTAAAACAAAAAGGGCGCGAAAACCTTTCGGTGTGTTGCAACGTTTCCGAGCAAAGTTGAATGAATTCAATGGAACTGTCCGAGAACAACGTTGAAGCTTCAGTTTAGGGTGCAGATTGCAGAGTTTATTTGCTCTGAATGGTTGTAAATGGTCAGTAGTTTGGTAAAAAAATATTCAATCATTGCTCAAAGAGGGTGGAACGGCTTTCACGTAGATCAACGAGCCGAAAGAAGCGAATTTGTAATCTATCAAAACAACAGCACCGTGGGCGAATTTCATCAAAATGAAGACACAATTTCAATTTATTTTGATGGACTGGAACATTGTCTCACCAGATCTGGTCGGAAACAAGATATATGAGGGATAAGCAAGACAAATGCCCAGATTATGGAAAGATTTTCAATAGTGGATTACTGCTGTAAATTTTAGCTGAAGTTCTTGTTTGTTCAGTTTGTTTTGAATAGACTGGCCCGTGAGCATAGTTACAGATTGGTTACGCCTCAACACTTGTAAATAAAAGCGTGTTTTGCTATTAGCTGAACAGTAGCAACCCGGAAAATTTTCTTAGCGCTGCAAGAAATTTTTTAACACGATCCCAGCACTGTTTCTTGTCGTTCTAAAACACTCAGCAATGAAAAGTTGAATTCCATTTGTATTTCGGTTCCAGTTTCCAAATTTCTATTCGTGAATTCCGCTGCAAGACGACTAATGTTTTAATGGCTGCCTTTTCCAGGGAAAATTTTATTCAGCTTTCTCAGTTTGCTGAAGCGTTCATTGACCATATAAGGTAGTGCAGGTATATGAGCTGAGAGCCTGTGCCCGGCTAACCAATGAAAATGCTGGAAATTTGATATCCGTAGTTCAGATTTTAATAATGAAAGATACACAGAAGGGGAGGAACTTGCTTCGGACAATTTTGTCTGGGATAAACGGAACACATAGATTTGAAGAGGGTTGAGCTAATTTGAGCCTACAAAGACTTAGTCATGCCTAAAATGTAATGTGTCACCCTTCTCTTCTGTAGCTTTCTGTGACGTTTCCCAACAAAGGAATCAAAACTATGTTCCCGTAAGTTTGTTTTTTGTTTGTTTCACTATAATTTCTTATTCGTAACTTCAACGTTGTGCCAATTAATTTATTTCCTGGATATATCGCCCACATTATACAGGTTGAACGACTTGGAATGATCGCGTCGTAGTTACAGTAGCGTGATTTTAGATTTTGTAGTGACGTTTTCGTCGTCGTTGCTGGGCTCTTTTGCACGCCTCTGCTGATAGACTCGTAGTGCGTTCACACTTAAAAAGTTAGATCAACTTGCTAAGGTAGCGGAACGTCACTATAGTACTGCTCAGTAGTCAGTTTATGCCACCATTCAAACGAGAGCTTTCATGAGTGCCTTAACAGCGTTGTGGCTGTGTACAGTAATTTTGAAAACAATTTTCAGAATTTTGTAGTTTCAAATTTGATTTGTTCTGGAGGATGAAAGGGTTAAGCGAAGCTTAAAGAAGAGAAGGCTTCTACTGTGCTCCCGTTGGGCAACAAGAGAAACGCCTTTGGAAAGCGATGCTCATTTTCAAAGGTATGATATTTCGAACCTTAGTAATCTGTGCTGTTACGCAACTTCAGGCATGCATCCCGTAACTGGGGTGCCTGTGTCTTATTACGTCATTCTCGATGAGTAGCGCAAAAGAACGATGACTGTTTTGAGTTTTGCATGATCACGAAGTATCCAAAACAAAGGGCGCAATTTTAAGGAATATACCCCGAAGCAAATTTGCACATTTTTATCTTGTAGAACGTTCCAGTTGCTGTAATTTTTAGAATGGAATTTAACTTGTGTCGAAGGTGAGCTTTTAGAGAAGATATCTTCTCATCTAATTTGAAATTTTTGACATGTTGACGACTGTATAGTTGTTTGCCGATGATATTTTGTTTATTGGCATTCGCTCAGGTAAAACAACGTTAATTATTTATAACTTTATTTGTGGCCGAAGTCTATTAACTCTAACAATTACAATTTTGTTTTAGGTTCTTAGGGTTTTGGGTTATTTTGGCATCAATAATGAAAGTAATTCGTTTTCCTGATCTTCGCGGAGTTTCTTATTCTTTTCTTCCCCAAACAAAATAAATTCATAACCAATTCCTCTACTCTATTTGCTCGGATCCTATCGTCTGGTTAATGAAAACTTTGGAATCGCTGTTTTGTAATCTTCAGAACACATATGCATATGCTAATATAACGCATGTTCTAAAGTTGAACTTTAGAACGTGCGTTGTATTAACATATCTTTTGTAAACACTGTGTACTGTGTTCTTAGTCCTGTTTGCCTGCTTGTATTATATTATAACCTTCTCAACTGTGTTGTATGTCCTGACGAACTCGCAAATTCTCATTGGGAAATCAGTAAAATAACGGGTATCCAAGTTATGAGAAAATATCCTGTGATCACTAACATTTGAGTCATCAAGATGCATGTACAGTGGGTAATTCTCCCAACAACTGCGCTCGCAAACGCACAGATAGTTATACATGTACCAAGAAATGGTATATTTTCTTTTGCTTTCGTCATAACAACGCACTGCTTTTTAGTATTCACTGCGATGGTCACCTTTAAAGGGTTTTTCCAAAGGCATCTCCGCCTTGTAAAGCTTAATTTGCAGCACCACAAGTAATTACTGCTCAGTGGCTTTCATTTCAAAGTCTACACGCTTCGATTCCACCCACAGACTCCAGAGTTAGTCATGAGTCATGATGTCATCGTGGGAGGAATAGAAGACAAAGGGTTTGATACCCGTCCATGTTAGTCAAGACCTCTGAGGTTTAACGGACACCCTACTGTAAAAAGTAAGTTATTTGACTTAACAGTGAAGTTTCCAATTGCGCTGAAAGTAAAACAAAAATATGCAAATATCATATTTGGCGTCATTGACTGTTTCCAGTGGCCCGTAACTTCTCGAGCGCGTCAGTAACAAAGAGTAAAATATGAATTTTCTTTCTTTCGCATTCTTTTTTTCGAAGCAATGTTTCCTTAGCTGAGTTTAGAGCCGAGTAGTGTTGGAATCTCGCAGAGTTTGGCGGTACAGAAGCAGTGATAACGTGGGATTAACATCAGAGTGTTTCTGGTGAAGCCTAAATAGGTTGTGGCGCGCTTACTACGCGCCGAAGCTGCGCCCAAAGCCTGACAAGGGTTCGTTTCAGTTCAACTGCCACGGCCACAGGTATTGCTCTTCTTGCTAAAACAATTACATAGATTCGTTTATTTTCCCTCGTGTTTCTCAGGTTGGTTATATATGCAACAATTATAGAACTTGGAAGGGGAAAAGTTAACCAGGCGCTAAGTAAACGTTTTGGGCCAGTTGGCCACACGGTATTGCAGCAGAGTCATGTGAAGTAGAAATATTTCCTAAGCGAAAATGGACTGCGGAATTAAGTAAGGCAGCTGACGTTTAGTTTCGTTCGTTTTTAGATTAACGTTAAACGACCAAAGAGAGTTAATTTAGCCAAAGTGTTGGAGTCTTGTCGACTAATTGACCGTCAGTATGGCAAGAAAGTACCTAAATCTCGAAAGTGTATCACAGGGAAAGCGCGCATTTTTAGACTGCAAGTCGTTTAGCGCCAGTTTGCATAATAAATTCAGTTCGACTGGAAGTGAAACGTTGGCAAAAGTATAGATTGAATTCTTTGGCCGTTTGAGATTGGCAGAGTGAAGGTTCTATTGTAATTGCCACAAGCAGTAATTTGAGCAACTGAAGAGGCATCTTCATTGGGATAACCTTTTGTACAAGTGCACGTGCAATTGCGTAACGCGGTAAGGTAAGAACTTATTTTCACGGCCGGTGTTATAAAGGAATCAATTGATTCCGGTGTGGTATGAGAGGAAATATCGGTCTTGAAGACGAGAAATTATTAGGAGATCGTCGTAGCAATCTCGGTGTTGCAGAAGTGTAGAAGTGAGTTGTTTTTCGTTCCATTCAGATCAAGAAGCCTGTGTTGATAATTTATGGAAAACATGCGCAGCCGAACCGATCTCTTAGCTCATCCATGTTTTTTCTTTTATTCTTAAAATCAAGTTAAACATCAATGGGATGTCTTAAGTCGAATGCCCGTCTTTGGGAGGTGCCTTAAGATAGCTTTTAATCTTCTGTAATGCTTTTATGATTGTCAACATGTTTTTGGTTTCCAAGCAATGCAAACGGACCGCACCACTTTTTCACGTTATGTTAATTTGGCTCATACCCCGCGGCGATGATTTGTTCAAGGCCAGCTCTTTTGTAATACCCATCTTCAACCACTTTATTTTCTCATTTAAAGGAAATGAAGAACAGAACTTTGAAGGGCGACGATTTGGTTCGCCCTCGCAAGTGTTCTTGGTGATAACAACCACAGTTCTGCTTGCTGGTCTGAAATGTTTATTCATCATCACCTAGAAATAAATCGATATCCTGTTGCTTTTTAGATCAGTTCTTCCTTTGTTGACATTAAGTTGAAACAAACTTCAAACCAGCTGCCTAAAGAGTGGGCTGACTCAGTGTGGCTTTCAGTTTCTCTCTTTCGATAAGACAGCGAACCGGGTTCACAGACTGCGAGGTTTGATAATGATGTGATTCAAACTCGATGCATATCTTTGTTAGAATCGGAAAATTCAAACTGATACAATCGTGTCATCGAGTTTGAATAAGATTTTTAATAAAATTCCACACGAGTTTTGCCAACAATGAGTGTGGCGAATTTACTTGTTAATTCTTCGATTCCCTTGAAACTTCACATTCACTGTAACATCAAATTCAAATTTTACATTTGGAAGACAGTTTGATAGTGGGTCGCGTAGCATTCTCAGGTTCCGAAGATTGTCGATCAGTTCTAGGATATCCGAAAATTTCCGACAGCTCTCGTATGCACAGCGACGTATTCAACGAATGAACGAAATACAGTATTCTGTGGTATTCATTGAAAGAAATTGTATTTCAAATCAGCAGGATGTCGTATGGCGCATTTCTTTATGTGTATATAAAGAATAATTATGTGCTCTCTGATCGTTTGCAATTTGCTGGGAATTTTGTATTAGATTTTCAGTTCTAAGGTATTGCTGTTTTCTTAAGCATGGATGTACAGGTTTTACGAATTCTGTTACAATTGATATGTTTATATTCGTAATGACCAATCTGTTAACGCTTGTTTTAATTTGCTGATAACACGACAAACCACCCGCTAAGTTAAGTTCCACCTTCACTTAAGATGGAGCGTAATTTGTGCTGAGGCAAATAAATATTCAACTACGCTCCGAAAATTCAAATCTTCCATGTGTTAATGAAATTCATATATGCTAAGGCTGATAACTGTGTAGTTCGTACCATTTCGTTTCCGTTCTGCTCCATTTATTTCTAATCTATTCAGCGCTGTAAGGTAAGGGTATTTTTTTCTTGCATGTATATGCTGTTATCTCCCAGACTGCACCATTCTTTTCGAGTGAAAGGTGTTGTTGTATTTAGAGTCTAGGTTTGTACTTCAATAATGTAATCACAGAGATTTTGTATTGAAGCAATTTGACAATTTTTTAGCATTGATTTAAAAAATATAATGCATGGCTGGTTATTTCGATGTGTTTACATTTGGTGTTGATTATAAGGTACCTTCAATTGACCACAGTGCTTTAGCCGTTCAGTTATTGTTTACAATACTCGTGCAGCTACAATCTAAATTTAGGAGTGCAATAAATTCGTAAAATCACGTGCACTCCTTTATATATATATCATGTCATGTCATGTTGTATTTAGAGTCTAGGTTTGTCCTTCAATAATGTAATCACAGAGATTTCGTATTGAAGCAATTTGACAATTTTTTAGCATTGATTTAAAAAATATAATGCATGGCTGGTTATTTCGACCATGTTTACATTTGGTGTTGATTTTAAGGTACCTTCAACTGACCACAGTGCTTTAGCCGTTCAGTTATTGTTTACAATACTCGTGCAGCTACAATCTAAATTTAGGAGTGCAATAAATTCGTAAAATCACGTGCACTCCTTTAAATATATACCATGTCTGCAATGAACAGTGCAGCAACTATTTTGTACGACTTTCAATAGAATTCAAATACGAAACAAAAACTTACCACAATGATTAAACTGTCGGCTGTATGTGTAGTTTTTTTCTATGATAAGAAAGGGTAAAATCTGTTAAGCTGAGCAATTAGGCCTTTTTAATTTCTGTATTTTTATGTCGCAAAAGAGAAATAGGTGCCGAGCCTTATTCTGTACTTTACTTCAAAGACGGTAAATGGAAGGTAGGGACATTGTTCTCATTGGAACAAACAGCGCACTAAGACGAACTCAGAGCTAACGAAGTTAATGAAGAGTTTCTTGGGTTTTTTAAACCGTGTTTTAAGAAAGTCAAATGTGAGTTTGCTCAAGCACTTTTCCATGGTTTAGTGGTGTGAGTTTCAGCCAGTGGTCTATTGACGGTCAATTTCTTTGTGTTTTGTTTCCTCTAAAGCCAAAAATAGTCACTTTGTTGGTCATAATTTACGTTGCTCTTAACGGAACCACTTTGGATTATTTTTATTATTTTCTTCGATAACTCACATGCATGGTCATTTATTATTTTCACTGCAATATTAAATACCGTAAACGCTCTATGAAGCCCTCGGGGACTTATTTAATTTTAGGTCTCATTAACGGGGGGACTTGTTAGAGAGGGGGATTATTTCAAATCTTAAACACCCTGTTTTCGTCTTAAAACAGTTTTTGTACAAAACTCAAACAACTACGGTGAAATTTTATGATCTAACAAAAAGCAGCAAACAGTATTACGTGTTTGAGTGTATATTTGTTTAAAAGTAAACCCATTGGGCCACATGAAGTTGATTTCGCAAGAGGGAATAGGAGTGAGTAATTACAAAATCTCATGTCCCAAAAGGGGGAGGGGGGGGGGGCCTACTAGAGAAGAGGGGAGGGGGGGCTTATTAGAAAAGACTTCCAAATGGGGGGCTTGTTAGAGAAGGGGGCGGGTAATAGAGAAGGGGGCTTAATAGTCAGAGCTTTTACGGTGCTTTCTTTGTTGTCTTTTATTATCCAGTTTCAAGAATCCTTCAAAATGACCCAGAGCAGGCTGCCGTTGAGGAGGATCGGAGAAGTTTTTCTTTTTGTTCTCCTGCTTTCTCCCATGCCAGTCTTCGGACAGTTCATATTACCCTTCCTTTACATGCCTTTGAAGACGTTATTTCAGAGTGATTTGGGGACCTTACCTAAACACCTAAAGGTCACCTCTCAGCATGTGAGAACTAGCGAAGGCTGGACGGCAGTACAAACATACAACCAAACCATGGCAGAACTCCAGCTTAAAGCGGTTATTCTGCTGGCTCCGTCTAGTTTTACTGCTGTTAACCTGGCAGACCTCGATTACTACTGGTCATACAATATTCCTAACAGTGCACTGAATACTTCTTTAAGCGATAAGTCTTTTATTGGGCCAAAGACGGCAGCATTTATGCAAGAGGAGCTTTTAAAATTTGTCAGCCAAAAATTTGCCTTCGATATAAATAAAGTGGCCGCTTCACTGAGCATCCCAGCCGCACACCTATGGGATTCGTACGATCCTGCCAACTGGGAAGCAGTTGTCCATGCCATCATCAGCGAGAGTTCCTCTGCATTTTCCAGGCGCCTCGCAGTTCCTTCTGTGAACTCTTTGGCCAAACTGGTAGACATGCCGGCCCAAGATCTTCTCAACGTCACTCTAAGCAGGTTTGAAGATCTTGTATTTCCGTTTATCCATAAGAAGGCGATTCTTGACGTTAAGATGACTTCGTACCTCATTAATACGTCTGGTATTGTACCTGGAGAGTCTTACAATAATGTTAATGTGGCAAAGATTTTGCAGCAACATGAGAATCTGACGCTTTCTCTCAAAGAATTCGGAATT
Source organism: Pachyseris speciosa (assembly GCA_016490735.1). Taxonomy (NCBI): domain Eukaryota; kingdom Metazoa; phylum Cnidaria; class Anthozoa; order Scleractinia; family Pachyseridae; genus Pachyseris; species Pachyseris speciosa. The sequence goes on from JAEMWC010000659.1 coordinate 143,122, forward strand.
CTGTACAACCTGACAACTGAGCAAGCCCGAGTAATTGATCAAACAACTTTTTATCAAATATTTCATCTGTGTGACGTTTCCATTGAAACTATCTTGCAAATTACCTTGCCTGAAGTTGCGTGGAGAGTTGTTGGATCAACGTACATAACACCACCCTGTCCTTCGTTGGTTGGGATCAAGGGGAAACCTGTCGCGTCGTATGACTCTGTGATCAACCCACAGACTACAACTGTGCTGGAAATACTTGCCATAGCGTCCAATCTCACATGGCGTGAAGCTCACGAAGCTGTGAGTGTCTCGCTTCCAGAATGGGAGTTTCTGGATTCAGTTACATTACTGCAACTGGCAGAAATCTCTGACAATTCACTGGAAACGCTGCTGAATGACTCTGCGAGCCAGGCAGTTGAACTTGTTCTCAGGCTGCGTACGGATGGTTCTCTAAACAACAAAACTACCGTTCATCGGGCATTCATACGGAAGCTTCTGGAAGAAAAATTCAACTTGACTTTAAGGGAAGCGGCCAACTTGACCCAAACGCTGGAATCGTCGTTTTCTAATACTTCATCTCCGCTTTTGTTTAGAAACTTTCTGAATGCTACAATCACCTATTTTGGATTGAATTTGAGCGAAATTGTTGATTCCTTGCAAATTCCCGAGGAAGCACTCTACAACCTGCCAAGACAAGAATGGGAAAGCGTGATTTCTGCCATCATCAATCCCGTTGTAAAGTCCGAGGCTGCCCTTTTGCAAATATCGACCGACACGTTGCTTCGATATTTGGCAGTTGCATCTGCTGAACTGTCCATCTCCCAGTTAAAAGAGCTCGTGAAGAATCAAATCTTGGTCGCCAAGCGCAACAAAAGGAAGTTTGAGGCCGATCCGATAAGCGTCTATTTATCTCAGCATTCTGTGTCCGATGCGGAGTATCTCAACTCAACTGTTCTCTCGTTGGTATTAGCAGCGAGTAGCTTCAGTTCAGATGATCTCAAACTCATTTACGGGTTCAGTTCTGACGAAATTTTCATTCTTGCATCTTTGCGTATCAGCGAGCTTCCTCTTTACTGTACTCTTAACACCTCCGTTCTTATGGAGAGAACTCCGTTTAATATTACAGCAGAGCTAGCTGGGATCAGTGGAGTCCAAGCCGTTTGCAGAAGTACGAGGTTCTACCTTGCAGCTCGCCACAAGAATATGTCTCTGTTACGATCAGAATTCAGTCAGTTCAGTAACTCCAGTGTCTCGCTCGTAAATCTCGTGGAAAAGGTGACCAGGCTTCCTTGGCGACGAAACGTGTGGGCGTTTGGGCTGAAGATGGAAGACTGGACAGTGTTGTATGTTCTTAATGAAGTTTCATACACGGAAGTTACTTCCGGGCTGGATCTAAATCCGTACCAATCAAGAACTCTCTTGCAGATATTCGAAAAGTCAGTCGAACTTTATGAGGACAACAACGCCAATCTTCGTCGCAAGATTCAGGAGAATCGGGATCAAACACTGAACATTATTTACGGCTTGTTCAATACAAGTGAAAATGAGCTCATTCAGGTTATTCCCGAAACGAAAGCCCAATACGATGTTCTTTACCCTATCGAAGTGTTTTCAAGGATGATCGAGTACTACCTCGTTGGGAAGTTTAACGTGTTCGTGAGTAGCTTGGAATCGTCGTTGGATTTGAAAACAGGAGATCTCAACAAGCTTGCACCTACCGAGTGGCCAGAGATGATTCCATTTGTAAAGGCAGAGGTGATTCGAAGTGGACAAGATCAGCTTGGCGTCTCGCTGTCGAATTTCGCCACACTTTTGGAAGAAACACCTCAGGGCCTTCAAAGTTTGACTTTTGGTCAGCTGAAATCCAAATGGGACAATGTGGTTTCCAGGCTAAAGAGTGGAAAAACATCCCTTGAGACACAATCAGTATTTGAGAATATAGCTTCCATTGGAATTACGAGCGACTCCTTAAACGATGTTACTGTTTTGCAGTTTATTGAAGGCAGGATTAACGTTAGGAGATCCGAAATCTTGCTTTTGTACAACTTCAGTTCTATTGCCATTGATGTGTTGAGCAACTACACGTTTGTGGAACTTCCAGGCTTTTGCAATTTCTCCAAAGAAATTCTCTTTTCCAAAAGGCCTCTAGAAATCGTTGTCTCATTACTGGGACTCAACAACGACGTGTCATGTAGAAAGATAGCGGCGGTAGCTCTTGCATCCACCATCACCGTCAATGAATTAGCAACCAAATTTAGCCTTGACGTCGAGGACAACATCAACTTGTTGACATTGTTTGAAGATCTATTTAGCGTACCTTGGCCAAAGATTGCATGGGCCGTAAATGCCTTGTTACCCGACTGGCCCATTCTTGGCGCAGTTACTCTGGATGATGTTGCTTCTCTAACCTCGCAAAGTACGCAGAACATGAAGAGTCAAAAGTCATTCCGGATGATAACAATGCAGCTGTTGAGTGTTCCGAGCAGCTCGTACACACAGTTAATGAGTACCTATCGCTCCAAGGTAGGAAACCAAGCATCCAATCTGTTTGGTGTCAACGCTTCCAAGATTTGCGATGGCTGTGAGGTTATCGATATTCTGTGGAATTCACTGACACAACTACACCTGCTGATTGATTTGGACCCTTATAAACTACCAAATGAACTGAATGTCTCGCCTTACGAATTTAACCTTACTGTACCATCACAGTGGTCTTTGCTGGTGCAACCAATAGTCAGTGAGGCCTACGTAAGGGCCGCCTTAGCTCTCGGGATCGATCGTGATCGTTTGTCTAGTCTTTTACAAACTACAACTGCAGCCGTGCAAAGCTTGAACTTGACACAGTACCAGGCCTTTTTAAACCAGTCTATCCGACCTCTCCTCGCTGCTAAAACAGCTCTCACCAGTTCTCCTTTAGCAGATCTCATCGCAGCCAAAGGACTACATTTATCGGCTCTGACCAATACAAGCGTCTTCGATGTCATCGATGCAGTCCTCAGCGTGTCCGTTCAAAATATTTCATTCATCTTCAGCTGGACAGCAGCACAACAAGCCAAACTCAAGAACTACACTTTGGATGATATGGCCTACTACAGAGGAGTGGAACTACAGAGTCTTGACATGGAGACACTTTTCACACTGGTGGAGTACATATTGCCGCGGATTTTCCCTCCACGCACCCCTCCTCCTCCTCCTCCGTGCAAGCGAGGGTTCGAAAGAGTGGGCAACGGCGCAGATTGTATAGGTAACCCGTTTTTTCTTTCTGTCTTTTTTTTTTTTTTTTTTTTCTTTTTCTTTCTTTTCTTTTCTTTCTTTTTTTTGTTTCTTTTTTGGATTTCTTGCTTGGATTCAACCCTATCACCCTTTTTGTACCCACCGTAGAATCCAACCTTGGAACCAACCTGTATATTTTGAAAAAACCGTAGCACAGGAAAGTATTTCTCAATAATGCTTAAAGTCTCTATATCGTATTCTGTTTTGTTGTTGTTGTTGTTGGTTTTGTTGTTCTGGTATGTACATAAAGAGTAGATAGCTGTTCAAAAAAGTTTTTTTTTTCGAAATCCGCCTTGTTTTTGTCCTAAATCGTCGTTCAAAGTTCCCGCTTGAGCCAAGCCCATCAAACCTGACCGAGCTAGTAAGTCCTGGAATGACGTCACAAACTGATTTGCATCGCATTAAGTCTTTGTAAACATGCATGCAAAGCGGTTTGTATACATCACATTATTTACCCTCGGATTTTAGAGTAGCTTGTGCAGCTAATATCTCCGAGCATTTAATCATCAGATGAGAGATAGACCATCACACCGGGAACTACGTCCCCTACTCTTTTCGAACAGTGTGTGGGTTCTTTTACGTCCCACAGAATCAATTATGAAGAGTTGTGAGACGGGGCCTACGGTTTATCGTCCTTATCCGAGAAGACTAGAAAGTCTAATCGTCAAATCAGGACAAGCCCCATGCCCCATCCTAGCTCGGTCAAGTTTGATGGCGAGGCTCAAGCGAGAACTTTGAACGACGATTTCAGGGCAAAAACACGACAGAATTAGAGAAAACGTTTTTAAACAGCTATCTACTCTTTATGTGCATACCAGAAGCACAAGAAAACAGAAGACGATATAGACACTTTAAATCTGTTTCATCCCTAGATCCTAATATTGGAACTGCTCTGTCGGGTTGAAAAACAAACTCCACAACAAATTGCTTATCATTACTAACAAAATGTGACACCGTTGATGAAATGTTAAAATATCAGAGGTGAATAGCCTGCGTGGCAGGCGTAGAAAGTGGAGGGGGATGGGGAGGGAGGGAAAAGGGGAGAGGAGAGAGGGAACCTCCCCTCTCCCTTTTCCCCTCCCCGCCCCCATCATTCGGCGATCTGTTACCATTCGCCCTTATGCTACATGGTTTACTGTTGAAATTAAGTTGCAAAGACAAAGAGGAGAAAACTGGAAAGACGATGGCGTGTAGAAAACACCGAAGCTAACCATCTTGTATACACTGAACAATGTCGTGTGGTGAATGACTTGATTCCAAGTGCAAAAGAGGACCATTTTTCATCGATAATTGAAAGCAACCGTGGTGACCAGCGAATTTTATTTCAAGCGGTTAATGATCTGCTAAACAGGAAACTGACTGTACGCTATCCCTCTGTTACCCCCAATACCGCTTTAGCTGAAAAGTCTAAGTCATTCTTTGTTGACAAGATAATACTTATACGCGACAGTTTGCCTGTTCCCAGTGCTGGTATTCTGATTGACCTTTCCTTGGATAACTACGATGCACAGTCGTCGTTGTGAATTTGCTACTTTTCAACATGTTTCTAGTGACCATATTGCCAACTTTATTAAGTCTTCCAGAGTTAAAACTTGTGCTCTCGATCCACTGCCGGCTTCCATCCTAACTAAATGTTTGCGAATTTTGCTGACAGTAATAACTGATATTGTCAATCGTTCCTTAAATGAGGCTTTTATACCTAACTCGCTGAAAACCGCTTTGATTATTCCATTGTTGAAGAAGCCCAACTTGAATCCCGAAGACCTTAATAATTTTCGTCCTGTTTCAAACCTTCCGTTTATCTCGAAATTAACAGCCTTAGTGAGAAGTTACAATCTGCTTATAAGAAATTGCATAACACGGAGAACGCCCTATTGTGAGTTCATGACGACATCTTTCGAGCTGTGGACCGTGCTTGCATTGTTGTTTTGTTACTTCCCGACTTATAGGCAGCATTTGACACTGTAGACCATGATTTATTACTCCACAGACTTAATACTCGGTTTGGTACCAAAGGCAAAGTCCTTGCATGGTTTAAGTGCTATTTAGCTGACCGAAGTCAATATGTTTAGCATAAATGGATCAAATTCTTCCCGGTCTGATATGATGTATGGTGTTCCCCAAGGATCCGTGCTTGGCCCTATTTTGTATCTACTGTATACGTCTCCCGTTGGCGACATAATAAGACAGCATGATATGACCTTCCATTTCTATGCGGACGACTGTCAGGTTTACCTTTCGTTTGACTCTGATTCATCTGTTACTATGCAGAAAATCGAATCGTGCCTGGAAGATATTGCAAGCTGGATGTCCCTGAACAAACTTAAACTCAAAAGTGAAAAGACTGAGCTTTTGGCGATTGGATCTCAAAATATTGTGTGCATCTCAGTTTCCCTCTTTTACAGCGATTGATGGATCATTCTGTTATACAGCCCTCGCAGTTTATTAGAAATATTGGTGTGATCTTTGATAATAAGTTAAATATGGAACGTCAAGTCGCAGCTATTTGTAAATCTGCATTTTTTCAGATCGGGATATTTATCGAATTAGAAAGTTTCTGTCAGTTCGTTGCACCATAGCGTTAGTTCACGCCTTCGTAACATGTAGATTAGACAATTGTAACTCTCTGCTATATGGTTTTCTGAAATATTTGTTTCACAGACTCCAATTGGCTCAGAACTGTGCAGCACGGCTGATCTTATGTGGTCGAACGTTTGATCGCACTACTCCTTTACTGAAGGAACTTCACTTGCTCCCCATGGAGCAAAGGATTATTTTTAAAATTTTAATGTTGACTTTTAAAGCTCTAAATAATTTATGCCCTAGTTATATTAGTGATCTTCTGGAAACTTATAAACCTACTAGGACCTTAAGACCTTCAGGTAGGAAGCTATTAGCCGTTCCACGCTCTAAGGTAAAATCTTACGGCGATCGCGCTTTTTCTCTTGCTGCACCAGGATCATGGAATGATATCCCGGACAGCCTGCTACGCAGGCTAGAGGTGAAAAAAGGAAACGACAAGCAAACAGTAAGATTGCGAAGAAACAGAACAAAATAAAGTAAAGCAAACAGAAACAAAGCACTTAAAGTCGTTTTGAGTTCAGTGTCAAAAGTAATTCTCTTTTGCTTTGGATTTAGTTCACTTCGCTCTGATTGGTTGTCAAATCTCGCGCCACTTTCTCAACCAGTGAGAAGCAAAGGCAAAAGCAATCGTGACTAGCACGTGCACAATGTTTCGCACTTGGTACCGGTTGCATGTAATTGCTTCGAATTCCTATTGCTTCACTGAAATTCGCTTTAACATACCAGAATTCACACAAATACTAATCAAAGAAAGAACAGATGGACCTTTATTCTTATTTCATGTTAAACTGGTTCTAGGCTTGGCTGAACTAACCTGGAGAAATCAGCGATGGTCACTGTTTCAAAGCCAAGGTGTGCAGTAAACTGATATATAGTTTTCTTTTGACTACCAGATATAAACGAGTGCAGCTCCCTAAAAAGATGCGGTGATGACAGTTTGTGTCAGAACTACCCTGGTGGATTCCAATGCGAATGCAAAACTCCTGGTCATTTTAAAGTCATTATTAATGGAAACTGCAAACGTAAGTGCTGTTGCAATGTTGAGTAGAATTCTTTAAGTATTCTAAGGTATTAATTTCGTTAATTGGTACCATGGGCACATAGGTTGAACTAACGAGGTATTTTTAGAAACAGTTTAACCTCGATTTAATGTAGCGCCAAGGAACATCGACTGGGGAAGTTTGGTAGAGGATCTGCACCGGTATCGCAGAGGTCATGGGTTCAAACCCAGTACATCCCTGAATTTTTTTCAGGCGTATAACTGCGACGATCATTCACTTGTTCACTCTTTAATCCGCAGTTCAAATATGATTTCATATAGCCATTGTCACACATTCATCACTCACTCACAGGTTTATTTCAAACCAACAAAATGACCAGCTCCCAGTTGGCTTGTTAGCTCAGTTGGTAGAGCACTGCACCGGTATCGTAGAGGTCGTGGGTTTAAACCCCGTACAAGCCTGCATGAATTTTTTTTCAAGCTTTATTTTCGCTACTGCTTACGTAGGGTTCACAACTGCGATGACCATTCACATATTCATGCATTTATCTTTGTCGCGTGTTGACATTTATTCGTTATATAGGTGTAGATTTTTCGTTTGGGCTTTCGAATCGTGTTCGTTATAACGAGGATTTCGTTATATAGAGGTTCTGTTCCATATATTTAACTTTATAATATAGCTCGCGCATCTTTTCATTGAAATCGAGCGTGGCTTATGAGAGTACAAAGCACGCGGATGACGCTATTTGTCTGCGTGCAGTTTCAAACTCATTACAAATCTGGCATTTTTCATAATTCAAAAAGTAAACTTCTAGAATTAAAATAGCACAGTCATAAAATAGAACAGACGAGACGAATTCTAATTGCTGCTTGTTTTAACTGAACAATTTTAACCGCCCGTTAAAAAGAATTTTAAAAACAGGACACTGTGTTGACGCAACTTGTACGATCACTGACGCCATTCCGCGCGCGAAAGCTGAGAATAAAATTTGCTCAGTTTTCTCAAATTAAAACGAATTTAGCTACAAATGTGGGAAAAACTATATTATAAAACAAATAAAAAAGCCGTAACCGTGCTTTGTTCTGTTGTAAGGCACTCAAGGAAGTGACGAGGGCACTCAAGAAGTAGTTAAAAGCACTCGCTTACGGCTTGTCTTTCGTGCTCTCGTCACTTCCTTGCGTGCCTTATAACAGAACAAAGCACGGTTAAGGCTTTTTTATTTGTTAAGTAACTTGAGCCAGGCTGAAGGATATCGATCGTTATACCGAGGACTTCGTTATATAGAGGTTCGTTAAATCGAGGTTCCACTGTACAGAAGTGAATACAATTGTGTGTTTTACTGATATAAGTTAACCCCGTTGAATGAGGCCGTCCAGGGGAGGGTCTTGTTAATTCTTTTCTTTGGCTAAAATCTGAACGCCATTGACGTTATTTAACTGCAATGCTTTTTTCTTGTTACGTGGTTTTCTTAGCTTGCAAGACGTTTAGCGGAACGCTTACCATCACAAACAAGGTATTCAGTTCGCTCCTCAACGACAAATCAACTGAAGATTTCTATGTTTTGAAGGAAAGTTTTGAAACCACGGTAAGATATACGAAGGCATTATGTTTCGTTGCATTTGTAATATCTTCTATTGTCTTGTATATCAGGACAACCCTGTAATGAACGTCAGAACTTGGTCAGCCGTTCCGTTCCGTTTGGAGCGTTTGCGCTGGGTATTTTGTTTTTCTCCGTAGGGGTATAACTCTTGTAAATGTTCCATTTGGTTGTTATAGGTGAACGATGAATTAAAAAAATCTCTCGTCAGCCAATACTATTACGGATGCAGAGTCCAGGACTTCAGGTACAAGTTATTGCTATCTTTTTTTCTAACGTATTAAGGTGCTTCTTGATTGTTTTTGCCATTCAACTTTATTTTCATTGCTACAGAATGGGATTAAGCTAGAACCATTTTACAACGTAGTGCGGTTCAGTAGCATTTAAAAGAACACAACTTTGGTTTTATCCACATACCCCTGTCGTTGTCTTGAGATACGCGAAAATGTTATTTTTGTTCAGTTTTCTCTATAGTAAACGTCTCTCTCCAAGGTAGGGATACTTCACAAAGTAATGTGATCAAGTAAGCTGAAGCCACTCAAAAGGCACTAAGGCCACAAGGTAGCGGGCATTACCCCTTAAATCTACCAAAGCAAAGATTGAGCCCAAGCATTAGCTGTCCATGGCTGCTAATGCTTGGGCTCAATCTTTGCTTTGGTAGATTTAAGGGTAATGCCCGCTACCTTGTGGCCTTAGTGCCTTTTGAGTGGCTTCAGCTTACTTGATCACATTAATTTGTGAAGTATCCTTGTCACTCCAGCCACATCCCACAAGCTTTACGTTTTCTCTCCAAGGTAAGGCCTCTTTTATATGGCAGTTTGCTGGCACAAAAAGTGACTAAGTGGTTTGAAATGATAGCCTAGTGAGACAAAACACAGAGATGAGGGGAGAAGGGGTGCCTGTGACCAATGACCTTTCATCTTTTTTGGGACTGATTTGATTCTACTCTATATAGTGTTGATTTGATTTAATCTTCTCAATTAGTAGACCGGCTGTTCTCGGTTTTTTTTTTAATTTTTATTTAAACATTTTTTCTGGTAAAGTTGGCCCGAAGAGTTACAGTGCTCATCGAGAGGGCTCATTTCGAAAAGTAAAATTATTAACAAATGACATTATGCAAGAAATTGGTTGGGAAGACTTGAAGCTTAGAAGAGCTATTCATAAACTATTATATTTCAAGATTGTGAATAATCTTTGTCGTAGTTATCTTACTGAATTCTTGCCTTCCCAAGTTAGTAAAAAAAAAACATTCTTTAAGAGCCACTTCAAATTACTCCCTTTTTACAAGTCGTACCTAACTTTTTGAAAGATCCTTTTTCCCCTCCACCACTAAGTTGCGGAATGATATCAGTTTAGACATACGTTACTTTCTCTTTTTAATGTAATTTGTCTTAATTTGAGACTTTAATAAAGTGATCATCATCATCATCGTCGTCGTCGTCGTCATTATTATTATTATTATTATTATTGTTATTATTATCTTCATCATTTTCTTCACTCGCGAGAGACAATTCTGGGTAAGAGAGAGTATCGTTGATCCCCTGTTTAACAACAACGACAACACTTTATTTAAACAAGTAACGTATAAGAGCTATACAAGCTCGTTGGAAATACGTAAGTGTAGTCCTCGTAAAATATAAAAATTTACTTGATACAAAGTTTAAAAATCTAAAACTTGAAAATTACCATAATCTAATATATTTGAGTACTATTAACTACAAAACCTAAACCTTCGATTTCACTGTCCTTTTACAGAAGTGGAAGTGTCATCGTAGATTTCTTAATCTTCACGAGTCCGAACTTTGCTGGGTCAATACAGGATTTACAGAACGCACTTGTCTCGAGGATCAACAATACAAAGCTTGGTCCACACACAGTCACTCCTTCGGAAGTCGCAGGTAAGTATATACTAGTGTAAAGTACATAAAGGATGTGATTAGGTGATCCTATAGAGACGTGAACCGCGAACGACCCACAAGGAACCAAGTAGTCTGGTTAATAATTTTGAAAGTACATTCATTTGGAAAGAAATAGTTACACCTTCGATTTCATGACAAAACAGCAGCATAGAAAAGCGTAATTATTTCAGTTGATACAATTTTGAAGCTGGATATTTAGTTTACAGAATACACGTGCTAACAGGACGTGATCTCGAAGGCGTGACATAAGATAGGCGCTCATCCTTTGAAAAAGAAGCAAAACGCATTGGAAAGGCACAAAAGTCACATTTACATCCAAAGGCAGCAAAAACGAAAGGCGCTCATCCTTTGAAAAAAAAGCAGAACGCATTGGAAAGGCACAAAATTCACATTTACATCCACAGGCAACAAAAAACGAAAGGCACTCATCGTTTGAAAAAGAAGCAAAACGCATTTTGGAAAGGCACAAAAGTCACATTTACATCCACAGGCAACAAAAAAATCTATATTCTTTGGGACGTTTCTCTGACAAATATCGTCTTGGTCGATTTGATGGCCAGGAATGAATTACTGTTTGATAAAGCTACTCATTTTAACTAGGTCAAAAAACTGATTTCATCTCACGCAATAAACAGTAACATAGCATAACTGTTACTTATTTATAAGCAAGCTTTCTGCTGGATGGCTTTCATGGTAATCGTTACAGATTAAGATTGTATCCCCAGTCTCAAACGTTAGTGCCACCTCATTCAGCAGAGGCAACCATTACCACAGTAAAGTAAACGCAATAGAATTCAGTCAAACTGTCACGTTTTTTATTACAGCCTTTGACTAAAATGTCGGAATCACAATGATAGCAAACAATAGCGCACGTAATTTCGTGTTGAGAAGACAACTCGTGATAGCTTTGCTAATAGTGTGATTTATGACATACTCTCTTGTTAATCGTCACGTTTCCACTGCCTATTGATATATTTTTTGATCAGGCAGTAGTGTCGTCTGGCTCCGTAATGTTATAGGTAAAACCTATACTTTAGGGCAAATGGCGTATTACGCTGCCACAGCGAATTTGAACTGACTGTACCTTTTTTATCAGTGGAAGATTTTGACGACTGCAAGGCTCACCAAGACAACTGCGGGCAACATGCGACTTGTGAAAACAAGGAAGGATCGTTTGAATGTAAATGCAATGACGGTTTCGACGGTGATGGTGTCACTTGTGAAGGTAAATGATAGGGAGACTAAGGAAAAACATAGGGGTTGTGTCTCTGGTTTGGGCAAAGCGGCTGAATCGCATTATGGCCGCAACGGACCTAGGACGAGGCATGACGCGAGTAGCACGGGATGAAAGAATAATAAAGGCCGCTGGGACAGGAGGAAAAGAATGCCTTACGCGGAACGTCCAAATGACTACCCTCCCCCCCCCCCCCCCCTTCCTTCCTTCCTTCCCTCACCCACCCCTACTTGGTCTTTCGAACTATCTCCTGGGCGCGGATGCTTTTGAGAAGGCCCAAGTAATATATTGCAGTTTCTTAGAATGCATTTAAAGCCCCCAGAGAAAGACCCAAACTTGCAGAAAAAAATTCTATATACAAAAAATTAGCTCTAACGTTTGCTATTATATTCACCTGCTGCGTTTCTTCATTTTAGCGGGATTTTTGAAAACCATGTGGTGGACCGTCATTGTAGCTGCCTTTCTGCTTCTTCTCATCGTCATAATCATCGTGTGCTTGGTAATTAAGAGGCCAAAGCCCTCTGGAAGGTAACGAAATTTCTTTCCATTTAGTTGCCTTTGTTAACTTCCTGGTGAAGACAATTGATTTGAAACATTCCCAACATTGAAAACTACTCGCAATCTAAACAATCTTTCTCCTAATTTTTATCGTTTCGACGAAGGTATGGCATGGAGACGGACGATCCTGGTAACAAAAACCAGCCAAATAAAAGGAATAGCGCTGCAACCAACGTATCATACCGCAATGGGGACGTGTATTACAAAGACAAAGATGGCAATTTAAGATCCGGAACGGCAAACAGGCTGAATAACTTGAATCCTGGTAACGGTATCGAGCAAAAGCCACACACTTCTCATTTTCACGAGGATGATCTTCAATCAACCAACGGCATGGGAGCTAAAACGCCTTTTGAATTGGCAGTGGAGAGGAACAAAAGGATTTCAGGAGAATATTCGTCCAGCAGCAGGAGCCCATTCGAGGTATCTGTAGAAAGGAATGCACGGAATGGAAACTTGTATGAAACGACGGAAGAGCTGAACATGACAGATCTCCCGATTGCTTCTATTACGTCGTGAGCAAACAGTAAGTTTACATTTAGAGAGCTGATTTGCTGTTTAGTGATTTTTGCTGTTGTCTTTCGAGCCTCGCATGTCCAGCCCTCTCCAAGGTCGTACATCAGTTATCATCACTTTGTTGTAATGGCAATCAATCGTACATTTTCCTCCCTTGCGCCTCAATAGTTCGGCCTTAGTACAACTGGCTTGGCGTTTGATTGAAATTTAAGCGAAACACAAACAGCTATGGTGTATCGCTATATATCATGTTGTTTATTGTGCAAGGTAATACCAAGTTCTGAGTCTGGATGGAATTCTTCGATTTGGCCAGACTGGTTTCGTTTTCTTTTTTTTTTTTCCTTCTCTGGTGTCCTACCTATCGAAAAACCTCAGTGAATCAAGAGTTTGACTAATGGGCAAAAGAAAAAAATTATTCCTAAACTATAGCAGCAAGTACTAATCCGAGCAATGTTTCTTTGACATTGCAGCTTGGAAAAGTGACGGACAGTGATGCAGACACATTCACTGTATAAATGCCAGAATGCTGTCAAAGAGAAACAGTTTTTTTTAACTGGAAATGGCGAAATGCAACCATAAAATGGTTTAATATTTAATACGATAGGTATACTCTAATGTGTGATCAGATTAATGAAGGCTGTTACGAGCCAAACGTGTACTCGGTCAGCTTAGCTGTCTTTAGTCGTTAAAAACAACAGTTTCATAGACACAGCGATCTTATAAGATAATGTAATGCAATTGAAGTTGTATAACCATCCACAGTGCACTGTAGAATTTTGTTCAATCACTTGCCTACTACGGGTATTCTACTGCTCATTATAAGCCATCCCACGAAATGAGTTTTGCCTTGTAGGATGCAGGAGTGCGCGCGCACTAAACGCCACTCAAATGTAGTGATTTCACGTCAGATAGGGGAATCGTTAACATTGACGGTCAATCAGATGGACGGTCAGTCACTGTTTTCATCAAAGTATGATTTTTGTGGCCTTCCTACAAAATGACGATGGAGTGGAGGAAACGTGATCTCGACGACCTTTCTTTTGGTTATTAGGGTAGCTGAATTTCATAGATGACGTGGACACTACTACTTTGCGTTTAGTTGTAATGCTAAACAACGTTAGCTATCCACGCAGTGAAACGTAATTTAAGAATTTAACTGTTCACTATGCATTTTAAAGGGGGTGAAAAAGCGTGATCTAACATGGAAACTCAGACTCCATAAGTCTATGTTGTTAGGCCGTCACAGAATGAGGCCTTAATATCAGTAAATTTAACCAACAATGTGAAAAGAATGTGTTTAATATTCTGTGTCATTCTATGGTTGTTAGCACCAATCTTTTATTAGGTTAGAACAATGGTGCTGTTGCGTGTCCTCTTATTCTTACCACATTTCGTTAATGTTCATTGTCAGTTATACTGTAGTTTGAAAATAAACAGCTTTAATCTTTAACCTTGATTTAAAAAATAGAAGATCAAGACAGCCTTGTAGAAAGCAGAGCATTACAGTCAAGTCAGGTCAAGCGTACCCCCCTAGAGTACATTAATGAGTTGATTATTTGACCATTGAACCCGTTAGTCGTTTCGAATAATGCAATCATTTTTGAAATATTCGAATCAAACTTCAATTGCTGATTGGACTATGTCCGTAGATGTGTTTGAAAAACGCGTTCGACCAACGAGACTTTAATTCTGTCATCTCTTTTAATAGAGCACACCTGTTTTAGCCCTTTAAAATCCAACTATATTGTTCTTTCCGAGGAATCCTAAAAATAATAAATTTGTACGGAGCGAAATTAAATACAGCTGATAGCGTACAGCGTTGTAAACAACCAAAAATATTGACAAGAAAACTTGATAGAACTTCGCCTGAAATCCTTTTATCACGAATAAGACTTCTACAAGCTCTATGGGATGTAGAAAGTAAAAACACTGCTCGATAATAACATTTACAATACCGATTTTCACCTATCACTTCCACTCACCGTTGGACGCCATGTTGGATACTTCGATTTCCCATATAAGGAGCGTCTTTTGTTCGCTTAGTCCAATCAGCAATCGAAGTTTGACTCGAATATTTAAAAAAATTATTGCATTATTCGAAACGACTAACGGGTTCAATGTTCAAATAATCAACTCATTAATGTAATCTAGGGGGTACGCTTGACCTGACTTGACTGTAAAACATGTTCTCGTAGAGATTATAATTACTCGGGCTTCGTAAAACGCACGAGTCTAAAACTGTAGTTCTTTCTTCTTCGTCGTTGTCATATTTCATCCACAAAGCTCACTTCCGGCGTTTCGGCGCAAGCGCTAACTAACAATAGTCATTTTATAATGAATACACTATTTTTACCTTATTAGCTATGCTGAATGTCCGCGGCTAGCGGCAAATGTGATGCATTTGTTCCGGGTTCGACTCCTGCTATCGGTGGTACTGACCCCCGCAATGGTACATGAGTGTGGGAAGTCACTAAAACAGCCGATTGTTACTTTTTCGATTTTTTTTTTCCAAAGATTCATGATTTTGAGTCAAAATTTGAAGTTTTTAATTTGCTTGGGCCTAGCTAAAATGGCTCAAGAAATAATTTTTGGCAATGTCTTAGACTGCGACAAGGTCATTAAGAACATTTGCCTTCTTTTACGGTTGCTTTGAATTTTTTCCATAGGGGTTAGTCTATGATTTTGGCTCAAAGTATGAGAATATTTCATTCCTTGTGTATGGCTAAAATGGATCAAGAAATGATGTCTGGTGATGTTTTAGAGTGCCACAAGGTCATTTGGAACATTGTTAAACATTGCTTATGTATAGCTACCATGGCTAAGGAAATAGTACAAGGTCATTTTGGTTGTTATTCAGATTTTGATTATTTTGATTTTGGGTCAACTTTTGAAGTTTACAGTTAGTTTTTATTTCGCTTCTGTATTTCTCAAACGGATCAAGAAATTATGTTTGGTAATGTTTTAGAGCGCGAAATGGTAATTTATTACAGTTTTCAAATGTTCGATTATTAATTATTTTTTCTTAGGGTTTGCCCATGATTTTGGGTCAAAATATAAAAAAAATTCACTCCTTTTGTATGGTTTAAATGGATCAAGAAATGATGTCTGGTGATGTTTTAGAGTGCCACAAGGTCATTTGGAACATTGTTAAACATTGCTTATGTATGGCTACCATGGCTAAGGAAATAATTTTTCGCACTATTTTATAGTACAAGGTCATATTGATTGTTATTCAGATTTTTATTATTTTGATTTTGGGTCAACATTTGAAGTTTACAGTTAAAGTTTTTATTTCGCTTCTGTATTTCTCAAACGGATCAAGAAATTATGTTTGGTAATGTTTTAGAGCGCGAAATGGTAATTTATTACAGTTTTCAAATGTTCGATTTTTAATTATTTTTTCTTAGGGTTTGCCCATGATTTTGGGTCAAAATATAAAAAAAAATCATTCCTTTTGTATGGCTTAAATGGCTCAACAAATGATGTCTGGTAATGTTTTAGAGTACGACAAGGTCCTTAAGAACAATTTTCAGATATTTGTTTTTCTAATTTTTTCAAGAGAGAATAGTCTATGATGTTGGGGTCAAAATTTAAGTTTTAATTTGTTTGGGTATGGTTAAAAAGACTACAAAAGTAGTGTTTGGCCATGCGATAGAGTGCCACAAGGTCATTGAGAACATTATTCAGATTTTTGGGCTTTTTGAGCCTTTCCCAAAGGGGTTACATTATGATTTGGGGTCAAAATTGAAAGTTTTAAATTACAGTGTATATTAATGATCGATTTATGGCAATGTTTTAGAGTGCGAAATGGCGATTTAGAACATTTTTAAAATCAATTTGGTTGTTTTTTTTCTAAAGGGGCTAGTCTATGATTTGGTTTAAATGAACATGTCGCGCTCTAAAACATTGCCAAACATAATTCCTTGATCGATTTTAGCCATACACCAGTACAGTAAAAAGGATATATTTGCTGGCGAATAGGATTTTTATGTTTTCCCTTAAGTCTTTTCTTGGTGCTAGTCATAATGTGCTGTAAGCGAACAAAGCACCTGAAGCACGCCAGGTTTGTCTGACAGGCAAGGGCAAGAGGGCTACGCATTGCAATTAATGGAAACCCCTGTCTAGTGTTGTGTTGTGGGTTTTTTTGTGTTACGTTTGTGGCATCGCTAGCACGTGCTCATTCGTGCAGCTACACTCGCCGATCGAACAT